>JPKZ01001923.1:140841-153514 GCA_000803305.1 Toxocara canis
CCCCCAAAAAAAAAAGAACAGAGAATTTTTAACGAGCTTTAAGGTGACTCACTTTTTTCACTTCCGGTTGAAAAATAGCGTTGAATAGGCGTTATTTTCCCCATCAAAGATCGGTGCATGCTAAGTAATTCGAATTTTGTTCGGTGAACTTGTATTTACGTCTTCAAACTCAACACTCCGAAATAGTGAACGTATTGATGTGACTAGGTGCAAAATTGCATGAGGGAACATCTAAGGGCAAGCATGCGTTCATATAAATCGCATCGCACTTTTTTTTGGTGATTAAAGTTAACTCATAAGAAATTAGCGATAAAAAGCCATTAAAAATTAACGCTTAGAGAAGACGATTGACCGTATTTAAATTTGTAGTCGAGCGAATGTGTGTGTTATGTGGATTAGCGAATGCGGCACCCGTAAAGGCGAACAAGGTGATACAAACATCGTTGAGTTGTGGCGTAGCACATCTCATAGCCTCTGTACACGACCCCACCGCTGCTGTTGCACAACGTGCCATACTCGCAATTCGTGCTATGCCTTCCAACTCGCTTAAGGTTTGTTGCTCTATTTTGACGCTTCTTGCCTCATATTTCTTCTGTTCGCCTTTGCTCGAAAGAATTTCACTGTACGCACGGAATGCTTGCTAGTCGCAATAAGGAAAACGTATTACAGAAAAAAAATTGTAGCACATTTTTGTGCAACGCATCTTGAATCGCATGGCTGCGAGGAGGAAATATGTCGTTAGAGTTTTGCATATTTGCTATGGATTGCAAAATTAATGGCCAGAATCATCGCATAGTAGTTTTGGTAAGCGTTAAAAGGAAATGGATAGAGAAATATACGGTGCATTGTTGCCTCTATCATACGTCGTACTAATACTCGTTTATATTCCATAGCATTTTCACGTGTTTGTATGTATATATATATATACATATATATGTATATATATACATATATATATATACAATCTGTATTTATGAACATATATTTATATATTGTATATATATATTTATGGATATACTATAGTCGTTTATGAAATTATCATAGAAATCCGTAACTGTATTATAAGTATTTATGAGTTTATGAATGAAGAACGCGGTTATCGCCGATGAAAACTAATGTAAACGCGTGAAGTCAAAGTGTCAATTCTCTTAATTGTGCATTTACGCTTTCGCACTTTTTTATATTTTTGCGATAAATTTTTCTCAATTTTTATGAATCTCTTTGTTATCAAATGATTCTTATACGTTTTATGGAAACATTTTAACTCTGAAGATTCTAGATATTCCTGTTTTTTTTTTCGCAAGAGAATACATTTTCTCTTAAAAAAAAGAAGTTGATCAAAATTTCGGGAAATTTTTTCTGTCAGCCATACTTGAAACAGATAGTCACAATTCGCAAATGCCTATAATAACTTCGTTTAAATAAAACCGTTCACTCGCCTTCGTTGCGGTATTTGAACGCGTTGCCGCAGGGTTTATTCGAGGACATTCCAGTTGATGTGTCTCTGTCTGGAGTCGCAGTTCGATACATCGATGGTTGATCGTGCTTTGATTATCGGTCGTATTCAACTGCTAACGGCTATTATACCCGACGAGGAGATTCTCACTTGGGATTTCTTCATTCAGCGCTTCGAAAGTCTCGCTCTAGAGAGTCAGCTTCAGTCGCAGAGCAGCGATTCGTCATTCGTACACGGTACTACATTATAATGTGGGAGTAATTTAAGGGGGACGTGGAGGGTTGTAGGGTGTACGTTTCTCTTCTCCCAAATTTCAACTCTAATGGTGCTGTTCCTTCTGAAGTTTGTGTCGGTTCGTTGCGTCATCCCCTCTATACTTTCGTTGCGTCATTCTCTCCATACTTTTTGTGAATGGGAGGAATCAGCATCCTACCCACTAAAATTACGGGTTTAGCTGTACCATTACGGTGCTCACTCCATACATAGTGTAATGAGCACTAATCTGCTGTTAGGACATTTCAGTTTGTTTAAATGAGAAAGAATTGATTGTCCGTGGTCGCTTTCGGCGCACCCGTTTCCGGTTTCCCAGCGCCTTTTATCGTCGACCGCACCTACACAAATGTTATACAACTTAAAGCTAACCCCTTCGTAACTTGAATAGGCTGGAATCGACTTCATCTTATGTGATGCGATAAATTGGCAGTAAGATAGCAGTAAAACCTCCGTAGAGGATCCCATTTTTTTGCGCTTTTCAGCATGATGAAACGGTCATATTTGTGCGCGTATATACACCTACGTATGTGGATGTCTATATGTTTGCGCGATAATTCCAGTTTATGAACCGGGAAAGCTTCGACAAGCAAATTTAGCAGCAATAATCTGTGCCACTGTGAGGGCTTCCAAACAAAATTTGAATATGACAAATATTTTTTCGACGAGTTTTGGGCGCATAGAGAACATTATGACTACCTTTATTGGTTTCTAGTTCAAAATGTGAATTAAAAATTGCCCAGAATGTGAACTTATGGATGAGGAATCCGAAATTTTTGGTAAGCGAACGCGAAAATTCAATGGATGTGAGCACCAGTAGCCAGAGCAGTTTTGGTCGTATGAGCATTTCGCTTGACCACCGGTGTGTACCGAAAGCAGATATTTGACTACAGATTGAGCAGAATTTTTTGCGTTTATCTGGATGTTCTACATCTGTCTACAAAGGTCTCATTAATCAGACTTGAAGAAAGCGAGTATTGCGATGGGCCCGTTGGCGTGCCCTCCGACCTCTTTTAATATTGTCATTTAATTTACGTAAGTGATTGTACTTATCAATCAGATCTGATGCACTCTGATCCGATGAGTGATCTATATCAACGTAAAGTGATGCGCGCTCGACAAGCGATCGATAGTAGTACGACGGCTCGTTCGATCGTTCGCAGTCTACAGGGCAGTTCACTTCGTCATCAGCTCAGTATCACCTCCGTCAATGCATCAGGTGAGCAGTGGTGATCCATGCGTTGACTTCATCGAAACGTGCAAAGAACAAACTAACGAAACTGGCCATCTTGCAGCTGTATACCTAGGCACATATTATCTGTATTCCTCACGCAACAGTAGTGGCAACGAAACGAATAGGAAATTAGAGGGATGAGGTGAAAATTGTTGCTGCTATAATTAGACCTAGCATGTCTGTATAGTCGTTGAACAGAGTGATCAGATTTCGGCTGTGAGAAGTTATTAATATGTGATGTAGTATGCAGTGCTGTAAAGTATCTAATGTATCGCTGGTTTTAAGAGAGCGGATATATGACGGTATAGTACAGTGAACTTTGGAGTAGGTAAAGTAGGCTGTATCTTCCACATTGGATAGTATAATACTGAACAATATACAACTGCCTCAAAATATAGGACGCACCAAGAGAGACGGTAAACACATCTCAACGACGAGGACAACCTAAAAAACCCGTTGGTATGCGTTATGTTGGGAGAAATTTAATCCTTGCTGTTGGGCTCCTTACATACCAGTGCTGCTGCTTTGTAGCTTGAGTGCAGCACAGCGGAAGTCAGATTGTTTATGGTGCTACCTGCCCATGGACGAGTTTCGTATGAACTCGAATTTGTTTTCTGGAATCTTTTGCTGTCCATCATTTACTACCAGGATAGGATAGAGGGAGGGGGAGAGGGATGGTTATGGGAAAGTACGACGCAAGGGAGGCAGCGCTGTTCCGTTCCTCTTCGCTGTCATTAAGATCAGAGGGTGGATCATCCTTTCCAATTTCGCTTCTTTCCCTCTGGTGGGTGGGCATAAACTTTGAGATTTCAGGAGTTCATGAAAACGACTACTTGCAATATACGGCATCATCAAAAAGTCTCTAACATATACTCTAAAATAACAGTCTCTAACAACATCCAAAACTGCGTTGATTGTTTACTTATTCAGTTAGCATTTGTTTTTTTTTGGAGTCGTGGAATTTTTTTTGAATCTCATTGTTTATATTTACCGCTTACTTTAGAAATTCTTTGAAATTTTGCGAACAGAGGCACGCTTGTCCTGAGGAACTTTCACAGACAACAACAAAGGCCTTAATTTATACGTTATCCTCCTCCTCCTTCGCACACCATTCCGGCCCATCAAGATGTATCTATTTAAACGAAAACGATGTTGCCCACCAATTTCCTAAGCTCAGTTAACGTCAATTACGTCCAATCGTATTTCACGATATGCGCAAAAATGAGATCAAAGATTAAACGGGTCTGAAAAATTTGATCGATTCAGTGATCGGTTATGTGGTCAATTTACTGCATAGCCTACTATGATTACCAGCTATTTTTGTTTATGAGTTGAAAAGCAGGCATGACGATTTATTGTTAGTCACACCAATCAATAACAACTGCAGATTCTTATACGACCAAGCCAACCAACCGTTTTTAATCAACTGCATAACATCCATATTCCCTCCCATCCACCGTATAACTTCCTCCCCTCCCCCTTCCCCCTCCCTGTTCTCCTGCAGTTTTGGTGAATCGGTCAAATTTTGCAGGATGTTGGGGTGAAGGTAAGACTGGGAGGAATGGTATTTGTATGCAGAAGAACGTCTGCTACTTCGTATATTTCATAACCAGCATTTATGTTCGTATGTAAATTAACTGAGCTTATCCAGTGTTGAGATGATCGTTTGTACTGCAGCACCAATTCGCACTCTTATCCCTTAGCAAACTTGCTAGTTTTTTACTTGTTATCCACTTTCCCTAAATGTACATCTAAAAAAGCACGTCCCAACCTCGTTAGATGCCTATTTTTTGGGTGGAGCGGGGGGTGGGGTGTAGCAATCGGTGAAGTCGAGAAAAATTTGGTTTTTTAATGCAGCTACAAATCGCAGCACTATAATGCATAAGAGTGCTGCTACAGTTGCTTTTTTCTGTTCCAACAAGATTACGCAGCATTCTTATATGTTAGGAGGCTCAGAATTTTTAGCGACGAAAAAAAATATGACCAGACTTTTTTGGATTTTACGCGTTGCTTTTTTAAAGCTTTTTTGAACTCCCCTCATTCAGCGAACTAACACCATATTTAAGTTATATGAGTTCCCTATGTGAACGTTTATTGAGCGTTTTTATTCGAATGTTCTCTTTGTATGGACTTTTTTGAACCTTTCGCTATAGTATCCGCCTAAGAGATATCCATAAGCAGTAACTTTTAAGACAACACGCTTTATTTAACTGCCAAACCTGAATGGTTAAGAACTGCTTTGATCGTAGTGTTTGCGAGCACTGATCGTAGCAAACTGCAAATGTAAGATGAGCCCCGTACTTTTTTTTCTGCTTATACATACGACGCATGCCTTACGAGAGCATTCATTCGCGCTTGCGTTGCGCTTACGACATGCGCCGTACGCATTAGAGTGCGGTACGCATTAGAGTGCGGTACGCATCTTACGCTTTCGATGTATAACAAATTTGCAGTGATAGCAGAGGTTATTCGTTCCTCTTCCACCAAATTTGGCGGTGATTGTGTACATACAATGCACACAATCACCGCTTGCCAAAGCTTTAGAGCACTTTTATAGAACATTTCTTAGGCAGCAGAAAATTTAACTGAGTGCAATTTTGCGAAATGAACAGCAACAGAAATTGCTCGTCCAGTGGCTTATTTTTAAGCAGACTTTTCGTTTCTTTTCCATTGTTGCACCGAATTTCTTGGGCGACAAACAAGCCAATCATCCTCGGAGTTTTTGCTGTAAAAATCCATAAACTCTTCATGCTTCAAATTCCACATAATTTTGATTCGAGAATCTTTCACATACGTCGTTGCATATTCTCCGTTATCTGTTTTCCGTTCAGAAAAATACTCGCATTACGCTTTGCTTTTCTTTATTATACAAATACCCTCAAAAGTACGACCTTCTTCGGACAGATGTGCCTCTGTGCGCAAATAACCCGACTGCATAAAAGTACAGAACCGAAACTTTATCGAAACGAAGACGTGCGCTCATAGCTAACTGTGAATTCGTTTGGGGTTAAATAGGGCAGAGATTGGATGAACGGGGTGGAATNTTGTACGATGGGTAGCATTAATGAAGAGGTGAGCGCACCGCATCTGCGAGAGGCGCGTCGCTCAGAAGCGGCGTTGAGCGGTCGCATGAAGCTGCGCAAAGTGATGACGCTACTGCGGGTGGTGCACGCCTGGCGACATATTTCGAGCCGTCTCTCCTCGTTCGCCTCAATCCGTGACGATTCTGTCCCGATCGAACGCTAACTCACCGACGCGTATGTGTGCTCGGAATGCGAGCAGCCACTCAGATAGCACCCCTCCTCTATTCTATGCATGCATGCCAACGCCACCCGTAACCCCTTCACCACACAAACACCTCTCGTTTATGGTGATCCTACCGTGCGTCAGTTAAATCTTGCTGCGCCTCATACATCTGAATGCATAACAATGTGACTACACGTATAGCGGCTTATTGAATGCTGATTCGCGTCACGATACGCGCACCATACGAATCATTGCTGAATAGACACAGTACGATTCGCACACGCAGAGTTTGCTGTGCTTTATATATTAGCATGGGACTGTTTTTGAACTTGAGACTTTCTCATTTTCTGTGGTGGGTTTTATCCTTCGGAACCATCATTTTCTATAGCCGGTTTTCTTCTTCGGAGCCATCATTTTCTACAGTGGGTTTTATCCTTCGGAGCCATCGTTATCCATATTGGGTGTTGCCCTTTAGAGTCATCACTTTGCATAGTTGGTTTTATCCTTCGGAGCCGCCATTTTCTATAGTGGGTTTTATCCTTCGGAGCCAGCTCCGCTCATCGTTAACAAGAAGTATAAGAACGTTCGGCGCATCACCTTTGCGCTACATCAGATACGCCAAACTCAGCGAAATTTAAGTAGTACATAGAGAAAAGCCGTTTCATTTTCGTTTTGGCTGAATAAAAATTTTCGGTTCGCTAAATGCTCGTGAAGTCGTCTATCGACTTTTGATTGTATGGCTTTATGTTGAAGTAAACTAATGGTGGATACCTTTCTCGATCAGTTTTCGCCGAACTAGCGCAGCGTCTCGTTCTCAAATTTTCTAAATTACTGGATAAGCATTTGAGTGAATAGAGGAGCAACCGATCAGTTTTACTTTTAGTTTCCGGGACGCTTTTGAATATGGTACAGCCAATAATGGAATCAGGAAATGAGTAATAATCTATAACAATATGTGATTTTGCTTGATTAGTCGTTGCTTGCATCACAGGCACCAATAATCTTGCGAGAGTGGGAATGTGTGATTTATCACCCGAAAAAGTGCATGATGATCCTATAGACTTTAAGATAACACAAACAAATGTAAACAGTTGTGCGTGAAAGAAAATACGCTAAACTTTGTTGAGAAAGAAAAGTGGAGCGCTTGAAACCAATAGACGCTGAATGGAAAATCTCCTGGGGAAGGAAGGGATGAGAGCACGAAGCGTTCCGAAACGGAACCTTCACAATTCACAGTGAATAAAACGACAAAGATTACAGCTTTGCGGTAAAACGAATCTAACTTGAAACCCAAAACTGAAAACAGTGAAGGATGTCATTTATTCAGAATTTCGAACTTTTTGCACAAAAATTTCTAGTTCGAATTTTTGCGCAAATTTTTCCGCTTATAAGTCACGACGTTTACAGATCGAATTAAGGAAGTCGATTGCTCCATCCTTTTTTCCTTGTCTAATTATCTACGTTGAAATTACCAGAGATCCTTTTCACTTGAAAATGAACACAATTCTGGTCCATTATGAGGTATTATGGGCTAAAAGAGTGCGGGATCGTTATGGGATGCGAGGTGTTTGTATGTGACGGCAATGGCCGCCGCGCCTCCTGGTTGAACGCATGTGGCTGACTTGATGCATTTTCGTATGGAACACGGCTCACAGCTATACCTCCTACTTAGCATCTTCCCATCTTTCAGCAATCATGCTTGCTTCACTTTATTCATTTATGCAACAGTTTCTTATTTGCTGTTCTTTTTAGCTGACGATCAAAAAGAACCGACCGTACGCAATCCAACCTACACCAGCCCAGGTACTAAATGCTTCTTAGAATATCTATAGTACTCTCTTCGTGCACTTTCGCAAATTTTGCACTTGCAAAACGCATTATATAGCACTTTAGGATATGTATGTGTGCCTGATTCGTGACTTCATTTCCAGCTTAAATTTCACTGAAGTTAAAAATCACCGGGCAGGCAAATGTGCATATTGAAGGTTGCGACCTAATGCGTTTTTCAAAAGCGAATTTTGCAAAAATGCACGAGGCATGAAGTTTGGTTGATACTTCCTATGTTATTTTTATTATTTGCCTGGTTAAGCAAGGAAATGTTTTATAATGACGATATTCATGGGGTCTTTTTACGGCTAGTACGGGTCACGAGTGAATGCCACTTCGAATAAAATTGTTGTGGTGATCGGTTCAAAATGACTGCCTGCATTTCTGCAACTTCTGTAATAAAAACTTCTAATAGCTTAATAAACGTGTCAACTATCTAACTTTTAATACTTCTGAAATCTTAGCAGGGATGTTGAAAAGTGAATGGGGTGAACTGGGAAGAGGGGGGGGGGGGGAAGTACCGCCATCCCCGCTATTTTTAAGTGATAAGTAAACCCGATTGATTTGCGCATCTAAACTACGAAAATTGGGCGCGCATGCACTCAGCGATCCGTTCCCATTGTGGCATGATTATGTAATGGTCTAAGGCGGTCCATAATGGGTCGCTGTTTCGTCCAATGCGTCGGTTCATAGTTCAACCAAAGCTGTGTTACCCTTGGGTGTCAGTGAATTGGTAGAGAGTCCACCCACAAAGCTATGAGTGCCTGATTGGGAACTGCTTACAGCATATCGTACAAATCGCCAGCACTTCGGAAATCACTCTTAGCGATAAAGTCGTGGGGATGATAGCGACTGGGGTAATGGGGCGTCAGTTTGGAATCTGATATCCAACACTCCGCGTTTAACAAGTAACAACCTCCCGCCTGCTCTTTGGTTTCACCAATGTGTTTGAGTGTTGGTATTGATAGTTAGTTGCTGCTCAATCTCTGGGACCACAACGGAGCTGCTATAAAGATGATGGTATATGGTTGAGATTGCCGTGTCGTTATCTTGCTTAAATTATCAATTACCAAAAACTTTAACGACAGGTAACTATGGACGACTGCGTGAATTCACCGACGAAGACAGCAACATGTGTTTATTGCTGAATCGTGTTGTCGATATCGAGAATCCTGAGCGGCATATCGTATATCTGACTGTGTCGTTGTTTGTCACATTTCTGTGCAACAAAAAAACAGCTGGTGATGAGAAGGCAACGGCAAAGAAACAGAGTGTACTCGTCAGGCATTTCAACACACTTATCGGTTACAGCAATTCGGAGAAATGTTTCACGATTCCACCACGACGTTTGAGGTATTACGAATTTGGCATCTTTGCTGGTTGCTCTATGGCATCAGCAATTTCCAAAAATTCAGCCATTATTGTTTTACCTTTATAACTTCGTTTGCTTGTCGTGAACACTGGGATGGAAGATTTAGTAACATCTGCATTTCACGATGAGTGCCTTAGCTATAAAAGTTCGGCGAATTGGCTAGCCGGATTTTACAGATTGATTCGTTCGTGAACTGTAGACAAAATTTGGAATGTGTGAACTAGAAAACTTAATAGGTCAAGTAGATTGGATATTCCCTTGGTGGAAATCGAGTCATCAATTAAATTTCAAACATTAGTAAAGTTTTCAGCCTACTTAAGACTCGTAGGGTTTACTGATACATATTTATGAGCAATGAATGCATTTCACCAAAAGGCATACGAGCTTCCAGATGCATACGTCTCTAGCGACTTCTGATTGTTCTCGTTTCATCCACAGTATCGCTTTTGCAATTCAAAAGAAATTCAAGATAAGCGAGAAACATGGGAATATAAAAGGGTCTGGCCATTAACAGTAAAGGTGCACGATGCACGTTGTGGTACTCGCCGATAGTTTTTTTGGGAAGTGACTAGGTTTTTTTTTTCTACATGTTCATTTTAAGTGGTCGAGGAATCTGAGCGGTCTGGAAATTAAGTTGAGAGTTGAAAAAAAAATGTTCCAATGCGGTAAATTATCGATGCGAGGTTCAACAAAAGTTCACCTCACAGATTTCTTTCTTTACGATTGATCTGTTCCCCTTTGAATGCTTCGCAAGATTCATTGAGCTACTTTACAGCTGCTATAACTTGCCTCAATCGCATTTGTTGAGGATCGCTTGAACAACTTTAGATTGGGGAGCGCTTTGTTTATAAATGGGACGGTTGTTGCAAATAAATCATTCTATCAAAGAATTATAAACACATTGTTTCACAGTTTACTTACGAGGCTATCGTAATGGTATTTGCGATTGGACCATTGCCAGAAAGTTTTCCTAAAGATTGTTTTGCATATTGCATACGAGATTGCTCTAGTTGGGAGTTCGAAGAGCGAAAGGAGGAGGTGAGGGAGAGAGCGAGAGGAAGAGAAAGGGAGAGGGGGGGGGGGGGGGGGGGGAGGAGGGGAGAAGGAGAGAGATTATTTGGATTTCATGTTTTGTCACAAAGAGGTGCTCATTTTTTTTGCAGAAGGTCGGCAGTGTGCAATGCTTTTCTTTGTGGATTGCCAGAAATTCTTGACTCAAAACTCGTTATTGCCAATCAGGTACGTGAGACATTTTCAATTGAGCCGTAATGTGGATATTGTCTCGAGTTGTATATTTCTAAAATAGAAATCATCTCATATCAGTCGCTCTCTTCCTGAGTTCCGAAATTTTTTCCGTTCGAATTTTTTTTTCTGTTCGGAAATTCTGAAAATTTCTGTTCGAATTTCTGTTCGAAAAAATTTCGAATTTTCTGTTCGAAAAACATTCCGAAATTTTCTGCGCATTTTTGCTGCTTCATAATAATCTCGAATTTTATTCGCGATCTTTTAACAAAAAAGTGCATTTACACAAATGATTGTTCTTTCAACGTTTTTGTCGCAATTTTTTTGTGCGATAGCGATAACGTTGATCTTACGGATGCACCTAATTAATTTCTAAATATTATCATTGATATTTTTAAAAACCCGTTTACCAGCTTCTGAGTTATTGTCGCATAAAGTTGTTAAATTCCATATTGATTCGATGAGATCCCTCTTCTAAGCACACTAATTTTCCCTCATTTCCGCAGGTAAGGAAAAATTACCTTTGGCTATCCTTTGCAGTCAGAATATTTTGCAGTAATGCATTTTAATGAACTTTGGGAATGGCTGTTATATGAAGGCAATATTGCCATGTCAAGCTAAACCCTTCCTCTTGCACCATCCAGTCCTACTCTTTGCTTGCACCATCCATACTTCTTCTATTGTCTGTGATTTTTATTCAAGGATGTAAGATAGTATGGACAGTGTGTAGGTGAGTAAAGAGGAAATGTAGTTGTGTTGCAGATTGTGATGTTGGGTGTGCAATTGTTATTGCATCTTCCCTCTCCGCAACGATTGGCTAGCGATCAGCCGACGTCCGAGTATTCACTTGCAGCTCTCGATATTAATCAACGTCATTTATGGCTCAATACGACAATTCTTATCTTATATAAGGTTAATAACTGTTTCAGATTGATGCCAATTACAATTTTTTTAGATGGAACTTCAGCTTAACGTAATCCATTTTTCGGGCGATTTTGATCAAGAACACTGCATAAATAGTGTTACAGCTTTCCGTAAAGCATGTAGGTCGATTCAGAAGAAAATCTTTGCGTTATTGACAGGCTGTCATCATGTCATGTCCCTCTATACAATAACAAGTGATAAAGTTACGATTACCCCGTAAAGAATGTTTCATTTTGTAAAATTCACATGCTGAATACAATAGAGAGCTATGAAATATTTATGTAGTACTCATTTATCATCAAACTGTTTTTTAAATTAATTAAGCGTTTGCCATAAAGTCCAAAATATTAGGTAAACGAAACCGATTGAAATCGAAGCAGTAAGCTCTTTCTATGTCGACTTAAAATTGTCGATTATGCTGCATCACTTAAAGTCTCATAAGTCGCCTTTATTTAAGCTTAGAGCATGCATTTTATTTATTGATAACGTCAGAAATGTGAGTAGTGCTTAGTGTTGCGAGGGATTATTGTTTTCAGTATCGATACGAGACACCGCCATTCAGCGAGCTTGTCTCTAAACTTATCTCAATCATTATTTGTACACTCGAATGCCAGGTAGTATCATCACTGAATTTCATATTTTCTTTAAACGACTTTTTGTTCGTATGGTCAATTTGCCTTTCCGTAGTCCCACATTGTTCGCCTTGTCGATAAGGCAATGAATTTATATGTTTTTAAATGAATTTATTTTGAATTTAAATTGAATTTAAATTGAATTGAAAATAAATGAATTTAACTAAACCGATTTTTCTTTCGTTTTTGATGAGTCAACAATTCTTTTTACGCACATATTGAATTATAGGGCCGGTCTTATCGTTTAGGATCACTCGAATACTTCATGCGCGCAAAAGAAAATAGAGAAGAGAAATATCTCCTCAGGAAATGCTCGATAATTTCTTTGAGCCAACGAACTGTTCAAAAACAATGACCAAATTTCATTAAACTAATAATGGTTGTCGTATTGTTGTCTAAGTATTCAGCGAATTTCAGTCTTAAAATTGACTACTGCTCCCCCCCCCCCCCCCCCCCCCCCCCCCCCGACC
>JPKZ01001923.1:153777-176326 GCA_000803305.1 Toxocara canis
GGGAGGAGTTTTCTTTGTCACGAAATTTTCTTTCTGATGAAAATTGTCTTCTTGAGCTGCGTACTGTTTTTTGAGTTCAGACCTCTTGAATGTCTTACATATATTTGCGGCCCTATGTATTTCTGTTGCGCTGAGATATGACACAAAGGCTGCACGGAAGTTCGATTCTGTAATTGTTCAAGTGTTTTGGTGTCTTAATATCTCGGGTTCCATTCCTGCTTTCGGTTTCTCGATGATTTGAGAAGAATGCTTACGGTGTTATTGCAATTACGCCGTTTTCTAAAGTTATGATTTTGGCCGTCCGTTTTTGGTGCGGCCATTTTTCCAGTATTGTGCGTTTTCTAAACACGTTGTGTTTATTCTCTCTCACTAATGGCTTTTTGTAAAGTTTTTTTCCTTATTCTCTGCTTTCATTTTAAGCCTTTCAAACGCAATTTACTCTAACAGTTATCGCAGCGCCGAAGAAGCCAATTAGAATTTTATCATAATGTTATATATTCTCCAGTGACCATATTCATAGCGTCGTTCAGGTTCACTTATGCGATCTGAAGTCGCCACCTGCCAAAGTGGAATTTGCTCCTTGGTCAGACGGTTCTTCAGCTGAAGAGGAAGAAGATTCTGATGTGAAAGAGGAACGACCGTTGCATCGACCTGAAACATTATCTGTTTCTGTACCCCAAACAATCACGCTGGTCACTGTGCGTACTTTTTCTTTTTTTTTGTAACGGTGTCTTGCTAAGCAAAATAACCAAACGGCTAATAGCTGCTATGCAGCGGTTTTCGCAATGTGCCCACTTATGCAGTGCATTTTAAAAAAGTAAATGGCGTGAAACCTTCTCCGGTAAACTTTAGTTTCTGGGAATGAGAAATATAAATGAGAAAGTAACAAAAAGAAATACTTTAAATACCCGCTTAGGGCACCTAACAAGGAGAGTTGTAAGCTTAAATTAAAACTGTTCTAGTACCACATTAAGATCTGTTGACTCACTAAATGCAGTTACCATTTTTCTTGAGTAGACGCTTCATTGTCTTCTCTTCCACGAATTCTATTTCGTGGCTTTCAGAGAAGCGATCTTTCTTTCTCGCTTTTTCACAAAGAGAGATGTGATAGTTGAATTGATCATCATGCCATTATACGCTTATTTGATTATTTACAGGAGAAGGGTGTTCGTCTGACCGAAACAACGAAAGTTGTGACGCCATCCATAGTTACAGCTCGAGATGAGGTCACTTTTCACATTATTCTATTTGTTTTCATTCTCTTAGACTTTATTTGAACAATCGACGCTCTATTTAATATTCTTTCGCCAACATTATGGCATGTTATATTATTATTATTATTATGGCATATTATTATTGTGGCATATTATGGCATTATGGCATTACATAACATTATGGCATTATGGCATATTATGGCATGCTGTATAATAATGCATCTAAATAGTTATCCATTCTGCTAATCGTTTCGTTCGAATCATGAAAATAAGATCATGGGATAGAGTCATTAATAAAGATTATTGAAAAGAAGATCGTTAAGAATAAGGTTATCAAGAGTAAGGTCATGGGTTATTAAACTTAAAGCATGTGCATTGGATGCCGTTTTTTCTTTTTTAAATTTCTTTGGTCTTATGAATTTAATCCCATAGAAATAACAACTAGCGTTCAAATATCGAGTAAAATCTATCTAATTAAAGCACCACTTGTCACTGCGTCGTTATCTAAATTTCGTGATAAAAAAATAATAAATTTTAAAATTATAATAAATTTTAAAACTATACAAAGGCGTTGCATTTTTATGTAAAGCTTTAGAAAATTATCTGAAACAAATCGAGCTACGCACATGGTATTTTAATGCGCGCATTATGGGTCATAGGTTTAGTACTCGATCGTGCATGTATCATGCATAAAACGCGCGCTATATGCATAAATTGATGGCACATGCTTTACTTTAGCTTCAGTTTATCTAACGTTAAAGAATCCTTCTAATGAGCTTATCTTTGTGAATGAATTTCTTCTTAAGGAAAGTCTTAAGTTAATTTCTTGATGAAATTAAATTTTTGCACTTTCGTCCGCTTCACTATCTTATATTGTTTTCTTGGTCTATCGATTTGAGAACTAAAGGATATGTTGCAAATAGAATTGTTTAATATGAATTTTAAAAAGAAATCGTAAATCTGTTTTGTTCCTTTACTGCTTTGTGGAATTTATTAGATTTTTGCTGAAAATGTATCGACTGTAACAACAGAATTCCTTATACGATAAATCTTTAGATGATCTAGCGATCTCAGCCAGGATTAAGCTTTAATAGTGAAAATAAACTCATTGAACATTTTGCCATAGTATAGGACGCATTCTATGATCGGTTGATGATGTCTCAACGAGCGTTTTTATCACAAATTTTTTAAATCGCACATCTTTCGTCTTCCCTCGTTTATGTTTTTCCATAGCTTCATATCGTACTAGGAACAGGAAGTTTGAAAAATTACTGTACTTTGCAAAAAACTACCGGTGAGAAATTTTTTCTGACAATTCATTTCAGGTGAGTGACGTGAAACTTGAATCAATAAGTGAAGAGGGTGTCGAAGAAACTTCGAAAACTTCGAAGCGCAAGACGAAATTGAGACGCCGTGCCGCTAAAGGTTTTTTTTTAAATATGTATATTTTATTCCCCGTTAATGACCATGAATGGATTTTATTCGGATACTTCGAATTTGACTTCTTAGTAATCGAGAAAAAAATTTTGAAATATAGTTTAGAAATCAATTACCCATTGTTTATGACCATGTCACCTCACCATTATTTCACACGCTTTTCTAGTCTCTCAGTGGCGTAACTCAGGATTTGGCTGGTCATGGGTAATTTCGCTAAAATTTCTCAGTACTTTCCGAGCTTTCGAACAATTCGCAAAACCCCTAACGATTTCCCTAGGGAACATCACTCGCACACTCATTGTCTCGCTGTTGGGTTTTGTGAACGGAGAACAGGTTATGTGAAAGAGATTATAGGTGGTGAGAGTGCATCAGAGAAGGGTTCTCTAAGATGCGGATATTGTAATGAACTACTTCAAAGTTTCGATGAAGAAACTCTTTCGCTTTGTTTAATTGCGATCGAAACATTTGTGCATCGTGAGCCGGCAATGGCTGCACCAATGCTCTTCAGAATCATCAGCACCGTTACCAGGTATGCATACATCCTTTGCGTATCATATATTCGATGAGTCTTTCAACTCAAAGCAAATTTAGGCGCTCTAATAGATGCATGTTTATAAACATTTGTGTATTTTAAGGGTGGCTTATGTCTTTGAATATTTTGTGCAATTTTTCAAATTTATACCTTTTGTTAATAGTGCACATAGATTGTGTGAGAAAGACGTCCAGGGTGCGAAAAGCCTAACTGTAAGGAACTGTTCAATTTAGTTACATCATGGTGCATTCAACGCTGTTGTAATTGGTATGAGTGTGATCAACAAAGTGCACAAAAACACCTCAGCGAGCGGCTGATCCTTTCTGAATGCGACATAAGAGGAATATATTCGCTGAACTCAGCTCTCAGCATTGTTCTCAGGCGACCCATCCGAACAGCGATAATATGTAACTTTGAGGAAAATATGGCCTTATGTGTTGATAATGATGCATAAAATGCACACTTCACTTTAGTAATAGAAGTCAGGTCACTACTACTCGGAACTGATTTAGAATTCTGTTGCCCTAGATAGGATATTCACTGTCCCACTTTTCAGCTGACTTTTACTACTTTTCACAGCAAAATGTTTCAAAATATGATATGCCTCTTAGTAATGCCAAATTTGAAAAAAAAAAGTTATTCTCAAAGTCCTTCGAAAAGATGGGCATTAAAGAAGGAACACTTCATTTTATGGATATGTCGCAATGGTTTTGCAATTTAAAGCATGTTTTAATTGCATAAAATGAAATATTCAGTTTAGGCAACTAAAATTCACATATTCAGTCTCACGTAACGACATAAAGCCACGGTTGCTTGTTAATATGACAGTAATTTTCATTTGATACGCCATACGCAGTGTTCGGTATCAAGATTTCTTTTTAGTTCTATGCCTCTTCGAGGAAGTTATGATTCGATCAGTTTTTAGTGTGCTCATGAGATTTTTTTTCTCAGAATAATAGAACGTCCACTGTATCCATGGCACGATTCGCAAATGTTTGTCGCTGGTAATAGTCGTTCTGTCGCTAAACAGCTTCTTCGGGTTCTTCTTCATCAGGTAAAAATCTTCCTTTCTTCCCTCTTCCTTGGTTCTTCCCCGGTTCTCTTCCCTCTTTGGAAGGACTGAACATCCGTTGGCATTTTTTTGAACAACATTTATTTCTGCTCCATTTTTTAATTTCAAATTTTGTTGGCAAACAATATTTCTTTCTTAATATGGTTAAAGCTGCGCTATTCTCTCCAGGTTAACAAGCTAGACTTGACTGTTTACAGATGTCATCGAGTGGTATTTGCATACAATTATTCGACACGAACGTTGAAAGAGCAAGCGGATTCTGGTCGACAATTTCATTCTCGCTTGCTGATTTCACCGAACTCAATCCAGTTGCCGTCATACAGATCCTGCTTGAGGTAGTCTCGATTTGTTTACGTTTCGAGTTCATTTCTCGTAAAAGTTGCGCATTAATATTTTCAATGTGTGTCTGCCTGTTCATTTGTTCACTTGTGTGTTTATCTGCCTATCTGTCCGCACTTATGCCTGTTTCTTGCATTCATTTGTTGATTTAATTCAATCCGGCCGCGTATTTATTTAAAATCTATAATAGCACTCAACATTTTTTTTGTATGACCTTGCATAGACACTTTTTGTTGATCCCTTTTCTGTTTTTTTATACAATTATAAATTTAATCGAGCGTTATCTAAATCTGTGGAATTTCGCTTTTGTATTCATTACTTCCGCGTAGTATCACCACCGTTCGCGTTGGCAAAGAAGCATTTGAATCGACTCGAAATAATAGCATACGAATTTGAAATTAATAACCAATTTGCCTTTGTTTTGCTTTTGCTACGGCAATTTCAATACCAGGCTGTATTAGCACTGTGTTTACGTATAGCGCTCACACGGTTCACCGTTCCACCGTACCGCCTACTTCAGGATATCCTGGACGACTGGCCACCGAGGCTATCGCGAATTCTGTTTAACTTAGCCGCCTATGCGCCGTTCGTTCCACCAGATGCCTATTTTTCTCATTGGAGTTCGGTGATCTCATTGCTTGATTCATTCTTCCGCCGCCTTTTTTCACAGGTGATTGTGCATTTCTTTCGGTCTTTAATATCAATTTAATTCGTTTGGCCGGAGGGGAAAAACTCTTGAGTCGTTAAATTCGCTGTATCTATTTGTCTATGTGTATGTGTGTTCTGGCTCTTCATACTTTATTTTTCGATCATCCTAAGAAGAAGAACGAAGGTTTTTGAATTCGTCTCATGCCCGATAAGTGAGTTTCGAATAGTGACTTTTTTCAATACAAATCTGGAACCTGCTAGGAGTTTTCAAAATTTCTTTAACTTTTTCTCTTATTTTCTGATCGGAATTCTTTACTCTGACTCTTTACAGTCTCAGTGGTTCCTCTAACTCTGTCCCGGTTGCTAAATGAGCCAAAATTTCTTGTCGAGGATTTCTGCGACCATTCCACTTAGTGCGCGAAAATACGAAATTTTTTTAAGCTTTTTTTGTCAAACTTTTCTAGGTTTGGCACACCATATAGATTTAACTTTTGCCAATTAACTCTGCGTTTTAGCGCAAGAGAGTTCTATAGTATTCGTTTGTTTATAAAATATTGCAAGTTAACATGAATTGTACACGAGAGCTGTTTCGATATGATTTTGATTTTCGAAAGAATTGAAAGTGCGCCTGATGCTTAACGCGACATTCTTTCGGAATGCTTTTGCTTATTTTGGCACCCGATAGCCTTACATATACAAAACTCGTTTCCGTTCTATTTTCGCTTTTTATTTGAGCACATTATTCAATCACATTCATCATCGCTTTTCAATAAACGAATTTTCATAATGAAATTTTTAATCAACTATCTTCGCCAGTCTATTTTTTTTCTCATTCGTGTGTCACGCATGGAATATATGCAGTGAGCCCTCTAAAAACTCGAAGGAAATTTGTTGGTAGTAAGGGAAAATAAATTTTAAGATGCAATCTGAGGCAAGCAGAAATCCGATCCGCACGGAGTTGAAGAGTTGTTTCGAGATAATGAGTGTCGTTATGCGCGTTCAAAACTTTTCTACGTTCAAGGTCAGCTTTTATTCGTTTCTTTCAAGTTCGTTTCGTGAAAATCGACGGAAGGCAACCTGTCGAAAAATGACGGCAAGAAGTCGGCGGCAGTGCTGAACAAAACATTAAGCCCACACTAGTTCTTTGAAAGGAGAACGCTGCATTCCCCACCTCTATATAACCGTTCCGATTCGGGCTGTGCTAGCTTTGTTTTTTAGTCAACATTCAAAAAAAGCATGCTGTATTTGTGGTGAGTCGGAAAAATGCTTTCTCGAATTCGAAATCTTGTGATCAACCTGGAGCTGAGTAGAGTAGTTTACCCCTATTAAAGCCTCTATCCTAAATACCAATTGGGAATGCGAATCAACGATATGTCTTTCCATGGTCGACCTTCTTCCTCCCTTCTTCTCCTTTCCTCCCCTGTGACGTCATCCGGGAAAGCTGGGTCGTTTGGAATGGAGTACAGCGATCGTACAAGGTCGTACAACTTTCACATCTCCACTGATCTTCGAGCTGAACTTGCCGCGCAGAGAGGCAGAGACACATGAGCATGTGGATACGCAATGGCGCATGTCTTAATAGTGCGAAGAAGTGGGCAGTTATGTGAAAATTTAAATATATTATAACCGGTCTATGGTCAAAAGGGATTTCCATTCGTTGGCGTGATCCATGGTTTTAAAAATGGCACCGAAGGCGCATGGAGGAAAAATGGCTCGTCTAGAAACAACAGATTTGCAATACAAAAAGTATGTTTCTCCCTTTACGATAATCGCTCTTTATCGCTGCGATCCGCATAAATAGGGCGATTCCGCCAAATTTGGCTACCAGATTTACCTATAACTGTCATCATTGATTTCTACAGATATAAGGATTTCTACAAAGATCGGCTTAGGTAGTCGGCAATAGCTCGGTGGTAGAGCCCCAGTTTCGCGTGAGGGAGATCCGGGTTGGATTCCCGCTGCTTCCCCCATACCACTGACATCGCAATTAGCAGGAGGTTAACAAGGGGCTAAATCAGCCAAGGGGATGGCTGTGTTGGGCGTGCATCAAAAACATCGAAACATTGTACGAGCGGTAACTTGCTAACACATCATTGATTTCTACAGACATCTCAAGGAGGCAGCAAGTATAAGAAATCATTCAACGATTGATCTTCAGCGCAATTTTCGGCGTTTAATTTGATGTTTATTGAAGCAAAATGTTTGGATGAGATGAAAGTTTAGCAAAGAATTGAGATACTCGATTCAGAGTTCGGTCGCACTTGCTGAAAGTTTCTCAAAATGGATAACGGAGGCGATGCACGAATGCAGGGCTGACCTGTTGGATATGCTCACCGTATGTACAGCGTGCAACCGTGCTCTTGTCAGGGTATACGTTTATCTGTCATTTACTTTTCTATTCAGCTGATTTTTCAACGAAGGTAGGCCTTCGTTCGTTGCCATCATTCGCATCGTTAATATGAACTTGAATGTTAACTATTGATGTTCCACTCCCCTAAATTCGCTCCACAAATAGTGGGTAAGTAAATATTTTTGTGGTTGCTTTTATACGTTCTTACATTCCTTTGTTAGCTGGGTACGTTAACTGAGTAGTTTTTTTGTGTTTCGCAAATTTACGTTTGTAAAACGCATTGTGACAACTTTGCATCTTGCGATTGTATTTACGTATGTGCGTGTATGTATATTTGCCCATTTGTGCAGTAGTTTCAGCAAGGAAACCATCGAAATTTAATAGGTAGAGCTGTGTAATTCGGCAGATTTGGCGAACGAAATTGCCAAATTACGTGCTACGCCAGCGTAATTGGCATGCGAATGGTTCGAAGAGAAATATGGCTAAAATAGTTGTTAAGGTCTTCGAAAATTCGGTTAATTAAACATCTTTAAAGAGAATCACATCGTCAATAAGGTAGTACAGCTTTGTATTCATAACCAAAAAATGCTAAATACATTGCTACATAGCGCATTGAGCATTAACACCTAATAGATTGCGAATGATTCGATTTCCGTTCATTTACCTGTGCTAGAGAATTTTAGCAATCCTTTCCGGCTATTTTCGAAAAACGCTTTAAGTCTTTATTACCGCCGTTCAAAAGTATTTCTCAACGCACAGCTTTCAGTAGACGGCGTTTATCGTTATTTTTCGTGAATATACCCGATCTAATCTAGCCTGTATAATTTGGAGGCTCTTCTCAACATTCCCTTTATCTCACGTAAATTTTATCCTTTCTTTTTTTCCTTTAATTACTTGAATTTTTTTTTGAATTTATATTTCTAAAGACCTAAATTTGTTGAAGGAACGCGACAAGCAATGCGTAACAAAAGCGATTGTATCCGAACTGATTCAAGCGATTAAATTTAAATGCGAAATGCATGAGCACAACTATATGGCTATTGTGGAGCTTGTGCTTCAAGACGCTGGCGAAACTATCTCTGAGGAAATCAACGACGATCAGGTTCACTCTACTTAATTTATCGCTCGTGCTACTCTAACAGATCGATTTTGTTCCCATTTGTTTCATTTCGAGAAAGACGGAAAAAAACAAATGGAAATATATTTTTTATTTTTTGACATGTGCACCAAATTTCAGTTCTCTGTTGATCAGAAAGTTTTAAGCCGGGAACCAATTAAACTAATCTTGTTGATACCAAACACTTATCTTTCTTGTTGTTCCTTCAACTTATTATCAAGTTCTAGAGATTTATGGCGGCCAAAATTTTGCATACTTGAGAAAATTTGTAAGAAATATTTAGTAATTTTACTTTGAATGAGTAGTTGAACAGTAAGGATTCTCGTTTATTCGGCGTTTCGGATGTTGCCGTTCATGAACTACCATTATGCGCCTTATATGAGTAGAAAGGTCGTATCAATTAGGCGCTTTCGACGCATGAATGTCATGCCGATGAAGTGCAAAAATGGATTTTTTGCGAAAATTTTATGTGAGCTGTAGGTTTGATGAAAATAAATATATTATTAAGCATGCTTCAGTGTTTATTGATTATATTTTTTTAAAATCTGTTGAGAGATTTGCGAAGACCTGTGTTGCACATCCGTCGCGCGCGTTCTTGACCATTTCATCTTTAGATGTTTCGGGTGGATTTTCGAACATTTTATTGCAATCGGTTTGCATATACAGTGTTACTACAAACTGCTCATTGGTACAGTCTCCTCCGGTTTATAGTTAATAGCGACTAGTCAAATTTAGAGGGAGCAACATTTTTGAGTCAGTTCGATGAAAGCGAAATCGCATAATTTTGGACAGCTCATCGATTCTAAATTTTTTAACGGATCTATCTAGCATTCGTTTTTATGGCACTCTTAGCACTCACCTGGACTTTTAAAATGTAAAAACTGATGGTAGACTATTGTACCCGTCGAATGAAGCCCTCATCCATTGAATAGAACCCCTCACTTGAAACGTCCTCAAAACTAGAGCTCCTGGGGGACTTTATTCGAGCCGATTTGGGTACATTTATGAATTCCAGTTCAATACGGCTGCTTGCGAGGCGATTCGTCCATATCTTTTCGACATTATCGACTTTATTTCTGATCTCCATGTCTTGGCCAAACTGAAGGTTTTTATTTTTTTCTCTTTGTATGTTCACTTAACAACGCATATAATAAATACGCTATGCAAAACAAACAGAAACGTGAAAAACATTGAAATTCCTTTGTGACGGAAACTTCCAAATACCATTTTGCGAAGTAGAGATGATGTCTGTCCGTAGATATTCATGTTCACGTTTTTTTTAAAAATAAAATACCTCAAATTTCATTTTCTAGAACTGATAGCCAGTAAGCACCTATAGAATAGAATCCGAAAACCTATCTTTATAAACTCATTTGTATTGCAGAAGCTAACAAGTTCAGACAGTGTTGGTGGCGATATGAAGGCTTCATTGGCGCATGTTGTCGCACTTGAAATGAGCAGATCTAGCGTTCGAGACTCGCGAACTGTGGTTTGTTGCTTGATTTCTCCTCGCTAAGATTTCGATCAAACAGTCTCTCCAAAAGTTCTTTTTTTTTCAAATTTTGTTTCCGCTCATCATTTCACCTCACTGAATGACTTCTATCGGAACTGAATAATCTCAAATACGAAAATGAAATAATTGAGAGTGATCTTCATTTCATGCATTTCACCATTCAGTTTGACTTCGATTGCCAAGTTTAGTATAATCAATCGAGATTTCCAAACATTGCAGCAACAACCATAACCTCATGCACCCGTTCGCAGCAAATGTGGCTTCTGTCCAAAATCGTCACTGTTTTATCGAAGTCTAGAACCATCCGTGACGATCATATATTTCCTTATTACGCCGAACTATCCATATTCGACACTGCGCCTTTTCAATTTAATATTATGCAAAGCACATTAGGTCAATCAACAAATAAAAGAATCCAACTTATGATGCGTTTTATTTTCGTCTGCGGTCGGTTTTCTCTATTAGGCCACCACTGTTTCAGAAAACGTTATCAAAGACATATGCTTCCTTATGATCGGCTGTTGTTGCAATTGCAAATGAAATTGAAATAAAGTTGAGGCTGCGGAATTTTCTGAACTTTTTTTCTGTAGTACTTTCTGCACTACCATCTTGTAAAACCAAAATACTATGTAAACTCCAGATAGGAGTTCTCTTAATAGAACGAGACACCTCAAATGAGACTCGCTTCTTCTCAACTTTGTTTTCAAAAGTCAGCTGTCAGTGCGTTTCGGAGTCAGTTACTTTATGAAACATGATATACGTAGCCTTGTGAATTAGCTATTCGCCTTTATTTGCCTACTCTGAATCACTTCGGGATGGCAGCGCCACAACCCTTGGAGCTTCTGTTAGGGGTTATGCGCAAAGCGTTTGTGAGAGCAATGCGTTGTTGTTAACATAAGTGAAGTGAAATCTAATTGATAAACGTTCACAACCTGATGTTCTGATGGTTTATTGTATAAACAAAAAATTACTTTAATTTGCAGTTGCGCTATATTCCATGGTTGATGTCTCCACCATCGGTAACGCAAGCAGCGCCGGGAGCATTCGCCGAATCGGTTACGAATGTGCGAATCCTTTCATGGCTATTGCTTGGTGCACTACACGCCACTCAGCCTTGCCTTCCTGTACCTATTGAGTGTTCACAACAAATCGCTGACTATATTCATTTTGTGCTCGCTGGATTTGCCGATCAATCCAAAGTAAGCAACACTTTCCATCGTTGCTGGCAATCTTTCCTTTAAATTCATTCATTGGCCGATAATTTTCCGCATTTTCTCTAATAATACCTAATGAATTTTCTCTAATAATACATAACGATCCGTTACAGTAAAACCATTTGTTCATATTTATGCAAATTGCTGGAAGTTATATTAAGTATTATGATGTCATATGAGATCGTAGATTATAACATAGAAGGCGCGTCATAAGATTACTGCCATACCAACAAGGAGTTCCGGCCTCATGTTAACATATTTCCCTTGTACAGATTTAATAAATGGTTTTTATTTGCGCGAAATAAAGCATTCTTTGAAATGCAATCGAAATTCGTGGATTAAACTTCCTCACACAATGTCGTCCATGTGAATTTCGAACGGCAATAAAATACCGATTTTGTTCTGGTACGATCTTATGTATGTTTGCAGCAATCAGTAGTACACATGTCTGCATTGTTCCACGCATTCCATCTATGCCAACTATGGACAGTTTATTGTGAGCAAGCAGCTATTTCGGCCGAGGATCTTGCACAGAAAGCGTTCGCTAATGTGCTAGACTTTTGGGCACGCGTTACGCCAGCCATACTTCAACTCCTCTCGCATTCCAAAGTTGTAAGTTACATATCTATATTCACTTTATTGCAGCCTTCATCAACATTTTCTCTATTAATATGTAGTGAATATGTTGAGCTTTTCGACTGTTCTTTTTATACTTTTCACTACTTCGGCACTTTTTATGCACCTCTGGAAATTGCCGTTTGCAAAGCGCAACATGGCGAAATCTTACCTACGTGTATGCGTGCGTTGGTATATATGTATGTATGTCTACCTGCTCGATAATTTCGTGCTGAGAATCAGTGAAGCTAGAGGTAGAATATTCAGCTGGCCTTAGAACATCTACCATACTTATTTTCAGTTGATGTGTCAGCCTTGAAACGAGTTGTAGAAATTTTAAGGTATCGAAAATTTGTTTGCATTTTGCAGTTGCTACAATATCGCTTATCAGTTTATGGATGGTCATACTCTTCACTGTTTTGTTCCAAAAGGAAACCGATGGGTCGGCGAGCTCTACTATAATGAAAATTTAAGAAAACAGAGTAAAGTATCCACAGTATATTAAAGTGATTGTTGTTTAATTAGCCACTTAGGCGATAGTTAAAGGAACAGGGATGTCGCTACATCTATGAAATGACATTTCATCAACTGCAGATATTGGAATCTACCCTAATATTGCGTTCATTTATAACCGAACCGACCGGTCAGAAAAATGTGCTGTTGAAAATTTGTTTTTCTTCACTTTTCCACTTGCTGTGCATCCGGTCGGTCGTTAAATGTCGTTAATTATGAAAAACTTGAGCGTCTCTAGGTGATGGTTTAGCACGGCCTCTCTAAAGGTTTGTGTATGTAGATGCGCTGTAGCGCTCAAGTTCCGTAATTCTAGTTCCAACCTGAAATTATCTGAGAGGCAGACAGACAGACAAAAGCGCACGTATTTACACGCACAGATATGGGCGTTACTGTTATGCGCTTTACAGCTATCGAGCGATGTCAACTCATTGATCGTCCACATACGTTGACTAATGTGCTTTCCCAAAAGTGAAATCACCTCCCTTGCTTCCACCTTCTCAATCGGAAATGTTTTGTCACAAATTAAATTTCAGTTAGCCGATATGGTGAATCTACACTTTCTGAATACGATGCAAGCACTACAGCAGTGCAACTCGGCAGTGCTATGTCAGTTGAGTGCAATGTGGCAACCCATTTTGACCGCCTATCATGCACAGATTCCCTCGCAGTTGCGCATCAAGCTTGACTCGTGTGAGAATCAACCATCCCTACAATCACAGCCGTTGCCACAATGGCTTAAACGGGTTCGATATAAGATCTCTCAAATAGAACTTCAAACATCTGCTGCCTCACCTTTTTACAACGTGTGACAGCTGATGTTCGCACTCTTCGAGTCATATTTGTATTACCCGAATTTGTTCTACACTTGTTTGCGCATCTGACAGGATCATCCAAAGTGACAGCTTTAGGTAACTTGACAGTTTTTAACTGCTACTTCATTTGCACGTTTACATCTACGAAAAAGTCGCACACATACAAGTGATACAAGTGGAGAGGTAGAGATTGTGCAGATAGCATAAAAACGCACATAGTATGACTCATAGATTGGAGTTGGGATTGTTTTTCATTAACGTGATACACACAATATTTTTATGCGTATGAATTGAGAGCCAACCAAACAATCCACAAATAGGATTTTCTAACCAGTATTTCAAATTAATGGCCTCGTGATCAGTCGGTTTAGGTTGACGGTTTACTTAATAATCTGTGAAATTCGGAACTTGCTCTTTTTTTTAAAATTTTTATCATTGTATTTGATAGACGTTCTCAATGCTGAGACATTATCGAATTTTTGCAGTAATACAGAGTCCTTACTGCATCGTTACTGAGGAGGGTATTGTTGAAGTTATGACTATAGAAGTTTTCGTTTCGCATAAAGTAAGACTCTACGGGCAATTTAGCGTTTTTCATAGAGAATACTAGATAATACTGGTGAAACGCCTCTTCACTTGCGAAAAAAAAAAAGGTTGTAGAATATTTTCAGCACAATTCTGTGAAATATAGCCCATAAAGAAATAAATTTTATCCAGTAGATATCGTCTAGATATTTCTATCTGATGAATGGATAAGATGTTTGCAATTATTTTGTAATGCAAAAGATATAACTACTCGTTCTCAACGTTGCCAATTTTGGAAGAATACGTGCAATACATGCAGTGAAGGCCATATCGCATTTGAAGAGAAATATTCAAGTTACCCGGAAGAAAAAATGGTGAAAATAGTAAAAAGAAAAGAAAAAAGGCGAAATACATATGCTTATTTCGGGTTCAATTGTAACAAATGGGTTTTTTCCTCTGCTAATTTATCGTTCACTATATTTTTATCAACATCTTATTTGCTTTGCTATTTGCGATCGAACGATTCGTATATTTGAGTCAACAGCAGATAATGAAAGTGAATTGAGGTGAGCGTTGTTGTAAAAACTTTTTAGCAAACAATACGATAAAATTTTTGCCGGTAAATTTCCGTTTTCCGTTGACAATTGTGGTTGATGAATTGCAAATATTTGCGATCGGTTTCGTTTCTTTGCGATCACACAAAGTGTCACCTTCTGTTATATTTCCCACACAAAACGAACAGCGTGCTTTGTATACACTAACGACGAATTCAGTTAGGGAGGGATACTTCGAGGAAATCGGCTGTTAGGGAATCGGAAGGTTATTCGATGTTTGCATTTGGGGCAGAAAAAGAATTGGTTTCACTTCTCACGTTTCACTTTTTTTTTAGACGACAAACACACTCTGTTGAATAGAACAGGTAAACTTTTGCTTGACATTCTATTCCGGCTTTTCCTGTATTTCGACCCTGGAATTGTTTGCTTATTTTTTGTGCTCGGATAGATTTATTACTTGAATTATATTTTATATGATTCGCACGAAACCTGTGATGTGAATCTTCTCGTCCGATCTTAGCAACTTTTCTTCTTATAAAAGCGGACAAAAATTTCCAAGGGGGGGGGGGGAATTCATTTGTGTGCGAAGCGTAAGAAAAGACGAATTCACTCAAGAAGAAAAATTTAGCAACCATTCATTTCATGCTTTTGTTTTACATACGAGCGCTCGATAAAATTCCTCAACACTATATTTTTTAGAATTTGATGTGATAATTCGAGTTTGGGCATATGGGTAACGCAAATAGCTAATGGCATTTTTTCAACTTTCCTCATTATATGTTAGTCATTCCGCTTTGCAGGCAGCAGAGAAAACAATGTCGTTTGCTATCGATGTTGTTTGAGACAAATCCAAACTCCCATTTCAAACATCAATTCTGCATTGATATTCTATTTTCTTACTGCTGAAAATTCTAAAATTGCCATAAAAAATTTTTAATCAGTTGCCATAAAAAAAGATAGAAATTTACTATAAAGATTTCTTTTCGAATTGTCATAATGAATGTGTTCAGAACATTTTTTCATATCTCCTCAGCTAGTCAGCCGTTAAATGGATTTTTACTAATTTTATCAATTGCCATAAAAATGATGAAATGACGCTTACAACGCAGTCGAGTGTTATACCGAGCCGGCTAAGAAGGGCCGAAATTTTAATGTGATTGTTACGAACAGTTGTTTCTATAGTCCAAGATCCGAATGGCTTTGGTGGCCTATAGATTTTGCGACTAGGGGGCCAAATTCGAGCAAAATGTTCTACTGGCTGTTGCTTGAGTATACCAATTTCGTTGTCGAATATTGTTTGTTGTTTATTTTGGTTCAAATGAGTGATTTTATCAGATATTGATTGATTTTCATGATAGCGGTGATAATACGATTGTAACTAGTCAATGTAATTGAAATGTTATTTATTGAACGCTTGATTAGTGATTAAACGTAAGCGTGACGGTATTCTCTCGAAGAGTTTCCTTTTGCGAGGTTTTATATTTGTGAAAAATGTGCATTAATTTTTCAATAAACATTCGATAATTTTACAACAACACGAAATTTATTGTGCGTTAATAATTTTATGTTGGGAACGAAGAAATAAGGATGGCTGTAGAGAATTGCATCGGAAAAGATGAGGAACTTATTGATGGCACAATATAAATGCGATTAAAACTGAGAACATTTATTAAATGCTCGGCTAAGTTATTTTCTTAATGACAATCATCGTCGATTCTTCCGGCAAAATTATTCTAGGAGACTTGAGAGGTTTATTTGTTAGCAAAAATAACGAAGAACCGATCAAGGCAAAAGTGGTAACAGAAGAAGATAAAAAATGGACTTTACAAAACGAACTGAAATAGAACACATTTGAAATAATTTACCCTTCATATTTGTAAAAAAGGCTTGGGAAATTCGAGGATCACTGCTGATTAGCTTCCATCTTACGTAATTCGGTTCTAAATGTTTTGAAGCTTGGAAAGTTCTCGATTTCCTTTGCTCTCCCTCACCTTCACTCCACCTTTATCACTTCCCTCACCTCCACCCCCCCCCTTCCCCTTTCCACTCTTCCCTACCCAAAAACTAACCCACTATCGGATATGAGGAGCATAAAGACCTTGTGACCTAAGCGTAATGCTGAAAGTTGTCGACATCATTCAATGGTGACTCTGAAACTAGTTGGCCGAACTGTAAGATCTTTAAATACACCAAAATTCGTCGAGGTGAAGTGTCAGCCAATGTGCATAGCTCGCATTCAATGCGATAGTACTCGTCTCATATTGCGATGTTCGCGAGCATTTCCATATTTGTTACATATGTGTGTGATCAAACTGAAGCTGTGAATAGAGTTTGATCGATTCACTTCGTTATCCTAGCGATGACGNGGCATCTAATCTGTTTGATCTACCTTATGTTATTTACGATCATCTTATAGCCCATTGCATGTCATAGTTCAGCGTAATCCGCCATTTCTCTTGCATCGCTCAAAGCAAGTGCATTAGTGTTCTTACGTTCCATTGATGAAGAGTGACGTTAATTCTAATCCGTTCGAACGCTTACGTCGCTCTTCTGGTTTTGTATGATCATCAAATTACTAAATGAATTTTTTGTGTTTATAAGCGTGCTTTATGTTCCCTTTCGAGTCTTTCTATTTAATATCTGAATCGTTGAAGCTTTTATAGTTCATCGATGTTGGTAGCAGATTGTTTCGAGCTAATCTGTATGATCGATTGTCCGCTTACTCGATTATTCGTCGTTGGGTTTATTAAGTGCACTAAACTTATTGTTATGACTATTATCTAAAAAATTTCAAAAGATCCATTACAGTATTTCGAACCCTTACTCTAGTTCTTAAAAACTGAAGCTTGTTTGATTGTATATAACAAATAGCCTGCATAGGATTAGCGAGACTAGATACTTTGGCGCAAGTAATGAAAAGAAGCACCTGACGCAAGATTAGCTAACTGTTACTAAGCTGAGCCCTTCCTATTGGCTTTTCTCTTTCTTCCCGTTTCTATCTCTTCATGTCACTTCATGTCCATACTAAGATAGGATTATGGCGGATCGATGTCAAGTTGAATACAACCGTGAAAACGCAAACAACCTAATGCACATGTAGTGTTAGTCCATCGCTTTGGTATTACTTTGTTATTCAGCAAGTATGCGCAATTTGCAAAGCGTTATCCCTTAGTGATTCTTACTGTGATGCAATACGTTACTGACTTAACAGTTTGAATTTGCACATTATCATTGATGTGTGTAGGGTTGAATGAGATTATGGTGCGGTTGACACCATAGGGTTGAATGAGGTTGTACTGCGGTTGACACCATGCGTTATGCTTATTGCTCACCAATTAAATGAAAACAGTAGGATATTAAAGAAGATGATTTTTACCTGTTCGTTTTTAGCGGAAAAAAATTGTCTTGATCAAGGTTACTCAAAAGTGAATTTTCCACAAAGAGATACGTCGCGCTCGCTTAATTCATCATTTTTGTACGCTCTTCATAACATTCTTAAGGGCGATTCGGCTCACCACTTGACATTCTTTTGTTGTTTCACAAACGCATTCAACAACGACTCAAGCGATACGAATTCCGGCTCACTGTTCACAAATATTTCAACGGAGATGAAAGAAAATTGTGAAAAAATTCAAAGAATGTTTAACAGACTCAAACTTTTTGTTTTTATTTTTTCTGACGATAAATCCTTCAGAGGTGAAAAAAAATGAAAGGATTTACGTTGTTTAAAATATTTGATTGTGTTGTATTAAGTTTAAAGTGCCCTGTAATAACTGCATAACATCACAAAGAAGCGATCGGGTTGATCGTGTTTCCGGTGCAAAGGAAGTTCACTTAGAACTGTTAAATATTTTACAAGTACGTAATAACTCGTTTGTCCGTCAAACTACTAACAGCTGCCAATTAGTTATTACCAAGCTCAATATTCGAGCGCCTTGTAGCTCGATCACTTCAACACGTTGGAGTGGAAGTTGAAAGGGATAGCGATCATTTAGAAGGATTTCATGATGAGTTCCATGGCTAAAATAAAAGAAAACCGTTTTCTTAGCTAATTTTCAAAATTGTTTTCGAAAGTTTCCTTGCGAAAAAGAATTGGAAAAAGTTGAAAAAGTGAGCAACTGGGAAAACGATCGGAAGAAAATGAAAAGGAAAACAGAACAAAAATAAAAAAACTCGCCCAAATATAACACCGAAAAATGAATAACAAATGAATTCCCAACGAATATATTAGATCTCTTTATAAGTTTGTGATATATTTCTCTTAAATGTCTATCTCGAATGATGATCGAAGGAAATGAATCGTTTCGCCTTATTGTGTCCGATTATGGGTTACGTAAAAGATGGTTCTTGCAACAATTACGTAAAGATTGCGCACTTTGCAATCAAATTACTATTTTAAACTCGCAATGCTATAATTCTGGACGATTTTTTTTTGTTTTTCTGATGACATTTGTATAGCGAAAGAAAGAATGAGATGAAAACACCGCAAAATTTGTAACAAACATTTGTATTAACTTAGTTGGGAATAATTTTTAAAAAATCTTTTAGTTAGAACATTGAGTTATTTAAACGAAAAATTTAAATGTAGCTTAATTTTATCGTAAGAAAACTTTATTTTTCATAGTGGAGCTCATTCTATTTTCCTTCAAAACTCATAAGTCTCAACCCCTTCGTTGACCCATCGGGACCAGTAATCATCTTCTCTTAATGCTTCCTCTCCCCTTCGCCTACCTCTCCACCGCTTTCTCTCCTTTTTTCATCAATCCTGAGTAAACTGTTGATGAGGGGCACACACTGGTTATTTGATTCAGTGAAAAAATTGCGTGTAGAAAGCAAAAAAGAATTTAAAACAAGCGTTCGATTATAATTATGCCATGTGTGATACTGTTCGTAGCATGTTTTAGTCATGGAAGCAACTCTGGTTAAGCTGTGAAAAAACCTAAGCAGTTAGCGTAAATCCTCAAAGTCAATAGTGGTAACACTTCGGCTTGCAAGAAGTGGGGAGGAGCTTAATTTTATGGGAGAATGAAATTGTTAAAGGGGTGATGAATTCGAGAGGGAACCAAATTTGAGGGGCTTTTTCATGAAAGATGCAGCTTGCTCAAATACGTTATACACTTGAGGGGGAGACCAAATTCGGTTAAGGAAGACTTATGTGAGCTCTCTGCTTCAGATCAAACCCCTTCGCTGACCATACCTTACAGCTCACTCGTTCCCTGAAGTCATTTTTATGAATGACTGAAATGATTCGAAATGTGCTCAGAGCTGATCCAGTGCTAAAGTGCATGTGCCTGCGTGAGGAAATATCTGAGCTTGCAAAAGTATTCACCTACGAAAAATGTCGTGTCGAGGTACTGGCTCACTGTACGCGCAGCACTCTACCGTTTCATGCAGCTATGCATCACTTTTTGAATTTGTAAAGCGATTTTCTCAATTCGTCTCGCCAGCTAATGAACATAAAGTTTTGAAAAAAGGTTTTGAGGAAATCTAAAATTGTCGCATCAAGTAGTTTTCTTTCGACGTGAGTGAGTCTTCAGTAATCAATGCCTATACTATTTCTTTTCGCGGCTTCGCGCCTTGCTTGGATAACTTCATACTTTGTCGATCTGCTTGCTTTCTGGCAGAAAGACCTCTTCGGATCAGGAGAAGAATGTAAAGGAATTGTGAAAGAACTACAATAGTCGCCGGCACATGACAATTTTTACAATACAATTACATCGTTTAAGTGGCAAACAAATGAGTGTATTTAAGCAGTTATTTTGTTTATTATATTATGCATGTCTTGTTCTTAGTCACTCCGTGTACTACTTTGGATACCTATTATTCATACCTACTGAGTTAAATAATTTCGTACCTGACTTCTTAAATGACCTCTTTCAAGTAAGTAGTCCTTCAGTTAAGTATACTAGTTGGAAAATTCTGTTAAGCGAGCGATCATGTTGCGTAGACAGTGAGATTTCGAAAAGTTTAAGAGGTAATACTTGCAACGGGTTGGTTGCTAATTGGCTGCGACGTTGCACACAGCGATTTGGTATTGCTAAAGTTTGCTGTAGTGTCAACGACAGGTGCTGTTTCTCTCTCTCTCATTCTCTGTCTCTCTCTTTCTCTTGTTTCCCCTCTCTCTGAGTCGTCCGATACGGGCTTGTCATGATTTCGGCTTGCGCTTGTGACTAAGAGTGACTGGAATGGAAAACGCTGTCGCTGAATCATATCATTAGCAAATATACTGTCTTGATTGCGGCTATCAATCTATGTTCGTTCCATTTCCCCATTCGGATGCCCCAACGCGTGACGACGATCATACGCGTGCTCACGGCATACAGCTTCTGCATATGAGGTAACGTTTACGTTTGCTGCATACAGCTTCGGTACAAATGACAGACGGACGTTATGCTTACGGTGCACAACTTATATTTATACGGTAGACGTACCCAATGTTTATTCATCGCTATCCGGTGAAAGTTTGCCGGCGCAAAGATCTTCTTGCGTCGTATGGAGTACACACATGTTTTAGATAAAGTAAGCAGCAGCGAATGTGACGAATGCAAATTTGTGTTTAAAAAACGATTTTCACTTCCGCGCGTTTCTGTTGGCCACGCAAGAGAATTCTTGTTCTGCGATACGACCGTGTTATCTAATAATACTTTTGAAGTACTTGATCGCAGTTCGTCTTGATTGCGGCTATCAATCTATGTTCGTTCCATTTCCCCATTCGGATGCCCCAACGCGTGACGACGATCATACGCGTGCTCACGGCATACAGCTTCTGCATATGAGGTAACGTTTACGTTTGCTGCATACAGCTTCGGTACAAATGACAGACGGACGTTATGCTTACGGTGCACAACTTATATTTATACGGTAGACGTACCCAATGTTTATTCATCGCTATCCGGTGAAAGTTTGCCGGCGCAAAGATCTTCTTGCGTCGTATGGAGTACACACATGTTTTAGATAAAGTAAGCAGCAGCGAATGTGACGAATGCAAATTTGTGTTTAAAAAACGATTTTCACTTCCGCGCGTTTCTGTTGGCCACGCAAGAGAATTCTTGTTCTGCGATACGACCGTGTTATCTAATAATACTTTTGAAGTACTTGATCGCAGTTTGTAAAGTAACGAGAAAACAGAAAATCATTCATCCAAAGCAGTTACCACTCAACCGCTAACAGTTTATGAACTGTGGTCTACGTTCAATGCACAGCCGTTTTGAAAGATTTCTTTTTTCAAAATGCACTGACAAATCTGCATTTGCAAAGCGCATTTTCTGTTGTGCGTGTGTGTCTGTTTGTTTGGTAGCGTCAATTCCGGAATCCCGAAAGATAGAGTTGGCAAATTTAGTTGATATAGTAAACATCCCAGAACTGATCGCGCAATGATTTATTGATCTCAGGGGAATTTATTGGCACTTACAAAATTTGCATATATTTCATAATTCGATCTAATTGCATCTTCCGTCGGTCGAGTCGTAAAAAAATATATCATCGGTGGATTTGAACTAGCGACTCGACCAACTCCAATTCGAATTTTTATTGTGTGTTGAAAGTTTATGAAAATGATCGATCGGATTAATGGAGTGTACAAAACGCTTATCATTCCATCCACGTGGCGTATTAACAGTCGTATCATTTCGCACTTGTTTTTTTTTGGAACGCTAACAATCGCGTCCTTGACATTTTCACTTTTAACGGTGATGGATGATCAGGGAAATGGTTTAGTAAGCGTAAGGGGAACGATATATTCAACGGAGCTCCGAAACTGCGGATTCAGCTACGGATCCGAAGTATATTTTGTACTGTATAGGTAGGTCAATGAAATTATGTCTATGCTGTAAAAAGTACATTTCCGGTCGATGGTTGGTTCAGCTCATGAATGCCGAAACCGTGGATATTCCGCTTTTTTTCGCGTAGGATTTGTGCTTTTTTTTGATCGTTGTTTACTTGCTCTTAAATGCTCGAATTGCTTACTTTGCAATCAGTTAACTGACTCCTTTCATTACCGTGCTTACCGTTGTATGCGTTGCTGTCGCGCGTCAGTCCGCTTTGGCGACACTTGCCACTCACCACTACCTACTCACGGAATCTCTTCATTATTTG
>JPKZ01001923.1:201302-223332 GCA_000803305.1 Toxocara canis
GGGATATTTGAAGTCGCTAACCTTTTCAGATCGATTAATTTGGGCCTTTCAACACAGTAGGTCATCGAACGAAAGGAAAGAACAATGTTCTTCCTCCCTTAACTCTCTTGTAAATGAAATATCCTGTGAGTGGTGGCTGCTCCGCACCTTAATAAAGATCAAGAAGTTTTATTGGGAAAGGTGTTGATTATTGATTGATTAAAATAGTTACTGCAAATATTATTTATTGTAATAGTAATAGATACCGTCACACCTCGAAAATAACCTCTGAAGGTCGTAATGTTCGCCGAGCTCGAGAAAGATGCATTTTCGAGGGGGCGATTATAAATTGCGATATCTCTGAGAAGAGACCTACTTCTATGGCGATTTGATTAGAGGGAGGCAACGTTATTTAAAGTTCTGCTCAAATTTGAATAGTTATTGCAGACTAGAGACGAAGTTGCGAATGCAAGTTGAACGCTTGGAGGGTATGGTGGGCAACAATATGGAGGGCATCGATAAGGATGCGCACGCGGCGAGAATGGAACGCGTTAAAGGTCAAATCAGTGACCAGTCGACTCTTAGAGAGGCTTTCGACCGGAGAGATGCCCGATTGGATGCTCTTATTGAGTCACGTATCTCGACGCAGTCCATCCCTCAGTGGAGGTATACAATTTAACTACCGAATAACTTCAGAACGATGAATTTTGCTATCTTGATACCTTACAAGTTCGGATGGAATTCCAAGACTGATAAAAATTAATCAACATTTGTGGAAGAGATATTTTTCTCAAAGAATATATGCACTATTGTTTTAATAACTGAGTGTTAAAAGAGTTGTTTTGCTTATTCGGTTGTGACGTATTCACATCAGTATGAAATGGGTGATTTTCACCGCGGAAGTTTAGAGGTAGGATCGAAGCTTGATGGTGGATTGCCCATGCGGAATCCGGAAATCGAGGAGGCCAGGAAACTTCCTTCCTCCTGTTTCGTTCCGTTGTGGATTTAAGGGCACTACAAAACATTTCACAAAGACCGTAGATCATTGTCGGCTGTTTTTTATTTGACGAGATCTAATTGCTTTGTAAACGAAACTTTCGATTCAGCGTCAGGAAAGAAAAGCTTAAAGGAAGCCTGGTCGAATCGTAGCCGTCCCTTCTGGAAATAAATTAATGGGTGCTATTTGTAATCATTTATTTTTGTGGCTGCTTTTTCATGTGGATAAACGTTTTCGTATTGACGACGATTTGAAGTCCCAGTTGATATCCTCTTTAAGTTTGAAACATGAATGTTCACAAAAGGCAACATCTCACTCTAAGAAAAATATAATATTCACAAAAGGGAATTACTGCCTTCATGCAGTGATTATCGAGTTTTCTCTAGTAGTTGGAAAGATTATTTTAAACATTTACAGCTTATTGTTCGCTAAGGAAAATTTGTTTCGATTTTTTTTTATTCTGAGGTTAAGAGCTTTTTTTCTCGCCGGAGTTGAACATTAACGTGATTATGATTGTAGGGTTTATGAGGTGACTTGAAGGGAAGCGTTCAATCATTTATTTCTCTTCTTTCTCGTTAAGAAGTTATTTGAAATCTCCTTTATGGCCAATTCAAAAATTTTGGTTCCAAAATTTTTCTTTTTTCATTCATCGGTCTAAACATATGTAACTGTAATTTTAGATTTTATAAGGAGGCGTGGAGGAAGTTGAAAGCAGAGCAGCAAGAAATCGACGAACGCTTGCAGTTGGCTCGTGAGCAGTTGATAGCGTTGCAGAATGTGCATGCGAGTCTCTAGTCATTCATGGTATTGCTTTGAGTGCCCTACGTGTACGCTGTGCACTGCACTGCACTGCATTTGGGGGAGGGAGGGGTGGGGAGTTGGAAGCGCGTTTGCTTCATAATGCCTACTTCCTTTCGGCTCAAGCAAACAATATCCTTAATCCTCTTCAGCAGTATATATCGTTCAAAACTTTATTCTACTTTTCTATGCCTACTCGTTCTTAGTGAGTGGGCTGTTTCGCTCTCCCTTGAAGGATTTTTGCCGAACGTCATGGCCATTTAGTGAATATCAATAAGAGACTCTCCGCTATACCCTACTTTTATGGGCATGGTTATTGGGGTGGACTGCTTCTCAAACGTTTAATATTGTCTCGGGCAAAAAGAATGAGTGTTAGTAGGAAGCTAGTCGAAAGGCATGATCTATTGGGTGTATTGGAAGAAAGAGGAGTGGAAACCAAGGAAGTAAAGCAAAGAAAAAAATGAATGGTTCGTCAGGCAGTGCAGAGGGAATGCATATGTATTCTGTGAATTTCAGTTGTGTTCAGTTGTAGTGTATTTCATTGAAAAGTTCACTTATTAAATGGTTCATTTCACTGTTGGATTGCGTTCGTTGTAACAGCTCTCTTTTTGCTGTAAGCTAACTGCAACCACATTCTGTGCGCTGAAAGACCCGAGAAGTAAGGGTGGATATTTTGGAGAGGTTTATTTACGAGCAATGAAGAGGCTTCAGTGGTCACGAGAGTGAAAGAAGAGGAAGAAGAAGAAAGCAGAAAAGTAAAATAAACACATAATAAAACTGAAAAGGTACACGGAATTTCCAGGAGTTCCATGTGTGAAAGGGAGGATGTCGCATGAAGGTGAACTTCAGATAAAATGGATTAGGGTTCAGTGGTATAACAAAGATGGACCGGTGTTGACGTTGTTCTGAGGACTATTCGTGTGCGGCGGGAGGGATATGGGGGGTGCACATTTTACACGGTTACGAGTAACAGTAAAAGATGAATTGGTACGGCTGGTATTCGATCATTGATTGGCACTTTTCACTTTATGGATTTTTCCGCTTGCGTTACGAAAACTATCAGGGTCCCGAGGTGTCTTCGAAGGGGCTATGCCATTCTCTAAAAGCGGTACGGGTGCTGACCACGAAAAACAACTGTGGAGTAGTGGCGTACCGTTCCGTACTATCGAGGAATGTTTGCGCAGGTCTCTCGCACTAGACATCACACCGTTCCGACGGGATGATAATTCATCGCGGGTGCGGTATTTTATACCATGGCACCCAGAAAATGTTAGGCACACGCCATATATTTAGGGCATGCGCGGCTTTCTAGTATCACTCGCAGATGTGTGAAGTTTATTCATATTAGCTGCCTCATAGCTTGTTTGCGATTTAATACGCCCACATGTACGTAGCGTGAAGGATGCATGTGTGGGTGACGAATACAGCAGCTTGCGCTTGCATGTGACTCGTGGAACGGAGAAAAAATGAACGTGGTGGTCGCTTTGAAGTCTGCGTCATTGCGGGTGAACACTCTGGGCGAACTGCGATAAGGCAATTGTATATCAAAGGCTAATTAGGTGACAAATGTACACATAGGAATATCGAGTGCCTCCACTACAGCATTTCCACTCAGAAGTTGGTTTTATTTAGTTCCATTGAGCAGTTTTGTAGTCGGCAAAAAGTTTCGCACAATTTGGCCGCACAAATTCCGCTGAATCATCCATTCGTCCTTCAGGTATATTTCGCTACAAAGGGGCTACTTTTTCCCAGCGATATGCCACACTTTTAATTTTCCATTCTTTTTTTTCTAAAAAGAACGACGCCATCTTTCCTTCACTTTAATGTCGAAAACGTTAGATTAGCACATTCAATCTGAGCATTTCTTTAAAAAAAAAAACGCGGCGCTTTGGTCGAACGGCTTTTTTGTCGTTCCCATGTATAGAAATGTTTAGTTGTCTGTATCTTGTCGGCTCTCATTGCATTTTAATTTTTCTTATAGGTGTGTGGAGAAAAGAAACGAAAGGGAGAGGATGCTGGCAAAAATGGTTAAAGAGCACAATGTTTCACAACAGGTGCGCAAAGAATTGCAAGGTTTGTATGTTACTTTTGAAATAACTTAGTTGAACGGTACGATATTAGTGTATAGGGCGTCTTAAAAATAAATATATGGTGATCGCAAATGACTAAATGAGTTTCGTCACAGTTATTGCGCTGCTTTTTAACGCAGCAGCAATAGACTTGGCACACAAGATGAACAAGTTGGGTAGATAAATGAACACTGGCTGGAAAAGTGAAAATGAACTGTCCCAGTTACTTTTGCGACTGGAAGTAGAGTAAAATTAATTTTTTAGGTAGGCTGGCCCCTCATAGAAATTGTTTTGGCGATAAAAGTTCGAAATGTTTTACTCAGTGTTCTGAAGGGCAGTAGCGCAGAAGTAATTACCATATTCGTCCTCCTCTCCACTTTTCCTCTCCATACTACATTTCACTGGGTTAAAGTACCACCTGAATGTCTAAATCAGTAGTAGTTCGACTAGGTGGAGGTGGACGACAATTCAGATGCAAATTCGGCTAGATGAGTTTTTGTGTGATGAGGTATATATAAGGTGGAAATTACTGTATGTCTCTAATTAAAAAGTAATTACCATATTGATGTGACATATTTAGTGTATACGTTATTGTGGATGTTGCACAAACAAAGGCGTTGTTTTAGAAAAACGTAAAAACGAAGCAATTGTAGCGGCGCACAATTTATCAGCTGCAATTGTCGATCATCTCAATTACGCGTAAGTTATACATCTTTACTAATTAATATGAAGAATAAAGTCGTTTATGAACCAAATGTTGAATGATACAATTAATGATGTGTTTTGATGTTTTCGAACGAATGAATGATTTTATTCGTACTTCACTGTACTAATAGCAACTAAGTCGCGTTTACTTCTTTCTTTATTTGACATCCCGATTGACCAACCTTGCCAATACAACCAGTATAATTACGCATTCATATGACAGTAATACTTGTAGGCATCACGTTCGCAACATTTGCAATCCCTCTTTCTCCGTGCTTGCTGTCTATCTCCCTAGACGGTTTCTGTATTGGCAAGATGTAGCATCATTGCTTTTTGCATACGTTATGCTATGATGTGAACCTTATGTGCGAGAAAGACTATTTGTGCTTCAGAAACTTTGCGTTGCAATAACGTTATACGTCTCAGCTGTTGCTCTGCTTTCAGAAGCGTTCTAGAGGCAAACGAAACGCCTAGACGAAATTTTGTAATTGGGTCTACGCGCGGTGTTGTGGTATACAGCGATTGCTGCAATATTTGTGAACGTGCCTTGAGTTTCTGATTGATACCGTCACGTTATGATATGAGGAGAAGAAATAGAGTATAAGAAGAACAAGAGGAGGGGAAACGGGGAGCGGAAGCAGAGGAGAAATGTGTGAACTCCGTAAAAGTCCTTTTCGAAAGAGATCTCGTACGGAAGATATGTTGAAAGCACAAGGTGGTAAAAAGGAGTTGTCAAGATCTCAATGCTGTGAGATAGTTTTATTATTCCTGTTCCCTTCGTTCTTCACCTGTTTTCCACCGTTACTTCTTTGCTTCCCTTCTATGGTAATGCGGCTGTAGCTTTTCGCTTGTTTATGCTTCGGAACTGAAGAGTGTTTGATATGCGCCAGTAAAGCAATAACAGTTTTTCAATTGGGTTCATTCCTTGCATTGAATTGTTCTGAAAAATATTCGAATATGTGAATTAATAAGAGAACTTGCAGAGTTTCACAGGCTTATAACAACCAGAAGCGGCTGGATGTGGAGGCGAAAAAGTTAGAAAATAATGCCGCAAATTTGGCACGGCAAACTGAACAGTGGATCCAGCTAACCGATTCACTCAATCAGGCGCTCAAGGTTAATTAAATAACTGATTCACATCCTGTGGGCGGGGGAACTCCCGACTTCGCTGGGATTCTATCCTATTTTTTCTAAAGTTTTATTTTGTTTTTTTTTTTCACTCCGAAGTGTGATCCTACCCGGTTACTGTTCGAATTTTGTCTTTCGCTGTTTATTCCATAAAAATCTTCGTATTAGATGCCCGCATAGGCGTTATTGTGCACAGATGGCTTACGCAGCTGTGAAAGTTCTTTGGTTATCGTTAATAACTGCGCACCTCGCTCTCTTACCACGAAGTAAGAATCATAAACTGCACTGTACACATATTTGCACTCCCAGACAACTCTGGTTCATTCAAATCACTTTCTGAATCCTTAATGCCCCTTGTCTAATGGAATCGATGTTTCGGAAATTCAGAGGAACAACAGAGTTGTCGTCAGACACTTCACACCAACAGACTTAAGAACATAACGTCCTTCTTTTGTGGCTGTTGTCTGTTGAAATTTGGGTTGAGTCGCTAAAGTTTTCTTTCATCAGTGTACTCGACACTGATACGTTTGGGCGAGTGTTCGTAGGAGCGTTGATGGTGTACATCTATTGCAGGAGATTGGTGACGTGGAAAATTGGGCGAAGAGTATTGAAAACGATATGAAAGTTATTTCTGGCACACTTAAAACTGTCTATGAAGGTGAGTTGCGTAATAATGTTTCTTATGGGGGTGCTTCCTTCGTCTTGCAAGCTCCCCACCCCAGCCGACTTGGTAACCCCATTAAGCGCGGTAAGCCAAGGGTATGTGGTACAGTCTCCCATTAGTTCATTTCGCTTCTCAGTGAATATAAACAGTACGTGTGGTTCTTGCCACTAATAAGGTTTCTGTCGCAGCACCACAAATTCATACCTTCCAATCAAAAAAGTGTGGCTTATGATCGGGTCGATATCTTCAAGCTGAAAGCGTCGCAACGAAGGCGGGAGAAGGAAGGAGGGACATATCTGTCATAACTAAATAATGGGGCATGGCAGTCATCCCCCACTGTATCGTAATGACAAATAAAGCCATTTGGGCTCACTTTCAAAGAAGTGTTAATAGCGCAGGACGAGTACCAACTGCCCCCCTGCCATCCCCCCCCTTCCCCGTCCTTGCTCACTTGTCGACTTCATCGCCGCTCCAGCCTTAATAGTAGCAACATGAAAGAAAGGAATGTCTTTTTTCAAAGTAAATTTAGCTGCGTTTAGTGTTCAAATGTTTCGCTGAACACACTGATGATCGACTTTACAAAGCAAGGGAGAGAGGACCGGCTCGAAGGTTTTCATTAGTGCTGCAGGGGATTGTGTTTCTTTTGTCGACCGCTGCGAATATGGCCGCACAACACAATTTATGAAATAGGCAAAACGGAGGAGTTGAAAAGTGATTAGAAATGCGCCCGTAAGATCTAGAATACGAGCCCGTCGTTAAACGGGAAACGCGCCATAGCTGAAAATAACGCAGTGCCATCCGCATATAACTGATTTATTTATAAGGAGTGCAAAACTGATGATGAGGTGAAAGGAACACGCAAAGTGAGCCCATACATGTACACTTTGTTGCAGAGCTTCATTCATAATCGTTCCACTTCGACGGTTAACTTCTCAATTTCAAGCTCAATCGCCTCCTTTCGAGCTATTTTCTCGAGTTGTGTCTTTTCTGGATTCGCCAGTTCCCCGCTTGCGATCTTCTTCTGCAAAACATTATACCAGTCGTTTACTCGGCGCACATGCATCGAACCTTATTTGAACAATATGCACTGAGACTAATTCTGGGCTTGGTAGATTTTTCGATTCAACAGTTATTTCGAGGTATTTCAAGGGATTCTCGTTTGACACAGGAAACATCAAAATAAATGAAATTTGCTTAGAAAGTGTACCTAGAATTGGTATTTAAAATTGGGAACGCGATAACTTGAACAGTATAAAGAGAAGGTAACGTTACGATTTTAATATTTAGCGGAAGCCATTTTATGTTCCCGTTTGAAGAACACACACATTTCGTGTTTGTTAAAAACAACCCAGCCTAATTTTATTTAATTGGCAGGCACAACAACAATACGTTTAGCGCGCCTAATAAATTGGTCAGTGGATTAGAAGGGGGAATAGCCAATCATATTTGCGCTTAGAGATGACTGCAAACTTGATAAGAAGATAGTTTTCGCAAACTTTTCCATTCCTTCGGTTTCTGTAGAAGTAGTGGAGACAACTCCTGGATGCATAAAGAGGAACAGTTGTATTCAAGAATCCTTGGACAAGGTTAAACCTTGGTTAAATGCTCAAGTTAAATCCTCACCTCAAGGGGTTAAGTGGTGAAATTACCTCAAGTAATTTCCAGGTTGACAACATTGGTGAATTTCCAGGCTAAATGCTCACCTCAAGTATTTCGATATCTCGAAGTTTTCTATTCAAATTGTTGATCTTCTTTTCCATGTGATCCCGAGGCGTAATGGGAGCGTTTGGTTTTTCGAATACAACCGTTGGTTTCTTCGTTCGCGTCGGTGCCTAGATTGTTTTTGAAGTACAAAAAGCTTATGATGAATTGCAGAAGATCAGCTGACTTTCGAACTGGCACCCTGCTCAGCCGATCGTATGTGATGACTAACCATGCTATAACGACAGGTCCCCGACGAGGTGGCAAGCCTCGTTTTATACTTCACGCAGCTAGCCCCCTCCAGGCGTATTTAGCTCCACGAACGAATTAACTATCAGTTCATCAACCTTGGAGGGTAAGACGGCCTGGTTGAGCTATGGGATCCAATACAAGGGTACGGCAACCGGTCCAGTTAATGGACCACCTTCGAATATCACATCGCGGCCTTGGAAAGAAGATCACACCTAGGAGATGAGTTAAATGAGTAACAAGGAAGAACTTTCTAAAGCTTCCTTGCAGGTTTTTTTCCTGAAAAAAACTTCCCTGGGGTTTTTTTCTGAAGATGTTTTGCAGCACTTTTTATTTTGATTAGATTACGTTTTTATGGACCAAGTGATCATGAAAGAAACAAAAACAATACTTTTTAATGCGCCCATGCAAATGTTGCATTTTTTTCTGCCCACCATCGCGTTTCTTTCTCCTCCTTTGACACTCTGAATGAAAACTGCCAGCCTTTCTTCCTCTTTTTTTCCCCATCAAAATGTGCATAATTCTCAGCAAATGATATTTGGTCAATTGTATCATTTTAATCGTTGTTTTGCCAATAAATGGAAACAAGCAGTTTTTTTTCCCAAATATTCTTCATACGGACGCTAATAAGTATAAAAGTGAACCACAGGCAGATCTGAACGACTATTTGCGTGTTCGAAAAGAGCCAAAAAGTTCGGAAAAAAAAAAAAGCTGAGCCAAACTGAAAAAATGATCCAATCTCTTTCCTTATGCAAGAATAATCTGCTATTGTTAGTGCACGAGGAAAAAATTAATATAAAAAACCCTCGTTCCAAATGTACATTCTCTTACCGGTTTTGTTCCAGATTTAAATATACCTACAAGAAGTACCACTTGAATCCCTTCTTAATACAACAATGATGCAGTAATCATATTTTTTTCACGATTCGACCTATAAATAAATGCTGTTTTTGATCTCGATATGGCATGCATTAAAGCTATCTTCGATTCAGCCGAAAAGGTTATAAGAAAGTATATTGATATTTCTGCGTAAAAGTTTGCTTAATGTGGTGGTGCAGTGCAGCTGTATATTTTATAAGTTTTGGTATTAGGCATACTACATAACAATGCTACGATTCGCACAAAAAGTGTAAAGCCTCTATATTCACCACCAGAGACAACCAGTTTTCACCAAAACACGCCTGTATTTTGATTCATCCACTAATTTTATCCCATTGCTGTATCAAATTCATGAAGGAGTACTAATAGATGCGTACAAATAATGTTGTTACTCGAATTATCTATACCTTATGAGGTGATTCGTTAGGAGTGTATCCGATCGGGTATTTCGAATCGCGGCAGAACTGCGCCGCGGGACTTTCATAGCGTGGCTGTTCCTCTTGCGGTACATAGCCCTCTTTAACGCGTCGTGCCTTCCTCCAAGTGCCATCCGCACGTTGCGATGCCGCAATAAACGTTTCACCTTCAACCCAGATATTCTCTGACTTTCGAATCTCGAGTTATGGCTGGCTTAGTGCAATGTAGCCAATACCGGGGTATTGGCTACATTGCACTAAGGCCGAACTCAGATAAGAGTATGGAGGAACTTACCACCCAACAGTATGAAGGGAGGCCGAACTCAGATGAGCTTACCACCCAACTATCACCCCTCCTCTTTCCTATTCCCAAACGGGAGAAAAGGGATGGAAGAATGACGTGTCAAGTCGTGGATCGACTTCGAGTTGATATCGCAATCTGCCCGAAAAAAAAAGACCGGGGAAAGTGGAAGGCGAAAAAAAAGAGTCCGACAAAAACATAATGAGGTCCAGCCGATCGCAATTTAGTCCGGGACCTCAGTGCTGGTAAATTTACATATGATAGCGAAGATTGACGATTCAGAAACAGAACGTAAATGTAAATATCGTGCGACTACAAAAAAGAAAAGAAAGGGTAGAAAGGAGTACAAAAGCAGAATACGATTATGTGAAAAAGAAAGCACTAACCACTTTTCGTTTTAATGCGAACGTCTCCAACTGTATCCTTTGTCGACATTCTCTTCCTTTCAGTGAACTGCAATTGTTCATTTCGAAAGAGTAAAATCAAAGAAACGAAACGCATGCTTAATTTCTCCTCCCTTCCATTCCTTCATTGCCATTCCTCGGATACGGAACACTACCTAGGGGCATTTCTCAACGATGATTGACACAAGTCGCCGGAAGAGAGTCAAGAAAGGAGAAAACAGAACAACAGCAAGAAAGCAAAGTCCCAGTTACAGCTTAAATACGCAACACAGACTTCTGTTACAAACATACAGAAATACGGCCCAAGCGATCGGCACGATACGCGCTTTGGCAGCTCTGCCCATCAGACCGACTGGTTCCATAAGCTACCCATGGAAAGAGCAATATCATTTCGCAACTGATTCAACCGCTAGCACAGACTCATTTTCCTCCGACTTGATTATTTGCAAAATCGTGCAAGTCTGATGCAGGATGCGACTCATTAACGTAGATTCACTTGTAGGATTTCATACCTCCAGTTCCAGCAGTTACCAGTTCGGAATTATCGGACAACCAAACAGACAAAGAGACGGGAAGGCAAACATACACATGCACATATGGACATGCAGTCGCTGTAACGCGCTCATAAATGCAAAATTTGTCACACCGCATTAGAAGAAACAACGTATAAACACCGAAAACCGCATGAATTGTCTAAGCAGATCGGAAAGTGCAATTAACCTGTAGGGGACTTGGAAAAGAAATGAAAACGTCCAACATCCTACTGTACCTGATCGCAACTGCGAGTGAGCGCCCAAAGGGATAATAGTGATGCAGACCATTCCGCAACCGCAGTTAAAAGCTGTGTGGCAATATCTGATAGGCCGATAAGCCAACTGAACGGAACGCAATAATACCAGACCGTATTTACACTTTATTTACTGGATACAAAATCTTAAATAATAGAATGCAACCTATTAACAGCAATAACAGTGCACAGCGAAAAAAGACAACAAAAAAATTTGTTTCAGTTATATGAGCAATAAGTAACATCTGCAATGCACCACAAGTGTTGCCTCTCGGGCAGGGAAGGGCAAGACTCTTTTCTCCTCTTCGGCATCCTATTTGAATAAAAAACGGGTTAGCCGCATGTATACAAATTAAGAACCGCAGCAAATTAGATGAAAGTGACATTTTGCATATGGAAGTAAAAAATAAATGAGCTGGAAAATGCAGAAAAAAGTGCCCATGCCCCCCCACCCCTCCCCCCACTTAGATAATTTGATAACATCCGCTTTCAACACTGAATTTCACTTATATAGAGTCATGAATACAAAACACGATTGACAAGAATCATTTGTTTAAATAAGAAGACAAATAAACAATCACAGAATTTAAAAATAAAAAAAACCAATTTTATCAACTGTTCTCAACATAATTAAAACCTAAGAAGAAATGCAGCGAACATTTACAGCAAACATAAATGAATGAAAGCATCGAAAGTGAATATTTTACGAAAGCGGAGAGTAATCCACTAGCCGGGGGCATTGCAACTCTACGCTTTTTCAATATTTACCTCTAGTTGTACAATATATATTACCTATATGGTACGTACGTAAGAAATACACCAGCACCTCCCACTCTCTTCCTCCCTCTCAATTTCAACCTTCGGCTGCAAGCGCCTATAATCGCCAATTCACGGAAACCGAAAAATTGCTAATAAGTAGTCCAGAACATAAACAAATAACGAAAATTATGAAGCCTCAATGGGTTGTGTTTTCTACGACGCAACGTAGTGGCGAGGGTAATACGACATTTAACTAAAGTGCGAGTGTTAGTCGGCGATTTAGCCCAATGTTCTACAAATGAGTGAACACAGCGGTCGGATTGAATGGCAAAAAGAGAAACAGAAAACAATTCAACAGATGTGAGCCCCACAGGAGTGTTTCAATGCCAACGTTTCCTCCAACCAGCAAGTGCCGTTCGAGTTTACGAGATGCATGAGCACAAGAAAGGGTGGGGGGAGGGGGAGATGAGGGGATGCACACTGGCCAAGGAAGAACTCGATCAAAACGTGAACAGCTTGCTATTCGTAGAACGCTAGTGTACTGTATTTCCATCGTATTAATTTTAATCGGAATTAAGCCTTAGCGTTACATCAAATACATCTCTCCACTGTGATATTATTCAGCTTTCCAGCACTTGCGCAACAAAATCAAATACTTTAACACTACTTCCACTACCGCTTTATGCCACACCTCTCCNACTCATTCTATTTAATTTTTTAAAAGTTTTATAAATTATTCGCTTTGCATGCTTTAAATTAAACTTCTGCTCGTTCAGCCAGAACTTCCATTCATTCAGCATACCTTAAACTTTCATTTGCCTAGCGTACCCCACAACCCCATTCGCCTAACACGATACGTCGAACTTCCGCTGAAAGCGGCATTTAGCAATAAAACAAAATGAAAAAACTTTCCTTTCTGTTTAAATGAGGGATTGTATTACAGAAGTGCGAAATATCGTCTTCGAAAAATAAGCAGCATCAATACATCAACCAATAACCAACAAACACTTAATTAAAGCTAAATGCAAAATTTCAACGTTAAAAAACGTAAAAATTCTAAAGACTACATTACAAAAAAAAGTTGAACAAATAAATACTAGAGCAGCTTAGAAGTGTGAGGTAGGGAAAAAATAGGAATTGAAATTTCATTTTCACCTTCACAGCGATCAAATATAACCAATACGCAGTGATTCCTTTGAGCTGCAGTCGACAATGGTGGACAAAATGAAAAAGCGTTACATGAGAACTAGCTTACCAAAATACAAAAGGCGCCCAAAATTTGGTGAGTGACCGTTTATTTTCGTTGGAAACTTCCTTTTTTCTCCCCATATTCTTGATGTCGAAATCGTCTCACTGTCACGGTTGCTGTTCGCCCCAGAGTGCCTTCTTGGCACTCTCATACATCACTGTTAGCCAGTTAGGCATTGAGGCAGGTTTAGTTTAAGAGGCCGATCGATCCTTTTGTGAAACAGTAAAAATATTTTAAATCCATAATCGAACTGAAAAATTTGCATTCATAACATGCAACACTGCAATTATGAATAATAGGAATTCTATCCGTTCGCCCAGTCTACACCTCCGCACTATGAATGGAAAGTGCGCAAATTTGAATATTTTCATCGCTCAGCGAAGTGCTCGTTTCTTGAAAAGCACTAGCTACGTCAGTGAACGGTACTGCAACCCTAAATTTAACATCGTCTCCCTAAATCCCCGCTGCATAATGAACCGTAAACCAAACAAGTACAATATGAAAACGGAAGGCAGTCAAGCCGACACAGTTAGTTGTCTAGTCATTAATATAAACAGTGAATGTCTAAATTAAATTGACATTCGCTCATATAACCAAAATAAAAAGATGAAACAAGATTATCAACTTGATAATCTCAACAAAAAGTGTGATGCTTACAACACTCGACTAGGAGATGCACTATTCGAATAAGTTAACCGCAACACCTGCTAAGAGTAAAATATTGCGTAAAATGGAAAAGTGGAGACGACAAATTCACGCCGTTCTGTCCAGCTTCAGATGGTAATTTCAGTGACATAAAATGGCGCAATTCCTTTCAGCAATTAAAAAAATAAACATAGTAAATCGCCAAATGTGATCAAGAAAGACTCACAATCAGCGACAACCTATACTTTGAGGTCCTAAACAATGTTACAAGTTCCGGTACAGCGGAAACGCTTTCTATGAACTCTTCGAAAAAAAAAAGCCAGAAATTGCTTCACTTGGATTACAACTTCAGAATGTCATGCTCATACTTGCAATCTAATAGTTGTTTTTTGTTCATATTTTGGGATATCAAAAATCAGGATATTCCTCGAAATATTAGGAATCGTAGCTTAAAAAAGAACCAACAATTCTGTTCAAATCATTCACAGCTTACAACAAATACAGTCATTTCAACTCTTTGTGCAAACGTTTCGAATTTAGCAACATTATAAAAAAAACTAACAGACAATACGTTCCACGTTGTTCTTACCAAAGCAGCACAAATTCGCAGCAGCAACTACCTCGATAACTTTCTAAAAAACCCATCCATTAAAAGCACGAAAAGAATCTTATGTAAGTGAATGACCGAATAATCTGCGGCACAGGAGACTTCCTTAAACCGCATCCGATGCAACTGTTTCCCCTCTAGCCGTGTGTTTCTCCTTTCGCCTTTGTGTGTACTATCTCTCTCTGCCTCTGCTTTATATTCCTCTCCCAGCCGACAATGCTTAGCAACCAAATGTGTCACTGTAAGTTGTTCTATGTGATGTCACTCTTACTAATATAACCATATGGCATCGAACGCGAAAAAAGTATAGCAGTCAAAAACGATATGCAACTGCCACTGTTCCGCGAATTTACAATAACTTCTGTTTAGAATACGTTATGTAGGATGAGTGAATATTCGCCTCCCGCAAAAATTATTCTTGCTTATCTTTTAACTAAAATTGCAGCTCTTTAGTTCGCCCGCAAAAACGGTTGGCGAATAAAATAAAATATCGGGAACAAGGTTGCAACATCAAATTTTAAGGCTCAAAAACGATATGCAACTGCCACTGTTCCGCGAATTTACAATAACTTCTGTTTAGAATACGTTATGTAGGATGAGTGAATATTCGCCTCCCGCAAAAATTATTCTTGCTTATCTTTTAACTAAAATTGCAGCTCTTTAGTTCGCCCGCAAAAACGGTTGGCGAATAAAATAAAATATCGGGAACAAGGTTGCAACATCAAATTTTAAGGCTCAAAAACGATATGCAACTGCCACTGTTCCGCGAATTTACAATAACTTCTGTTTAGAATACGTTATGTAGGATGAGTGAATATTCGCCTCCCGCAAAAATTATTCTTGCTTATCTTTTAACTAAAATTGCAGCTCTTTAGTTCGCCCGCAAAAACGGTTGGCGAATAAAATAAAATATCGGGAACAAGGTTGCAACATCAAATTTTAAGGCAGTGACTAGTTATCGTAAATGAAAATGATGAGGTTATTTTTTGAAATGACCGATCCATGTCAATTCAAGTCAACAATGGCTGCTAGCTCGAGCACATTTACATTGCTATAGCGTCAGCATATACAACGACAAAGTGAGGTTGTCCATTCAAAAATATAATAGTATTAACTCAAGGCTGTTGCACAACAGTACAATCGAAACGCTAAGGCTGTGTTTCACGCTAACCCATATCCGCAATTGATCTCAGCAAATTCGGATGATATCTCACTCGAGCAATTCATTTCCTTGCAGCAGATTTACCTGGAAGGTTGGGCAACACTGCGTTAGAGCGGTTCTTAGCGAGCAAGAGATGACTTAAGGACGTTGAATCTGTCACCGCGGCACATCGGACAGTACCATTTGCCTTTAGGCTTTACCTTTAACTGTACGCACTCGAAGTGGAACCACTCCACCAGACACTTTTCGTTATCACAACCGATCATCTCACCGAACGAGATCTGTAACAAGACATCACAGAACGTGTCTCACAACAAAAGTACTGCGATACTGTACTGATAGACCGCGGTCGCTTTGGAAAAACTATTTAATATATAAGCTTCGGCTGTTCATAGTGAGTACTTTATTTGTGCTAATGAAACTTACTTAGTAACAGATTAGAATGACGCGAAATTATGTGATGGTTGATGTTATTTTTTCCAATAAACCTTATTACAGCACAGGAATTAGGTGACAGCACTTAATTGCCTAAAGCATCCAAGTCGCTGTTTAACACTTTTGTCTTTTTAAAAAAACTGATCTGCGGCAGCCGAAGAGAGCCAAACAACATATACTGGGGACCGTTTTGCAACGCACACTGACTGCGGATGGTGGTAGGGCTCTCCAGTTTATCTCGGAGAAGAATAAAAGATTTGGTAACCTGCTCGCAAAGGCAGTAGGTAGGTTCATCGGCAGGTAATGTAGGCGCAGGCTGGGCGACTGTGGTGGTGAGCTGCTTCTTACGGGCCGGCTTAGCCAGTCTCCCACTAGTTCTCTTCTTCGACGAAGAAGAACTTGCACTATCTGCGACACAGTCTGACTCCTTTCCCTTTCGCTTCGTACGACATGTCAACTGCCCGTTCTACAAGGCAAGCAACACTTTTGATTAGCACATAGAAACACTCCTACACCATACCAAATCCCGATATGCGATCTTTACCTGAATCATACACGATAGCCTCTCCCCTCACCCCCCTTTCCATCCTGTCTCCTCTCCAACCAGAAGAAAGGAAGCCATTCACATATTTAAAAACTTTGGAGCAGTAATTCGCAGGCAAAAAGCCCATACTGAATGGAAAAGACGGGAAATTTTGGAAAATTTCAGGGATAGATCGCTTAAAAACGTAAAATTTTCATGTGTTCGTTTATCATCCGCAAGTCACAAAAAGAATTTCGCTTAGTTCAGCTAGTCTTTTAGTTCAAATGCCTTTTTGGCAAACTGTGTCCAAAAACTGTCAACGAGGAAGAACAATTACAAGTGAAGCACAAAGCACTTCACGGGCAACTTTAACGGCCAATGAGGGAACGATCAAATTGCGTTTTTTTCTTCTTCAGCAAGATAAAAACCTTGCGAATTAATGATTAATAGCAAATGAATAAATTCGGAAATATAATCTCTTCGAAGCACTTGACCGATGCTTAACATCTCATTACCATGTACACCTAAAGAGACTGTTGTGAGACTGAATAGTGGGCACAGAGGAGGTTTCTGCAAATCAAAACGAGAACTCAAAAAAGCAACAAACAGTTTTCCTGTTAATTATTGTACTGAAAATTTCAAACCAGAGTTTGGAAAACACCTGCATTCTATTAGAGCCCTATAACATCAACGAAAGTGAACAATTTTCTTAGGTTTCGTCAAACTGCCTAAGAAATGTCGCACTTGTGGTGGACAAAACAGATAAAACGACTTACGGCTTCAGGAGTGACGACCACTGCCAATGGTATCTCCTTCTCTTTGGGTTTCACAATGCACGGTGACCTTCTCTCTCTCTCCGAGCGACGCACACTCTCTTTCACACTCGACGCTGCCGTCTTTTTAGCACGCACTTTTGATTTCGGTATCACCGCTGAAAGTCCATATCATTTCTGACACTCAGAAGAAAAAGGAAGCCGACGAGACAAGAGAACGAAGTTTATATAACGCGAAAAAAAAAAGAATTCTATACAAAACGTTGTATGCAAGTGTAATTAAAGAATTCCAACATTCATTCTCACAAATTTCGAGATTCGGTAGACAGGAAGACCTTTGAAGGAAGCAATGCCGTTCTCTAAAAAAAGGAAGAAAAGAACTTAGTTCAGTATTCCAACAACCCAATCAACCAGTATGGATGAGATGTTAGCACTGTTACTTTAACCTTAAATTCAATGTCCCTCTCGCATTCAGCCACTCCTTCCGAAAGTGAGAGTTTACATAAGCATCGTTTAAAAAATTCAGCCTTTTCTTCGTACAAGCTACTTCATGCAAATTAACGCAGCTATCTAACCTTTAAAAATAAATCACCTTTCTCAGTTTTGGGTTTGTTTTTCCTTCCAGTGAGAGCGTATAGTTGCTTGTTGGTGGAAATGAGAACATCCCGTTTCCAGAAGGCTATTTTCTGAGCTAAAACCAGCTCGCGTTCAGCTCTATCCAGCAATCTATTTATCTCGTCCACTGGCATGTCCTGCAAAGGTCAACAAAACTAACGCGTTCATCTACTCGATTTTGCAGTACAAAAAATTTAAAGAATAAATAACATGAGGAAAAGTAAAACGGCAAACTAGTGAAATGCGTCTCTATGTTCGATCCAAGCAGATGTCACATATAATCGTTTCAAGAAAAAAGATGGAAATGTCAAAAAACAACAAAACTTATTCATATAACGAGAGATTCTATCGATGAAAAGTATTAAGGAAAATTCTTCAAAATCAGTTCTTTTTCCACTTCAAAAGGAGTACTCATGACCACCTAGCAAAAATGCAAAAAATGTATTTTGTTTATGAAATTCACTCCGGAAATAATTAAAAATACTTTTCAGTGCAAGAGTAAGCCAATCGTGCATGCATAAATTTTCAGATCCATCTGTGCTTAGAAGTTTTTTTTTCAGTCTGTTCGAAGTCAACTACCAGCAAAACGCTCTCCGGCCATCACCTAAACCCATAAAAGAAGGCAATATCAACAAACATAAGCTTTACTATGGTACTGTGCATGGACCGTACCAACGCGATTTGTAATCTCGCATGACGATCCGAATATGCCACCCAACGCATACGTCCCACTCATTGCTTATGCTCCCGCAAGCTTATGCTTCGTTTCCACTAACGTAATACTCATATCAATCACTACACATTTTAACATTTTTAAGCTAATTGTGGTATGTACAAGTTTGGTTTTCTTTTTTTGGTGTTTTCAATCCTCGAACGGGTGGCATTCAAACCCGCCTTTCAAATGCAAATATAAATGTGTAGGACTATCTAAGCTCAACTTACTGAGAATGAAGCTAGCCGCCTAATGAAACGAACGAAGACAACACTCCCAAATCAGCACCACCTACCTTGCGTCGAAGCATTCTTTGCGTAGCAATCAATTGCTGCATACATATTTGATATGCGACGTCCAGATCCAAAAGATCGTCCATTGGGTGCTAAATACGAATAATTCGTCTAGGAAATCGATAGCGAATATAAAGCAGTCTAATAAAGTTCGTAACCCTCAGAGTTAAATGCCTTATACCTGACACAGTATTGGACGAATATGCCACCCAACGCATACGTCCCACTCATTGCTTATGCTCCCGCAAGCTTATGCTTCGTTTCCACTAACGTAATACTCATATCAATCACTACACATTTTAACATTTTAAAGCTAATTGTGGTATGTACAAGTTTGGTTTTCTTTTTTTGGTTTTCAATCCTCGAACGGGTGGCATTCAAACCCGCCTTTCAAATGCAAATATAAATGTGTAGGACTATCTAAGCTCAACTTACTGAGAATGAAGCTAGCCGCCTAATGAAACGAACGAAGACAACACTCCCAAATCAGCACCACCTACCTTGCGTCGAAGCATTCTTTGCGTAGCAATCAATTGCTGCATACATATTTGATATGCGACGTCCAGATCCAAAAGATCGTCCATTGGGTGCTAAATACGAATAATTCGTCTAGGAAATCGATAGCGAATATAAAGCAGTCTAATAAAGTTCGTAACCCTCAGAGTTAAATGCCTTATACCTGACACAGTATTGGACTAATCGAAACTACTCGTGAGTGAAACTACTCGTACTCTCGACGAACAAACGCATAAATGAGCACAGTTTGAGCTGAATAAGCATAGGTTTCTGAACAAGCATGAGCTTGAGTTGAATAAGCATGGGTTCAAGTTGAACAAGCATAGGTTTCAGCTGAACAAGCGTGGGTTTGAGCTGAACAAGCATAGGTTTGAGCTGAAGGGGACAAATACATCAAAAAGCGGATGATCGATGGATGTGACCAATCCGGCAAACTTCACACACAAGGAACTCAATGAACTCCGTATTTTTTACAGCTCTGGAAACGGCTTCCCGTATATTTACGCATAAAAAAGGCGGTACTACTTCACTTATGTAGATGCTAGAAAAAAATTTTAAAGATCCAAAATGACCAAATCAGCACACGCATCACTATTATCACTAGCCAAAAAATAGACCTTTCTTGAGCACCGCACAATTTCAATATACACGCGCTCGTTGTACAGGCAAATTTCGTTTCCTATTCATATAAAAACAATTATCTTCGAACACCTCCGCTGTGTTGGTTACAGACGGTGTATGCTCATAGCTGATTTGCGAAAGTAATTATCCTTGGGTGGCAAAAACACCGCTTCCATAGCTGGGGAAGAGGGTATCCATGTCTGTTTTCAGCATTGCTTAAGGTGATAAATTTGAGCTCAAGGCTTCTAGAGTAAAGTAAAATCAGTGTGAGCGAACGACACTTAAATTTCGGCACCCATCGAGGTAGGCGGTAAATCGAGTTAACTCGAAGGCCACCAAAGCAAAATTAGTATGTTCTATCTATAAATATTTCTTCTTTGAAGATCATCCGACAGCTTTACGGCCCCGCCCTACCATAAGTCGGTATTTGAGGATAAACACTCCCCCCCTCCCCTTTAAATCAGCACTGTTACAACGATTATTTCGTAGACGTAAAACAGCACCTTTAGATAATCATTTATAGGTAAGTATCGTTCGAGCATGCTTTCCAGCGCCTTCGGCGAAACATTTGGCGTCCACATACGCTCCAGCGATGGGTCACGCTCCATCGCACCATTCACCCACATTCAGCTCTCAAAAAAGGCCTCTTTAAACATTAAGCCACCATTTAAACAATAATGATGCGAACATCACGAATCAACAGCAAAATAATTGTCCACAGAGTACTAGAGTTTGAGGTAACGCTACGTTCACTATTACCCCCTCCTCTCCTCTCGACATCCTGGAGGGAACATCATATACCGAGTTACGCTATTTTCGTCTAGACTTGCGGCATATCGCACTGGCTCTAGAACCAAGGCAGGACCATCCGTGAAATCCAGAGCTGCGAAAGTCACCACCGGGACCAGACGTTCGGAAAGTTGGGCCGAGGCCAGGTTTCCCCCGGAACGCCGAGATTAAGTACGATTTTCCGAAGCTCACAGTCGGAAGTACAGCCAGCTTACCCTACAGATGCAGGCCGAGGCAAACACCGCTTTTGATTCTACTTAGGTGCGATACTGCCTCAGTTTGTTCCCGGCAGTGCGTTCTGGCAGATCTGCATTTAGGGACTCTGAAGACACTGTGACCGCTTTTAGCGAATTCGAATGGAGAACCTCTGAAGCTGCAACAAAGAAATTCGAAAGATGTAATGAGCGATGCGAGGGACTTCTACGTACGTTTGGGTCGTTTTACTTACCGACCCAAGGATGCCACAGACACCTTCCGTTGTATGTGAACTCCTTGATTTCGCACAGTTCAGGATACTTTACAACTGTTGCGATCGCAAAATGCGTGCGAAAACGAAATTCAAATGGAATATCTGTGCGACTGCGGACCAGATGAAAAGAACTAGGCGTGCTACCTTTCTTACTGGCGGAAGGTCACTCTCATACGGAGATCGACAAGGGGTCAGACCATGCCACTCTACCCCCCTCTCCCCTCTCCCCTCCCCCCACCCTCCCTCCTTTCTCTTCCCTGTTAAAAAGACATCACCCCAACCCTTCATCTCACAATGCAAAACATAAAGCAAAACCGACTGCAACCCTGCTGCCGCCACACCACCAATCCATCACTTAAATGCTTTTCACCTACCGTATAGCCATAATCTTGTCGAGACCAAAATCGGCGGAGAGCTTTGCAGCGCAGTTTCACATTGCAGCTGTAGAAAGCACGGTTGTACGGTATCACCTACGTATGAAACGATGGTTACTGTAGGTCTTCGAGGTACTTTATGATTTACCACGCGACAGACACATGGCGTAGGATTTTCAAGTAGTCTGGATAAATCTGTGTAATCGATAACTATCTTGTAAACTGCACATCTTTTAAACGAACCAGTACGCCCACCACCGAGAGGTAGTTGCTCCTGGACGACAAATGTTCACTGGGTTCAAAATTCCGCAGAAGAGAATTCTTGCGGATATGGTGGGCTTCGTAAGTTCGCTCAGATATATCCCATCGCTTGAGCTTTCGTGCTGTTAACGTCCAAGATGGGCTACTAGG
>JPKZ01001924.1:0-16138 GCA_000803305.1 Toxocara canis
GGGGGGGGGTGAAAAATATTTGCTGAGATGTACATGAGTATATTTGCGCATCATTCTTTTCTCGCCATTTCTTGTAATTATATGAATTGCTGCAGAACATAAGGAGGTTCGGGTGCTATAAATCCCCAACTGGGTCTAACTGAGAAGGAAATCTTTTGTTTTACTCACAAAAGTGTGTTATTATCAGTGGGAAAACGAAGAAAACTCATTACGTTTTTTTGTTAAAATCTCTCTATTTTCGGAATCTCCCCAATTTCCTTGTCATCTAGTAGTCGGCCATGTATAACTCTAATTTCCTCGATAATCAATCGAACAAGCATCAATTCAATTTCAAAAAGTTTCCTCAAAAACGTCCACTTGAAAGACGGAGAAGCGAATTATGAGAGAGAAGCAACATGCTATTTTCATATGCGAAATTGTTGCTCCAAAAAAGGGTAGTAGATCAGTTATACACAAAGAAATTCTCTCCCAGAACTCCTGCCTTTGACCGTTTTCATTTCCAGCAAATTTTTCACTGAAAAAAAAGCAAGAAGACTTTATGGCGACAGTTGCGAGCGAAATTTTCAAGTCGGAGTGACTGATAAGAACATTCAAATACAAAACGATTGCTTGTAAATGCGTGCCTTTCTTATGTTAAAAGATTATCTGAGAGTAAACTCGTTTATAGGAACTATTCAAATACTAAAATTATGCGGCAAATTGAGCATAAATATTTAACCAGTTTGACCATTTCATCTTTCTCTCGTGATGAAATTCATCAATATTGTTCGAACAGCAATAAAGCGCATTATTCCGACTTGAAGGCTTTCTCGATATGAGCGTCTCTAATGCCATTTCCTCCTCCTCAACTAAAAATAATAAGGGATGGTATGCCCTTCCGTATAAAAGGGCTCAGAAAAGTCTCAAAAAATACATTCTCTCCCCTCGATGCAACCTCCCTTCAATACTTTTCTCCTTTGGGATGCCGTGAACGTCATAACATGTCAGAGAATGATTTGAGGCAATAGGATGTATTGGTTGAAGAAAATGGAAATGAATTTTCAAATATTGTTTTGGAAGCAACACTGAATAACTTGGTGAAGACGCATTATCCCCAGAAGAGTGTGCTAAAATCATCGATCTTTCGCTGTTCCTTACTGTAGGTTAAAAGAGTAGTGTAAAACTTATTCATTTGATGCTGAAAAAGTTTTTGAAAGTAACACGCAACACGCTGATTAAAGCATCAAGAGTAATCGTACTGATGCCTTCGAAAAAGAACGTAATAAAAAGTAGTATGTGAATTTCGAAAATTACTCGCACCAAATAAGATTAATTCGTCGATGGAAGCAGAGAGCTAAAAATTCGCCAGAGTTTCGGTTTTAGAATCTTTTGCTTCTCCCTTTTATACTTTAAGGCCTTCATCTGTTCGAATCGTATTAAACACATTTTTTTCTGGGACGTATGTTTGCTGTTTTTCGGCTTTTTGGATCGAAAAGGAGAACTTTCTTTAACTTCGCTTTATTCGATGTCTTATGATGTACACGACAACGTTGGTCTGCCTATCCATGGTGAATCAAAAGTTCTACTATGTGATGTTTGAACGTTTGCGGCTATGACCTAAACGACGGTATGGCTGATAAAGTCGTTGGATATATCGGAATTATTCGGTCGATCCTATAAAGAATTTGTGGGCCATCTCATGACTTGCTCGACAATCAAAAACATATGCTTATCGAATGTATTTACTGAAGTATTGGAAAAAAACGAAATATATAATGAACAATTAACAACAACACAATTGTTAACATTAATAGAAGTAACTCGTGTCCATAACCAATGTATCTTTCCCTATATTTGCTCTGCAATCCCTCATCTCTTCTAGGTGTTCGATGCTCCTTTGGAATCTTTTTATGTTTCTTTCACGATCCGCAAACACTTCTTTTCTTTGCACAGATTAAATTGCGCAAAATATTTTAAACCAGAAACCATTTTATGAAACTAGTGAACCACATTGTTTTAAGAAATAAGTCAACAGCTGATTTACAAATAGTTGCAGATTTTCAGAGCACAACTTTTCGTTGTCTGGGAAGACTCTACACTTGGAAACTGTATTCGCAATCAGGTTAGAGCTCTCTCTGAGTGAGGGGAGCTTTCATTCGAAACGACATGTGCACACTTTGACTGGATTGAGCTCCATGATGAAACGCGAAACAAAACATGCTCAAAAATCATTTAGTAGAAAAATCACATTTGTACGTATAAAGGGAGGGAAGACATTCAAATATTCAGGGAAGGAGAAATATACCAACCAGCATTTTCGATATTCACATTTGTTAGCCTACTAGGAAAGCTACTGAAATTAAAACGCTCACTTCAAGCATTCGCTAAGGTAAACTATCAGCAAAAGAAGACTTACTGGTTTTGGCTGAATATCCTTTACTCTAATCGAAACAATTTCGCTTTGGAAGATCACTAAAATGCCTTGACAAAGAATTCTTTCCGCAAGTTTCAATTTTGACCCATCGGTCATTGCCACAAAATGCGTTGGATTAAGATAGTCGCTCAAGGGTGAACTCATGCCGAAAACGGCCGCAAAATTCCTTCCTACTAGTGGACATAAACGACTGCAAAGCGTTGTGTCAGTTCTGTTCACCAGAAATGGATCGCAAAAATTTCAAAATCGTAAATTTACAAAAAAATTTGCTCTTAAGCAGCCTCTGTGATTCTAAATGGGCGGATTACGAAACTGATGCTTAATTGAAGTGCTACTATTTGAAGCTTTTCTTGATGAGCGTACGGTAAACGGACATCGTCAAAATTTGCCGGTTCCTAATGTTTTACATTCTAATAAGGCTGGTGGGTGTCAGCTTATTCGGATTTTATCTCGCCACTAAAATGTTGAGCATTTTGGTCGGGCATGAACAACCTTTCGAGACAATAAAACCAGAAACATAACAGTCATTGTTTACAACATTCTGTAATTGGCACGAGTTTAGCTAAGTAAGACTCACAACAAATATTTACACGGTTATTGGCGCATGCATCTTATTTTTAGTCGGGCATGAACACTCATTTGAGTTCAACGATAATAAGCCATGGCCATCGTGTTTAGCGTTTGATAAAACAGGATGCGTCCAACTGATCTTACGATAACATCTCGAGAAACTGAAAACAATTTCAAGTACCTTTTAAGAAAGGCGAAATTCAGAAAAAGTGAATGCTGACCATCACTGTCGAGGCATTTAAGGTATTCAATTAAGGTATTCAACCTTTCACCACATCCGTTAAGATTTCAGAAGCTTATCACTACAGCATTGCATCGCATCTCAACCTACGAACACGGAACCTAAACAATATACCACAAAACAATTCTCTAATGCAGCTGAAGTGTCATGTTATTTTGCAAAGCAAAAATGGAGTACAACTGTGCAAAGAGGATGACTAGCACGCTCTTTGGCTCTCAATTTTTTCTTTTTTCTTTTACAAATCACACAGAAAGGATCGAAGAAAAAATTTGAGGAGCCGACATGATAGACGACTTTCGTGATTCTACTGAGGACGCTCTAGTTCATTTGCACTTAACGATGCAACACTTCTTCTACTCAGCTACTGATCAAACATTACTTTAAACACCGCAAGAATTCTAAGTTCACTGCTTAATTAACTCTCACGCACATAAATTATGAGTGGTATCCAAATTTTGTTTGTATACTAGCAGAAGACCGAAAATCATGTGCGCTAAGTTGGATGGAAGTGCTCATTTGTGGGCTAGAAATGCCTGAGAAATAAATAGGTGAATGCATGCACGCACGCAGAAATTCTGATCTCTTAGAGGGACTTCGACATATGAAAAATACATTAAAGTATTAATTGAAAAGCAGAAAAAAGATAGATTTCATGACGGCTAGACTAAGACAGAAGGATAGATGATATATGATATGAGATTGAAGCGGTGCTTACTTTTTGTCGACCATATGTGGCGAAAGATCGTGAACGCTAAACAGCAGTGCCCGATGACGATTTTGAGCAACGCGATGACAGAAACAGCCCTCTGAAGACTTGCGATAATTCAACGAATGATGGAGCCGAACCTGAACAACATAAATTCATTCTAAAAAGAAAAACAAAAAACGAGTAAGAATCAACGCATCTATGGCTGAAACATAAAAATACACGACGATTTGGTGACTTCTAATCGGTGGTCTTTACGTTTGACTTTATGTGGTGAGCTAAATGGCTGATAATTCTCCACGAAGACCTAGTCATTTTTCATAATAATAACGTCAGTTTTGTAAAAATGGTCCGAAAAATTGGAAAAGCAAAATTTTCGACCTCTTAGTTTAACATGACAATTTCAAATTCGGAGGTCGTTGCCTCTTCGCTATTTGGCGGTAAATAGTAGCAGTTATTAAAAAAACTTGGCTACATTTTCTTCGCAAGGTGATGACACCTTCGCCAGGTGGATGTTGCAGTTGCGCTTTAATTAGCATCCTACCGTAATTCGCAGGAAAGGGCAACATCAGACTTCCTCACTCCTCACTCCTTGCTCAACGTTTTTGTGATGCTTGATATTTTTGGCGAAGCTATCTCGAACCGTTTGCGGCGGGACGATGATGAACTCGACCAGAGAAAGTAGCCCCAACTATACCTCTCAATCTCGAACATTTGATGGCAAGAAGGATCGTCAACCAAAATCTGCACGAACGAGTTTATCAAAAACAATCTGAACTGTACGCTCCTCCCCCCTTTGGCTTCTTCAGTACAGCTTTCCTCTCAAAGTCAGGATCGCGCTGAACTGCTAAAATTTCCGAATCATCGATGTGAGATTTTAAATTATTTGATCACAACACTGATGGAACATTTCGCGGACACTGATTAAGTGATAAAGAAAGCCAACTATTGAGCGTGTGGAAAGTCTCATATTACTCACTACAATCAATGTGCAAGGAGATTTTTTAAATGCAAAAAAAAAATCATAACAGCTTCAGTGCACAGAAGGCGAAGAAACTAATTAAGCGATAATTCGTACACAAAGAGTCGAGTAAGGGAAATTTTCACGAAAACACAACAGCCAGCAGCGATCACCACCGAAACTTTCGATGTTTTCCCCAAGAATTTTGATTTTTTTCAAAACCTCAAAACACCTTATTCGCTGAACGCCAACCATCGTCCCTTCTTTTAATTTCAAATCCAGAGAGACTTCTAATCAAAAAAAAAACTGCTGTTATCTTACGCTTTGCTTTAAGTCGACGGATGCACATAGCGCTCCGCTCTTTATCTCGCTCACAATCAAATTGAATGCCCTCATCATTGATTGTTCCAGTGAGCTTTCTGATGAACTGTGAATCTTTTGCGTTGCCCATCTAAATAAAAACCGATTTCATATTTCCCACGACTAAATTAGAACGCATATAATGTAAAACTTTGATGTATATATATAATTAAATATGTGTATATTTCGCCCGTACCATACGTACAGCTCCGAGTTATCGAGACAAATGATGGGATTGGCGAAATTTCGTTAATTTTTTATCGAATGATTACACAACAAATGTCTCACAAATTTTAAAATCATTTCAACTCTGAACACTTCAGTAAATGACTAACAGATATTTGAAGAGATTATCCGATCAACGTCTCCCGTTAGGAAAGCTACAACGAGATGGACACTCTGCTAGTCAGCTAGATAAAGCGCTGCCTATCACAACAAATATGCGCTATCTCACGTTACAAGTTAGTATTAATAGCGTTCTATTACTCAAGCATGAGGATTTTTTATATGCAACGTGCACACCTCTGGCGTCGACAACACATCAGTTCTTAGTGGCTAGTTGCAGAAATTTCTGCTAAACAACAATTCAAGAAACCTCGAGGGAATATTGTTTCAGGCCATAACACTTTCATTGGCTGTTATGCATTTGCAAATTACTGGAAGCGTCATGGAGCAACGAATTATCATCTACTTTTTGAGAACAAAAAAATGATTCATTAGCGATGATCAATTTAGCTAATGAATTCGCTTACTAAACGTTCGTATACCTGAAAACTCAAAAGCATTCGTTAAATTTTGTTAAAATGTGCTCCGATTTATCATTTTAAATAAGAATTTGGAATTCTTATTTTTCGGAGCTGGTAGTACGATTTCGCACCATTTGACTCATTAGATGCTGTACGCTCCTCTCTCTACTATACCTTTTCAGCTGTTCAGAAAAGGGAAAACACAATACTAGTCATGGACCCGCATGAGTGATTTTCAGGAAGGCGATCACATAAATGGATATTTTGTCAGAAAAATTATTAGGCAATCGAAATCAGGTATTTCGAGCCAGACCGACGTAATACGTAAATCAAAAAAAAAAAAATTCTGAGTTGCAAAATTGAGACCGCAAATTCATCTCTTCCCCACTTCTTAGAAAAATCTGATTTCCGTAGTCAAGAAGATATGCTCTTTGCAAAGGAATTTTTGCCTGTGGAACTTTGAAGCTGATGTGCTGTATGGGTTGCTCATGCACTCAACAACCATTTCCTCTTTAGCTGGATCTGTTATGAAATTGTTTGCAATAGCAAATGAAATGAATATTCGAGGGACGCTATCGATTTAAAAAATAGGACAAGATAAAAGCATTTGTTTAAAATTTAAAAAAAAGAACGTAGAAAGCAAAAAAGAGGACATGAAAAATTGAAGCCATTAGAATACCCGACTGAAAACGAAATAGGGCCCAACTGCGATCAATCGTCCCACCCACGTTTCATGGCTGACCTCATAGAAATTTCTTATGCTTGTTGCATGTATCACACAAATGCGCTAATTGTTAGTGAAACGATGTTTAGAAACTGAAAATTTAAAGGAAAAAGCTGAAGAGCACCAAATGAAAGAAACGAACAAATGAAGATTTGAGTGGGGAACACAAGTGTTATATTCGAGATGTAAATAATTGATTTATCAGTTCAGAGTTATTAGGTAATTAATTGTTATTTTATTATTAATAGTATCATTATTGATATTGCACTACTTGTAATTATTGTTAGTATTAGCATTGGTAACTTTTATTAGTAATAATAGAATTATTAGTAATTTAGAATTATTAGTATCAGTATTAGTAGATATTAGCAATCAATAGAATTTTTATTAATTAAGTTATATTAATAGAACTGTAATGATATTGCGCTACTTAGCTCGCCAGGTTCTTCATACAACCACTTTTGTGACAAAACTTCTTAAAAACTAACTTATAAACTTTTTTTTTTCCACTACATACCTTCGTTTTTGACGGGTTTTACCAAAAAAATCGAAAACCTATCGTGGTTCTAATATTTCTGGATTGTGGTGCATGTTTAAAAATAATGGAGCAACGAGAAGAGGGGAAAGCGAGAGAGGCGCACTTTCTACAGTACTTTCAGAAGCATCAAAAACTGTTCGCTGAGAATGTCTTTCCAGGATTGCCCTAAATTTCTCAAAATATCGGCATTTTCATTTGTTTGAAATAATAAAATATCCAGCCCCTTCTAACCACGACAATTATCAAAGCGGTTGTGATGCTGCTTAAACGTCTAGAACACATGAACAACGTGTTATGCACATCCCCTGTTTTCTTCATCACGTTTCAAGTCATTGTATTACTTTGCAATTCACCGTGAGGCTTACTAATTAATATTCTTCGTTTCAAACAAGCTGAATTCTCAAAATTCCCTTTTCGCTAAGCTTGATTTATCAGCACTTTCGCTCTTTTCTAAAAGTTGCATAAAGAATATTTATGTAAGAAATGCATAAAGAAGCATAAAGAGGTTCTAACCTCCGAGCACTGCCATTCCTATTTTTGTGTTACTACTTACAATTTCATTTGTCGATTCCTTGGTTCACATTCAAATATCAAATGCAATTTTATATAGATTACTATCGCTGAAAGGCCCAACATAATTTCGGAAGTGAAACAGTGAAATTATTTTGGAGAAGAAATTGCTTTCAGTGCTATTCGCTGATACCTTCTTATTTATAGGAAGCGAAAAAAACGAAGTCACTGAAAAAATGTCTCGTGGGAACACTTTTCAATCAACGGAACAATCAACTGCTTTCGACATAAACAGCAAGCGAATGTTAAAAGAAACTAGTTATTTTTGTTTAGTAGAGAAAATGTGAATGTGAAGCAATTGAGCATGGGAATCGTCACAGTAAGCTTCATTTAGGATGAAGCTGTAAACATACTATGGAAATATTCAAAAACGTTTAGCTCTAACATAGAGTGAAACTGAAGTCAATATCTCAAACAGAAAACTTTTCCTAAACATGGTGTCCTGTTGGGAAGTGAGAAAAGAAAAATAGTTCTTGTTTAAAGAAGTTCAGAAACGTGGTAAGTGGTTAGCGCGACGTACGTTTTTTGCATTCCATTATAATGTGGTCTAGTAAAGGTCTACAAACCAAATGACGAATGTCTTGGGTGCGTATAAGCGTTTCTATGCGGCTCATGATCTAACGGCAGTTCTTGAGGCGTACTTTGAAAAGGTGATTGTGGAGCAGTCTGCTTACTAGGCGAAAGCTGTTGTTGTTGTTGGTGCCCATTTCCCAGGAATTGTAGTGTCCTTTCCTCGCAAATTTCCCACTTTTTACTTGGAAGTCCACATTTGCGCTGAATTTTAGTGATTTTTTCTGGCCTGCAATGTTGGTTTAAATGCGCTCAAATTCGCTTCCATGAAATGAAAATATGAGCAGTTACAGATGTGCTCAACACATGAACAATTCACCTCTCGTTGATGATCCATAAATTTATGAAGCAATCGAAATTTTTTTTGGGAACCCGCATAGGCGAAAGATTACGCTTAGCTGGTTTAATAGTAGAAGAAGAGTGTGTGATTCGATAGCTGAAAGTGCCGAACAAACGACCCGATACACACATGCATACAAATGAACAAATGTACAAATACAAATATGCGCTTTCACTGTGGTGAAAAGCACATGAAAAATTAAATGATAAATTTGCGGTTGTAGAGCATCACATCGAATAGATCTAATTCAATAAATGGTAATTGTTGATTAATCGTTTCCCATAAATGATAATATCAACTTCAATTTCTTTAACAATTTTCGAGTTAGTAAAAATGCAACTTACTTATTGGTTGAAGTTGTACAGCAAGAGATGAGCACATCTCTCGCAATCTTCCAATGAGCAGCTGTAAGATGAACATCAGCTCGAAAATGCTCTACGCCAATCCGTCGACAATTCGCTCGTACTTCTGATAGTGCAGTCGATTTATTGGCCAGTGAATGAAGGATCGTCTCTGAAAATGCTTTCATCAAGGATATCGAATAAACACTATCGACTATAATGGAACAAATTACTGAACTAAAGTGACATGATAGTTGTCGAGATGAAAATCAATATGAATTCTATAAATACGGTCGATATTATTTTATCGAATATGCCCCTACACACTTTCTTTTTTTTCAAACTTTTAATCTCTGTAAACGATCATCAAATGTTTCGAATCAACTTGAAAACAAGATTCGATTTTAAAAATAATGCGCACGTAGAAGGAGGAAGCAGCTCAGCCGGAAACCTATCTAGAAAATCGTCTATAATCAGTTGGCATATGTGAATTTGTCAGCTGAAATTTTCTCAGAAGATACTGAGTTGAACGAAAATGAAACTTTCTTGTGAAAAATGGATGAAAGATCTACTGAATTGTGATAAGACTATTGTTTTCTGAAACTCATATGCCGACGAATTTTATGAAATGTTTGATTTTCTAGGATGTTTGCTGAACGAATTGCTGGCAAATTCACCGTTCTTCATCCCACCCCTTGCCACTAGCTTCTCCAACCAATCCTCCCTCCTCCCCTCCCCCATCCGCTTTACTATGGGCACACTACAATAATGCACCTCATAAGAACGTCTGTACGACGACGTGACGATCTGTCGGCATAGGTTGTAGCATTCTTAAACTACCTGTTGTTAACTGTGCATATATACACTAGTTAAACAGTTACTCTCTATAATACTACCCTGCTCGTTCCCGACTGAAAACTCAATCGTTTTTAATTTATCCTCTCATAGACTAAGTGTATCTAGGAATGTTCATAGTTTTACGCACTTCGTCTGCTAAATATTTCATTGCACGATAGGCCAGCCCTATATGCTTATTGTGGAAGCAAGCAATTCAATTCAAATTCACTATTTGAAATATTTAGCAAATAAATATGCATATCCTTTAGCTCACCGATGAAATCGCCAACAATTTTGCCATGTAGTTGAACGTTAGCATTGTCGCGAAACGATTCTTTTGTCAGTTCATTTGAATTCGGTATGAACACTCTTGCTAGTTCAGGCGATTCGATACATAACTAAAAAAAATACTGACACTCATTCTTTTAAAATTTCCAATTTTGCGCATAAAAACAACAATTTTATCGAATTCGATAACGTGATGGCGATTTTGCTCTTTTTAAAAAAATTTAAAACTGATATCAGCGCAAAAACTACGCAAACGAAAAGGAAGACCTGTGACAGAAATATATGATAACATAATATCCTCTGTGACAATTCACGCTAGATAGCTCACTTGTTCGACTGAAAGAGGTAAACCGATCGTATAAACTTTAATCTAAAGAATTGAAAAGAATAAATTTAGACAGGATCGTAATAATTTTGGTCGCTAGATAGCAATAAGGTCTGCCAAGTATATACGAAATCACCGAATCTAATGTACCGTAATTAATAGGAAAACTGAAATAGCAATGGCCACATCCTGAATGTGAAGCTTAAAATTTTTCTAAAAATTCCACTATAGCAATGGTTGAGGGTAAGTGGCAGAAAAATGTTGGGAAATTATCAAAATTAATACATTGAGTGCTATTAAAATTGGGAAAAAAAGAAACGGTATTGTTTCAATGAATGTTTAAAAAAATCTATTGATAACTTAGGTCAGAGAGTAATAAGTATACCCTTGCAATAATCTCAGTGCCAATTTTTTGCTTTCGAGGTGAGAAGCGACTCAATAAACTGCCTGCATCATGTGGGTCGATAGCCGACTTGAGCACTGAATTTGATGTTGTACTTTGACGCTGAGAGTCAGGTTGCTGAAATCAAGAAGTTTTTGTCAAATGAATGAGTCCTCTAAATGAAATTGCTCGAAAATTTTTTAGCTATAAAAGCGGGAAGGGGAGGAGGGAGAGTTGGGGGCAGTGGGGTGAGGGAGAGGGGGATGGCGTGACAGGCTTAATTGCAAAACGCCATCTCCCAAAATTTTTGAAAAAAAATTGGAAGATCCAACCAACGTTTTTAAAAACCTCATCAAATTCAAAAGGGATCAGCTCTCCAAAGTGGGACTGATCTCGATTCCAAGTATCTCCCAGAGCAGAAACCCCGCATTGCGACGGATGAATCATTTGTATTACTGAGTGGCGCTGCGGCGAGCGCGAAATCTTTTGCAGACACCTGGAAATGACTGAAGTGGGAAGGAAAAACTGCATGAGTAACTTATATGTGGTAAGTGCAAGGGATATGCACGCTTTGCATACATATTCATCGATAAGATGGTTTCTTAAGCTGCTCACAAATGATGAAAAACCAAACTTTGCTTGATTAGATAGATAGCTTGTGCAGATCCACTAATGACTCGTTTTTTTTTCTTGTTTTTTTGTTTTTTTTTGCAGGGCGGACCGTTCTTAAAACGATTTTGATGAACTAGTTTGCAATTGGGGAAATGTAAGGTTTTATACATCCGGATTCATAAGACTAGCCTCAATCGTTCTCGAATTGAAACAACTAGACGATCAGGCAGACAGACCCACGTTCACACATACCCAAAAACACGAGTTGCTAAACGGCGCCTTGCATTATGAGAAAGAATATATTGGAACAATTGGTTTATTTTTTACCTTTGTGCAATTCCTCCAATGATAGAAGAGAAGCCAGTTAGTTGCCGAATGGAGTGCGAGAAGCATATTCGAGAAATCAGTGAGGTAAAGCGAACGGATATACTGCTGCGTTTCATTGTTTGTTTGCTGACTACTGCAAGAATCCACAAAACGTCCAAATTCCAAAGCATAATATTTTAGCCTCTTTCTATTGTAGTTGCAGACACAGAGCGTCTTATACGGTCAATGGAGGGAAGGGTATGGGGAAAATAGTTCTTATCAAAGGTTCATCGTGATGGAGTAAGAAACCGAAAAGATGAAAATGTTTTCTTGGGCCGAAAAGCAAGATAGATCTGGCAAAAAAGTGGAAAATTAATCAACAAGGAATCAGACATAAAAGTTCCAACTATAAAATCGACAAAACAAGGATCATTCACATTTCTGTACCCATATAAATGTTGACCGTTCATTAGGAGCGATTAGATACACCGAAAAGAAGACGTGTGTCGAAAAGTAGAGGAACAACCTCCTCACCGTTATAAAATTGCTCATGAATGGTAAACAGTCAAAATGCTTGCAGTTCTGAGAGAGGTTTCAGTGAAAAAGTTCCTTCATTTGCGTTTTCATAAAAAAGAACATTGGCGTAAACAAGTATTTAGCAATGGTCTAAAGTTGTGAAGAAGGTACACGTAATTTTGACTTTTTGAAGGATAGGAAGTACAAGTGATACAGCTCTAAATTGAATTACAGTAAGTAACGGAATGGCTGATTTCTAAATGAAATAGTAATAAGTAAAGAGATAATTAGAAACTGGGTCATTGCAATCCTAGCAACGAGTGTTTTGCAGCAAAATAGCCGATAATCGGTATTTAAAGGTGAGGTAGATATAAAGCTAAACGAGTAGGTAAGGAAACGTTTCGCTGTTTAACAGTATGACTAAAAGACGGGCGCCTTATAACTAACCGAAAACAGCAAAAAAGAAAATCACACCAGAATAAAGTATGGAATCGCGAAAGCATCTAAAGTTGTTTTCATTTATAATCTGAAAAAAAATACAGTGATCTAGAGCATTGATTATGATTTCGTAGACTTTGGGCGCAATTAAGTATACAATAAGACTTCGCCTTATAGGTAGCCCTCATCGTTAAAAATATTTTCTATATTTTTTAAATCAAGTTTCTATTGTATTAATCAAGTAGCACTAACAAGGCGATATGGAAATAAGACATCTATGGATTAAATGAAATGTTTTTGCAGTTTGTCAGCAAAGTGATAAAATTAGCGAATTTGGAAAAAAAAAGCGAAGAAATCGCCCAGTATTACTTTGGCGTCTTGATGCGTGATGCTAGGATACCAAAAACTAGAATTCAAGTCATATAAGATATTAAGATTGGTGATAAGCGAAGAAATAAGGAAGTATATATGAGTCAATTACCTGCTTCGACCTCCATATCCCATAACTTCCATCAATATCGTATTAAACATGTACAAAGTATTACACAAGATAAATTTAACATTGAGCAACTGAAAAAGGGAAATATTTTAGCGGAAACAATAATCAATTTTGGAGTAGAAAAAAATACTCATATCGCAAAGTTTCTAGTATCAAAAAATTGCGTAAAATCCCAAAATGAGTGCAATAGAACTCAAAACGTATTCTCAAAGTTGTCAAATGGGAATGCGGTACACAATAGTGGGAATTTAATTAAAAGTTTTTAATTAAAGATTTAATTTAATCAAAAAAGTTTTCAGTACACAGTATGACTTAAGCGAAGAATTTTTATGTGCTCATCAACTCGAACGAAAGAAAATCTCAAGAGAAACAGATATGATTTGAACAAGCTTCAGAAGGTAATTGATTAATGAAATATGTTTTGAAAAATAAGAAGATCATTTAGTGCAAAAATTTTCAAAAAAAAACATGTTTTATTAAGTACTGGCGAATTACTACGAGTGAATGAATATTCGACATGAAGATCTACCTATCTTCAACGATGTCTTTTCTTCTATTCAATTTAAACAATACAAAAGTTACGTTTGGATGATTTAAAGCCAAATCATTTTGAAGGATTCAAAACGCTTCTGCGAAACAGGAACAGAATAGGAGTAGCCTTAATAGTTTATCGAATTGCAAAACTGTGTAACTCTAGGCGAGTAAATTCCAATAAAATTTGATACTCGATGTGGAGAACGATTTTACAAAAAACCATAAACAGATCCAAGCCATAAACATTAGGGTAAAGCGTAAAAGCTAAGGTCAAAGAGGTGGCCTATTTAGACAAGAATATTATATTATAATAAATTACAAAGTATGACTTATACTAACTTCTCAAACGGCACAAGAAAGGCGGCGAATAATCTTTCTGGTCTATCTAACACTAGGAATCATCGTGTGATCGAGAGTATAAAGTAGATCAGAGTGAACAACGACCAATCCCATCCTTTAGAAATGCGATCTCGAGTACGACATTGTAACCGTAATTCCATCGAAATATAATTGGCTTCCTAAGTTTCTTGCTAATTTTGTCCAATGTGTCCGCTGTAAACCAAATGCCTAATCCACTTTAGCCTTAAGCGATTAAATGCAAACTTATCGGCAAATGCGGCCATTTACTTGATTGCACGGAGGAATTTGTTTAAATTCCCTTTTTGTCTCCAACTTGACATAATTCATTTAATTGCCGAGACCGACTAGACCGCAGAAAAAGTCGTCAGAGAATGCGGAACTTACGGTAAGCATAAAGGGTATATTCCGCCTCCGATGTACGTGTATTGTGTTGCTGCCAACACGACGCTTCTTATAGATCTGTAATGTCCTCACGGTCAACGTTGCTATCAGAATAATCGGCGACGGTGCTCGAAATATGAGATCAGGAATTAGATGTACAACTGAAAATCACATTCTCCGCATGGTACAACTGTATCCTGTCGGTTCACCGAAATGTGAAGATAGGCTCTGCAAGCATTCCCTTACTTGGCCTAGCCGGGTCAGCATGTTTTCAAAACTCTTAGTGTCATTCGATAGCTATCGATCGGGTCAGTGAGAAACTGCGAAAATTATGAGTAAATGGAAGAGCAAATTACTTCGCTAACTAAATAAGGATCGAATTTCCTTTGATCAAAATGGCATTGATCGTTATAAATTTTCACTCATGCTCATGCGCTCTTACTATAACGTCCATAATTCAAACGGTGAGCTCAGTTGGTGGCCAACGTAGTATGAATTTACCAAGAAACTTGCGCTTTCTTGGTAAACTTATATTGGTAAATTTATTCTTGGTAAAAATTAAAAAATTGAAAAAATTAAATTAAATTGGTAAAATTTAAAAAAAAAATTATTCTTGATAAATTCTTGGTAAAAAAAGACGCAAAATTTATACTCATTTCAATTTAACTGAATATTTTTCTTATAGTTTTTTTCGTTGAAATCCAACTGTTCAACTCCCTAAAAAACAACAAACATTACTGCTTCTTTTTTTTTCGATTATCGGAATCGTCTAGCCATTTGGACAGTCAGCATAAGCTAAGCAACATTTTTCGATGTTTAACGCTTGCATTGAATGCTTGCAGACAACAACAACTGAACAATCCATTCAATATGGACAAGCACTGAAATAGCATTAGTTCCCTAATTGCTCTGAAATAATTTGTTTGATGTTTTTACTGCCGTATGGATATTGGCTTAACACTCAACTATGTTGAACTAATCTATCGTCTAATTTAGCGTTGAATGAAACCATTGCATGCGGTCTTTTTTTTTTTCCAAATCGGTTTGTTTTTCTGAAGAATTACTATCCATCGAGAAACAACAACAAATACATTACAGATTAATAACTCATCGAAAACCCTAATTTTCTCGTTTGGTCGATTAGCGAAACACAAAAAATCATTTCCCCAAATGGATCCCAAAAAGGGTAAATTTTTGAAGCTAAAATCCATTAACTATGTTGTTATATAGGGAAAATCGAACTTACGAATAGCAAAGTATTGATTATTGACAATATCCTGTTGTACGATCATCGTCTTGATTGTAATTTGACCATCATTAAGAAACTCATAACATTTCTTCAGATAGCGTTCAAATGGAACCGCTGTCATATTAAGTATAAATGCGCAAACGGCGATCGCAGCACAAATCCAACGTACTGAGAATCGAGCCTTACGTGTTTGTTGCTCAAGCGGATGGGATACTGCCATATACCTCAATTTCAATATCCACATACTAACAACAAGAGTTCATTTCTATCCGCTCTTATGTAACGTTCGGCGTAGAAAACTTCTAATCTTCCACGTAATTTCTAGACTCCT
>JPKZ01001924.1:16195-27031 GCA_000803305.1 Toxocara canis
TTCCCCCTCACATCCCACCTTTTCCGTTTAATGGCGCCGAGAAATGTAAAACTTAGCCGTTCTGCCACCCTCATTCTTAAGGATTTTTCTTGGAAAGTTGGTTGCAGTTGAAACAGTCTTCATAAAAAACCAAACAAATCGATTGCAATGACAACTGTATGAGGTGAGTTTCCAGCAACTCACATTCAGATTCCACTTGTGGGGACCAATATACCACTATTTTAAGAAAGCTTTTGAGGAAAGAAAGTGATTAGCAAAGTACAGGGATATGACTATTCATTAGTGAAAGCGCACAAAATTTCCAAACTCAGGACCCTCTCCCTCCTGCTGACGTAAGCCGTGACCTTACACCAGAAAATTGGGAGGCTTTAAAATTTTTTAATGTTAAGCGATCTTAGTTCTGATAAAAACCACTGATAACACTGAAATGCACTAATCGTATTTCGTGAACAGCAATGTGAAATTCCATCTTCGCCGATTGCAGCCTCATATCGAACGGTAAGTGTATTCTATACGAGACGATATAGCAAGATAGGAAAAAAAGATGAATTCAGGCAAACGTATATAGACTGAGAATTTTATGCGCAATTACTAGAGGAGAATAAATTGGAAATCGCTTATTGCCGCTCTTAAAAATTCCAATACACTCACTGTTTCGCTAACGTTCCGTTTTGCAGAGATGAAAAACTGAAGCAAACCTACCTTTCAATGGTGATTGCTGAGACCTGCCATATAGTACCCGTAACACAGAAACTGGCAAACGGTTGAAAGAAGTATAGTATATATGCAACAATACCAACAAATGGAATGATTTTATAATACAAGGATATTATTCCTGAAACTCTCCGATTACGATGATATTCAACCGATGGGGCGAAAAAAAAAGACGCAAAAACGAACCATCAAAATTTTAGCGTTTCATGCAACAATCACCGATTTGGAAAACTTGGCATTGCAAACTATTTGCAGTACAGAATATACCTACGAAACTTCACAGCTTTTTGCGACCAGTTAATTGTGTGCAATCACTTCAGTGGTTTCCTACCTGAAACTAATGCATACACACTTAGGGGCAAAAAAGTCACGAAACTCCCTCAGTGCAATTTTTAAAATACAGAATCCCCAGGGAGAAAAAAAACATATGGCTTTCAAGTAATTGTTTTGCGCCCTTTAATAAATCACGCCTTCGAATGTCTTTTGCAAGCGCATTTAAATTCAGAAAGAAAGGAAGCTCCAAAATGAAATCCATACAGTAATTGTGAATCCGCGTTTCACAATGAGAAACCCATAAATGAATAAGAGGTGAGGTACACGATCCAAAATCATCATCATCATATTGCTAACCCGTTCAAAGCGAAACACTACGAATGAACGGAAAAGCTGATAAAAACTTGCTTAAAATTAAAAATTTACATATCAGCGCAGACTAACCACACGCTGTACCATTCCTTGACTTTGCAAATCACTAGAGTTCATTAAAAAGTGCACAATACTTGTGCTCACTACTTTGAAAAATCTTGGTGCAACTGAATTTGTTTACGTTACGGGTGCTCGAAATTGATTGAATACTTTCTCGCCGTTTTTTTCGAAATTTTTCAAAAATAAGAAAAATGCAGTCCCACGCAAACCAACTAGCTAGAATACACAATTACATAATTACTGTCAATTTAAACTCACCGTAAGTTATAAGACAACAGAACAATAGCATCATATCCCATACACATAACATACCAAGATGGCATGCGAGACGATGAGAGAAATACCTCGAACGATGTATCTAGAAACGGCCATTATTGTTCGCTCTTTAATCATATGGCAAAACTATTGAGAAAACCACTGGGCACACTCAAGTACTTACTTAAATGCTTCACAACATTGCAAAAGAAATTCCTGAAAAAAAAAGAAAAACGAGCGCGTTTCTGGCCGCGATTCAAATTTAAATGTTTCGACGAAATTGCTCACATTTTCTGCAAGTTCAAATGAAATCGACAGACAGTTTCGTGGATCACTATCAAATAAAGGCATCGGAGTTATAAATGTTCAGTTTTAGGAAGATAGAGAGAGAGATTAAGTGAAACGACGGAACATAACTTCGAAATACAATAACAGTTGTGCAGTAGGAGCGGCTTTTCGAGTCTTCACCTGTATCTAAAAGTAGTTGAGTCATTAATATTAGCTCACTGAAATGACAGATTCATGTTGCAAGTTCCTACTGGATAGGGAATGGCGTCTAAAGTGATATCCATTCAGACGTATACGATGAATTTAAAGCACGGCAAAGTTATATGAGCTATATTCGATGAAGATATGAGTTGGTTGTCTTAGCCAAGGCATCAATTCGAAGTAGTTGAGAAATGCAATTATGAGCGATTGAAGAATTTTCGGGCTGGTGGACAAATATTGCTGAAACCTTTCCTGCAACCTCATCAATTGCACTCATCCGCATCACACGGCAATCTCGGGCGTACAAAATTGTACATTAGTTAAAACAAGTTATGCAACGACCAGGAACACTTCAGTTGAAGTAGCGTTTCCTAGAGAGTTCAGAAGAAAGTGTACCTGATAAAAAAGTAGCGCATTTCCGGTCAAACCGAACACGGCAAGAACACAAGTGACAACTCCATTAACAATAAAACTGAATTGCGCATAGATCATCAACTGTTTGAGCACTTCGATTGAGTGCTTGTCACCAACGCTCTAAACATTTCACAACTATAATAATTCTTATTCCCGCTTTATCCTATGCTCCTCAATTCAGTTTTCCCCTTTAAAATGCTCTTTAATTCTCTTTTCAATCTATTCTAGTAATGCTGAAAGCTATGCTCTAAGTTATTTTGTTTCACATGGACAAGCGGTTTGATAAATCAGTGCTTTTGTTTATGCTTTAAAGTACTTAAATTTAAAATGCACATATTAGAAAAGCTGACTTCATGGTCAAAACAAAAGCAGTCCCATACAGATAAAGTTCATCACAATTACTAAAACTTTACCATATATGCATACGTTAGTAGAGAAAAATCGCAAAATTTATGTCAACAGTCTAATCTTTACTCATTAGCGTTGTTCGTTTCTGTTCGTTTTGAGCTTGGATCGATTTACAAAAACCGCAACGCTTATGAATGGCGAATAGTCGTCAGTGTATGAAATGTTCACTATCATTACGGGCAGAAAAACTAGAACGGTTCACTTCCGTTGCACGAAAAAATCAAAAAATTGTGATACAGAAAATGAAGATTGCACGAATTTCGTCGTTTTCTCAAAAAACAATGCGACATTTCTGATGGCTTGTCTATTTGCAAAATTTCGCTTACAGATTGCATCACTCATTTAGTACTTGTCAAAAATGCTGCAACAAAGCGAGAAATTTCTATGAGGAACTGTAAACTCGGAAGGAGTTTAGCCAAGAGCTTCCACTTGCGTAAGGGGAGAGGGTGGGTAGGGCGAAGGAGGCGTGATTAAAGGATAGGGTAGGGTGGGGTGAAATAGGGACGAGGGTATGGAAGGGATGGTAGTGACCGCAGCCGGATCGTAAAAAACTTTGACAATTTTCAATCTTTCTCGTTCTTCTTGTTTGTAGCGTAAAATTTGTTCGTATTTTTCTCAAAGTTCACAAAGTTCTCTACCCCTAATTAATTCCAGCGAATAGAGCGACTTTGGATGTCACTAAAAATCTTAAAAACTATTCAATGAAGTTTTCGTAGCATAGCTAAAGTGTTTACGTGGAGATCGAAATTCACGAAATAAACGTCAATATGGAACTAATGGAGCAGAAACAATGAGGCCCAATCAAAAACAATGCAAGCTGAAATTAAGTACGAAGATCGTCGATCGTCGCGACTTAAACGATGTATTACTGAGAACTATTTGCCCAAAGTTTTGCAAGATTCGCCATATTCGATAAAAATGCAATATTTACCTTTCGAAACTAAATTATTGAATCATTTTAATTCCTTTTTTTTGACAACTGAATGAAACCGAAGAATTCATGAAGAAACTAATGGCAAATGCAAACAGATTGCTCGATGAGCTTAACATTTTTTTTTTCTTTGCAAAATATAAACGATAAGGAAAGCTTTTTTAAAAAGTTACACATTGAATTACTACGTGTAATTTGTGCTGTGGAAAATGGACATGAATATGTCATTTGAATTAAACTAGATTGCTTTTAGCTTCAACACACAAAAATGCTATAAAACAACCGCCAATTTTTGTAAAAGGTGCTACTTTTGAGGCGATAAGTGATTAATGAGAGCAACAAACGAGACAACTTTGTGATTGATTTCGAGATTAGCGAACTTAATTCAGAGCCAATGGACGATTAGAAATTTTTGTCTACTGGTTTTACTTCATGTCACATGAACAGAACACTTTTTTATTTCGTGTAAACCAAATACTTCGCTTGAACCATCGACACCAAGAAAAAGCAGGTAACCTGTCTCAATGTATGACTTTCGGCTGAGGATTAGGGAAAACAGTAGGTGCTGGCCTTATACTTAAATCAGAATAACTCACTGTTGTTGCAACGCTTTTCAGTATCTTCTTAATCTATATCATATTTAGTTTTTTCCTTTTTTTTGAAATTTCTAATAAATAACCTCAAAAAAAATGAAAGTTAACCTCATAGAAGAGAAGAATGTCGAAGCACCAGTCCTGTACAGGCAATTTATCAACATTGAGCGTTTCATTTCCAAATGCAATTTCTTCCGTTTGCGCCCACTCTTCATACTGCATATCCCTCACCGTTGTCTGCCTACTGCAACATGCATTAAGGTTAAGTTAAAAAACTAATGACGGAAAGGTAAAAATAAATACATGAGCGATAAGTTCGCAGCAGTATTCCTTGGTACGCGGTTTTTGTCTATGAGAAGGATTTCATTAGGTAGCATTTTGCTGGAGGTCGGATCAAAAATTCGGTAAGAATTCAATAACCGAGGGGGGAGGGGGAGCAGAGGCGAGAATATGCCGGGAAAGCATTTTAAAGACGTCGGATGATGCGGGTCCGAACGAAAAGTCTAGGAACGATTCGTCAGGAGGCGTCACGCAATGATGTCGCCATGGAGGAGGAGGGGATTTGTCTGGAGAGTGATATTTATTCACGCGCAGGTCATTTTCATGTGTGCTAAGTTTCATCTAAATTGCTCGTTTTCCGAAGAAGTTGTGAAGCGTATTGAGCAAGCTAATTCCCACTCTCCCAATGTTTTTGTTGTCATTTTTTTTCTGAGCATTCTTCGGCAGAAATCCCTTAGAATCTGGAAAAAAATCTCTTTCTTCGCGTTGAAAAATTCCATATGTATAGTGGCAAAGATGCTGAAAATCGCACTTTATAGAAGAGAAATGGTACAAAATTTCGGGACAGAGATTGAAAAAAAAGAGTAAGAGGTCAGCCAGCTTTCAATTGGGCATCTCTCTAACTAGCAGAGCGCCACATAACAAATATACAAGGTCATAACACATGTAAAAGTGACAGGTAAGATATGGGATACGTAGAAGAAGCTGACACAACATACCTATATTTATGATTGTTCTCCAATTTAGAGGAAATTTTGTTGAAGCTTCTGACCCTCAAAGCACTCAAAAACTGCAATCTCTCCTACTTGGCCAACTTGAGATTCCGGTTTATCTCCAGCACACACCAAGTTTTCTATTGCTTCAGCGCTTACTTCTCTCTCTCTCTCCTCCCTCCCCCCAGTGTTCTCTCTACCCCACGTATTAGAAGATGATGGGAAAAGGTGTATATTTTTATGGCTCATTACCTACACAAAGCATCAAATGATTGTCTTTCACTAAACGATAGCGTCGTCGAGTAATCTCTAAATACATTGTCGTCTAACCAACAATAAAGCCATTTGCTTAAATTTGCAGGTGGATTGCATTACGGATAGGTAAATAGGCAAGACCGGTCTGGGCCGGTACCTGTACCGCTGGTTTGAGCATTAGCTGTACAAGTGTGGCTATTTCATTTCGCGCTTTCCCTGATGCAATTCATTCAACGTTTTTAACATGGGCGTTAGATTCTGTTGGCATTCATATTCATAGACCCTATTCTTACGCCTATGATATGGAACTGTTTGCGTTGAGAGCATTGAACATGTCCATCAAACGGTTGCAAAAAAATTTAAAAAAATACGAAAACAAAAACGGAGTCATTTACGTCACATCATTAAGCCGTCGGTTCATTAAGTGGTCGTCCTATCGTTTACGTCACAACATGGACGTATAGCATTAAGAAACTGGTATTACTGATAATATAGCTTACACATATAGCTTATATAGCTTATATATAGTTTATATAGCTTACATATGGCTTAATGAATACATGGCTTACATTATACATATATATGGTTTCATATATATAGTTGTATTTATATATAGTCTTAATATTTATATACTTATACATACAGCTTACACAACTAGTATGATATAATGATGGTCCACCGAAACGATCGCAATAACGATAGCAACAAAAGTCTTCTTATGTGCTAATCAGGGTGGTTCACCTAGAAATAACGACATGACAAGATCACATTTAGCAAATACGCTTTCTAGAGAAAACTTTTGCATGAGAAAACCTTTCAAATGTTGTAATGTTTCGCTGATTAATAGTTTTTGCCCCCAATGCCTATCCTGGTGCGTCTATATTGCGTCAGCAGCCAGAAGTAATGCATTGGCGATTAGGATGAGCGGAATAAAAGGACTCGGGAGAACGAATAATTGAATTTCAGGAATTGATAAAGCGATCGGGGGAAAGATCTTGAAATGTGCGATACATCCGAATTGGGAATGGGATGATGAAGACCTCGTTCGATTACCGCGAAGTGCCAGTTACAATCTTGCAGGGAATACAACAAGTCAGACTGCATAGCTCATTTTTGATATGATCTGGCGCATAATAGATAACATGAAATCAGCAACGTGAAAGAGGTTTACTGAAAAGTAATGACGAAGCATTTTCGTTATCTACATAGCCTGCTGGATGGTTCGTATCAAATAACGATGCGCAATTTATTCCGAATTAGTTTGAAAAAATTAATAGAAAAATAGTCATTTAACACGCCATATTGCCTTTCTGTCGAGTAGGAAGGCTGAAATGCTTGTTCAGAATTCGAACACTATAATGAAGAAGCGTTTCAATCGCATGCCGTCATATATTCCTTCAGTACGCGTTGGAGATCCTTCAGTGAGGAAGAAAAGTAGAACATGCCGTCATATATTCCTTCAGTACGCGTTAACGTAACCCTCAAAATGTCTTCATATCATAGCCATCGCAACGGAGAAAAAGTTAGTCAATAGCACTAGTAAACTTCTTTCGGAAAAAGCTGAGGCGACATTTTGATGCGATAGTGATAATACAATCGTATAAGAACGCATAAGAAGTGTGTATAAGAAAAGATTGTTTAAGAATCGTATGAATCAAATGAAGTGATGACGAGAGGGAAAAAAGGAAACTGAAGCTGGTTACGGATTCGCTTTAACTGTCATCAGAAAAGTAGAAAAAATGCATATAGGCTCACCCAAGAGTGGGGATATGACAGCGAATAAAGTTCACTAATAAAGCACAGCAAAAACACCACAAAAGGTACAAACAAATCAAAATTCTGTTTCAAAAAAGCAAAATTTCATTAAACGCTGCCATGAAACGGAACTGAAGTTAGTCCAGCTAAACAAACATGGAAAGCAGAATCGAGAAGGAACAAAAAGATAAGAAAAAAAGCAAAGCGAGTGTCGACTGCAAAATTTGAAGTTAAGGAGTATGTGAAGGATGAAATGAAGTAGAGTGGCAAATTGGCAAACGTCAAAACGTATATGAGTGGGTTCGACCGCCAGCTATCACTAGCTTTTGATCTTAAAGATATAGGGACCAGTAGATAAGACATACGTATGTCTCTTGGCGTCGGACTTCAGAATTTTTGCACAAGTTTGCTTTTTTCGCGTCTACATCGATCAAGACAGCAATAAATAGTGCCGTCGCAAAACGCGATAATTCAATTCAAAATTGAAAGAACGAAGCTTTGAGAAAAAGAACGACGTACACCAATGGCAAATGGAAACGATTTCTTGTGTTTCTAAATTCCTAACAGATTTCTCGCTAGGAACGTTAAAATAACAATCCGTTCTCAGCTCCTCCTGTCCTTAAACCAGCTGGCAGCATTAAGGCTAAACATACAGGCATTTGTAACTTTTTTTTAAGGCTATGTAATACATATCGAACGAACGGGCAAACTACGTTGAGAGTGTCAAAATGAGTTAGCTTCAGCGGAGCAACCAAATATACCTCGGAATCCACAGCTGTGACAAATCGAAAACGCACTGCGCATCGCAAAAACGCAATACTCGAACAGACATGACGTATGTAGAATAAGAACAAGACTAGCCTAGTTAGACGATAGCCGCTAATGCGTACGACCACTCAAAGTCTTTCAACTTTGCAACTCTTTGCAGTGAAGCGTGATAGATGTGAGCATTGCAAGAGATGCATGTGGGCATCGAGAAAAACTGTAAATTTGACAGTGAGTGGATCAACAGGTGATCGCATTGTTGTGCTTTCACGTTTGATGCGTTGTATGCATAGATCTGCACCTTAAAAAAGGCATCTACTGGACAGTACCGTTTTAATCAACTCTGCCATCCATTGCTGATCTCGCGCATCTTATCTTTGTAAGACGTATACCTTGCTTATTTTTCTAGGGCTTCTAAAAAGATTCGAATGGGTAGATATAATAAGTCTGCATTACCAACAATAAAGGACTATAGTACAACTTCTACGATGAGTTATTTTAACGTTTCCCTTTTTTTTTTCGCTTCGTGAATGCATATCGTCCAAAAAAGATACTGATTCAGACCAGAACTTTGCATTACTACTTGATGTTACCGATAACACTGGCGAAGATATGATCAAACTTTTTTCGTGCTCAACACTAATACTGTATTTAAAAAAAAGACAACTGGATAAAAACCACAAAATGAAGGCCTCTTACAGAGTTTCGAGAACAGGATATTCAAGCTCTTCCGTAAATTTTTCTTCATTGATTGGAATAGATAACCTCATAAAAACGTGACTTTAAGTTACAAGCTCTACATTAAAAATACCTCAAAAGCTCACAGAATATACCAAACGGCAAACATGAAGAGACGTAGCGAAGGAAATTCATCTTGGTGGCAAGTGCTGTGAGCACAGTGGTCTCTTAATAGAGCGTAATGAGTGGACAAGAGGCCAGATAAGGGGAAGTGAAATAAAGCAGCAAATACTAGTGCGCAAGAAGGCTGGCACATTTATTGTCATCTTTTACGGAATAGTAGTAATGGAAGTGGCAAGCACGAAACGGCTGTTAACTTCGTTTTCTTCACACTGATTGTTGGAATGGGGCAGGGCGAGGGGCAGAGAAGGGAGGGGGATTTCGAATGGGTTAAAATTATGTCAGTCCATCTCTGTGCGTTGCTTTGACTGAATTTTTGGTGCACCTTAAAAAGTAAAAGTCCAATTTGTTCAGATCGAACGGAGAAGGGCTCATGAACGCGAAATTTTCGCAAGAACAACTCGGAATGTGCAAAAAAAGGATTTTAAACTTTCCTCACAACGAGGAGAAATTTGGATCATGAGAATGGAACAGTCTGCTTATGGCGCAATAAAATGGATGCATTATCAGCTCCCCGCGGTCGAAGGATCTCGCGTTTCAACGCAGTGTGAATTAAAATTCCTGCAAGTTATCATAGTCAGAATCGGTAGTTACCCTCTTCCACTTATGCAATGGCTAAGGACGCTGAATATATATGTGACGCGCTTTTTTATCTATGTATACACACCCAAAAAAGCAAGACTGATTTTACTTGATCGTATAAAATTCTCAAAGTGTTTATTCGAATGTTGAAAAAATGTGACTAAGAAATATGCTTTAAAAAAAAGACCAATTTTTTTTTTTGAAAAGCTCTTGAAGAAATATCGAGATAAATTAGGTGCAAAAAGTGAGCATCCGAGCAAAAAGAGATAAAGAAAAGGACGATGCTTAATACCCTTCGGGAGCAAGGGTACTTTGACACTAATGCCAATCAGTCATGTTTATAAATGAATTTAGTGCCACCCGAGTGCGTTCATCGGAAAACACACCACTTGCTCAATTTCGCTAATGGAAGGCCGCTTTTGTGACTTACTTTCGTTCACTTCCGGTGATTCATATACATCATTCCTCACATTTATTGACATTATTGCCTATATCTTTTGTGCCGTTTATGAATTGACCACGATTAAGCGAAAATTCAAAAGTTTTGCATTATCTAAACCCTTGAGTGTTTATTTCATTTCGGCGCAACGAATAAAATGAAAAGATTCTTCATTTTCTTCACGCCACTAATAAGTGAACGGGTATATAATTGAAAAATAATAACGGGCTTAGTTTTCTCTAGTTATATCTATATGCCTATGCTGGTTGAAAAAGTCACTATCAAAAATTTTCTCGCCTGAGTTTGTAAAAATAAAACATTGAGGATGATGAAAGAGAATCGAAATTGGAAGGAGTCTACGGTGGACACCTGCATTTAGTCATCTAGTGCAGATGTTGCGTTAATAAACAATGAATTTTCTGAACAAATGCTCTTTCTGCAAACTAGACGATTGTAGCTCATTTAGTTCTTCTTCTAACGCTGAGATACCCCGAGAATTGAAAAGCACCTTTTGATCTTTCGGTCTGAAAACGGATGACTGATGGAAAAAGTCGGGATCTTCATACTTATTACTACTTATTTAAGCTGGAGAAGCACAAAGTCCTGAATAGAAATCAGGACTTTTCATATCAAACACTCTCACTGAACTATGCTGCAATCTCCCCCCACCCCCCCACCCCA
>JPKZ01001924.1:33830-50721 GCA_000803305.1 Toxocara canis
GAGCTCCAAGAAACCTCCGGCAGGAGTGGGCAACATGCGTTGCATGTGGCTCACTCCTGCCGCATTGCAGCTGAGTGGCAGTTGGGGCAATCGATATAGGATCCCTTTTCTACGCGGTCCTCGTTTAAAAATAAATTTTAAAAAGTTATTTTACCCGCAGCGGAAAAATAATGTAATTTTTTCGAAAATAAATTGGGGCCCATCCACACTCCCGTTGTACCTAGTGATTTTGAATCAGGTGGTTCCTACACATATTGGGGCAATTTTCCTGAGCTGGACTGAGCTGTTTCAAAATTTGATTAAGTTCATAAAATACAAGCAGCCAAATTTGGTTCACCTCATTTTTGCTCCTTCAAAACAGAGTAACTTTTTTCAGGAACGCTCAAATAGGATGAATATTTGTTTGTCCGACTATATGTTTTTTTTGCGCATTATTAATATTTCTTAGCTGCAACTAAAGACGATTAGATCCTCTGCGCCGTTCCATGGGTTATTGGAATGAATGCTAGAGCTCGACAAGTTTAGACTAATGGCTATTTTTGTTCCGCATCATCCATCATTTCTATTTGATGTTGTCTATACATTAGCGAAGCAGTTCGTCTAACCATGAGAGATTAATTTAGCATATCCCCTGAAGGTAACATTGAAAATTTTGGCATCGGACCAATGTTTAGCGAATCAACTTCGCCAAAAGTTGCTCTACATATACGAGGCGAGGCAATGACAGCGTCATCAACCTCATCAGTATCAATTACAAACGTACAAGTTCGACTGCATCAGCGAACGAATTAAATCGCCACAATGAGGCGCACAATAGAGCCTATAAAAATCATACAACTACTGCACAACGCATGTGAGACGAAAGAAAACATATAGACTGAAACTACAGAAGTTCCAACTTTAATTGTACCATGTAAGACCGACCAACAGAAATACGTATTGATGAACTTAAGAACGTCGACACTAAGAAAAATTAAAATGGAAGCAATCATGAAATTCTGAGCATCATTAATTATTGATGATTTTCAAGTTCCAACAGCCCTTTTCAAAAGCAGTCTTCGTGCCGGTGGTAACTAACCACTTCCATAACATCCTCATTCGTGATATTCATGGTTGAAGTTTTCAATCTGTTGTTCGATTTTTGACGATTTTTACTAGCCATGATTAGTGCGGAGAAAAACTAGAATTGGCTCTAAACGTTTGATGATCGGTTCAACTTTTTTGCCATTTCAGATTACTCATTTTGCGAAGACAAGCTTAAGCTCTTACATTCGATGCACTCGTTTTAATAAGTAGTGAAGCAATGAACGTTTGTATTGATGATGGGGTCTGGCAAGCAGCACTCCCTGTCGGGTCCGGGTCCCGCTTACATGATAATGCGATCTGATGCGGTTTTCGATCCGGATTTCATCGAACTTTCGGCCGAATGCAAGACCTTGTATTAAGAAGCGAAAAATTTTGTTTCAATCGAATCGCTGCTCTGAATTCAACTGAGTAAGTCAAACAATGTTCGGGCAGTGTTTGATTTAGTTGGCAATTCGAGCGATACATTATGTACTTTTACTTCTTCCTCCATTTCCTCTTGAAGGCGCAAATATGCGATGAATGGTTGCGCCAATTTAGTACTCATACATATTATGGATATTTCTTTCTTTTGGCAAAATTCTATTTTGAGGCACATTCAGCACTTGACGGACACAAATGGTTACTTCGTCCTGCACAAATGGGTGAAATCAATGAGCCCATAAGTACAGCGAAGGAACAAGACGGGTTGCAAATTCTTGCTCAAATTAAAATTTCCTCTTCTAACGCAACAAATGATATAAGCGTCCCCGTAAAGTGTACGTAATTATTTTGACTTGAATATTGCTGCGCTTCTATCATCTTCATTGCAATGACCATCTTCATTCACCGCATCGTTTCTGAACGATGAGTTACTGTCTGGTGAAATGTAACGCACTGTTGTGTTAAATTTGCATCGTGGCCAAAAAGACTCCAGATTCGGTTCTACTGCAAAAGTGTAATAAGTAAGTAGTGCTGTGGTATACAGGGATCGATCACGGATTAAACGATTGTGCTAATAGTTTTTGTGTTTTCCCGATGTAAATAGTTAAAGTGGACGAAAAAAACAACCAAGTGAATTGAGCTTTAAAACGAGAAAAGCGATTTCCTTTCCAAGAGGCATATGAAATCAATGCTTGCAAAAATTGTTGACCCGAACATGGAAGATTGCAATTGTGACAAATTTGCTCGTTGTTAGTATGATGTAGAGAATGTGCGACAACATTAAGCGAAACATCACTAATGAAACATTTTAAGACAAGTGGATTGCATATACGCGGTAACTGATCGAGCGCACACTAGTGAAGTATCGTTATGGCACGAATGTGGCAAAATTGATGGGCAACAGATGGAGTAAAGGCGCCGCTGATTCGCACTCTTCGAAGATGATGACAGCTAGGAAGAGGGTTGCACACGCGAGAAACGCCCATTGAAGACGTTTAGCAGAAGTTGGACGGGATCGGCCGACGACCAATAATATTGGCGAAGTCGCATCGACGACATGATCGACCAATGTGACGACCATACGCGTCATCCAATTAGTCTCGCAATTGTAATACTTGCATGCTTTATGCTGCACACAACAATAAGCATTAATAAAAACAAAGACTTTTTTGACGATTAGAAAAACTGAGAAAATATTAATGAACTAGACGATGTAGGCGTATTAAAGATGACTTAAATGCGCGTAGAGAAAAAGAATAAATTAAAGCACTGAGAGAGGAGAGCTATGTGGGGTTTACATGTTCCCTTTTCCGAACTTCTATCTCCGAGGCAACCAGTACAGCTCGGAAAAATCCGACCGGTGAAAAGTGAAAACGTTGTCCCGAAAACGTGCAATCGAGATAATCAGATGGAACGACCAAATAATAGAGTGTCAAAGCGGATCGTAACGGGCCAATAGTAGGAAATCGACTCGCAGAGCAAAAGACCGAGAGTGCGGACTTCGCTTAAAGGTGGTCTTTCGTATCGTCTTCACAAATGGTTATCGCTAAGATTGAGTCAGACAGAAATGGGCTTTAACATGATATAGTTGGTGCATTGCTGAGAGAGGGAGATATTGGTTTAGCATATTTTGAAGGAAAAATAAAAAGTGAATTAGACAGCAAACATAATTGGAACTTCGTTTTGGAGAAAATCCTATTTTCGGTAGGAAATCTAATCGGATTTGCCAAACTTTACGTAGAGGTATTTCAAGGAGAGTTAGCGAAGACGTATCATTCGACGATTATTCATTTGGGTAGTTCCTCCTCTCCCTCCTTACCTTCCCTCCTTTCACTGTTTCAGCGCACAACAACTAGCCAATGGAAGGATGCTGTCATCGAAAACCGGCCGACGAACAGCTGCGCTGATTAAAGACGGGATTAGATTAGAGCATGCCATATTATAAAGTATTTAACGCGTATTCATTCGGCAATCTGAACCTAACGAAATTGGTGTGTTTCGTAATTAACAGAAACGTTTTTTTTCCTCGTTACGATTACTTCAGAAAGTAGTGTGCGTTGCGGAAGGCAATTTCCTCCTTGAGGAGGGACCTCGATGACAAAGCACATCGGCCTGGCAAAATAAAAGAAGGATTAAGATGAAAAATGGAAGAAATCGTCGCACAAAAATTCAAATTGCTTTTTTATTGCGTCTCCCATTGGTGGTCACTTCAGTGAACGAATAACAGCAACACGCAACGTAGGAGACAACATTCTGCCGCTACAAAGCAAGTACTAAATGATGAGTGTACTTTAGAGTTGTAATAGGGTTTCGATTTCTTGCGAAATTTTTGAGCGCATTTAACAACATTGTTAAGGTGTCACTGATTTAAGGAGGAAGTATCTCATGCGCAAAAAGTTAGAAACATGCGAATTATCGAAGCAAACATGCTATCACGATACACGAATTATGCAACTGATTGAAAAACTGAGTGCAAACGTGTTGTAAACGCGTCACGACATCATCTACTTGCGGTTCAATTAAGCATGGATGATGCATTCATGTTATTCAGTTAGGCAACCCTCACTGAATGTTTATTTATGTAAATCAAAGATGGAACCGTAATGAAGGCGATTTTGGCAGCAATTGACAGGGACAGATCAAGAGCGATAAATATGGAAATGGTTTCGAAAGAAAAAAATTTAAAAGAACAGCACAACAATCAAGATTGATATCACCATGTATTCTTCTCATGAAGGAGCTCTTAAAACGTGAACAAAAAAAAATTTGAGTTTTAAATTGTACGACTCTCAGTGAAATGATCATGAGTGAACTTAGTTAGTGGCATGAACAAATAGAGATGAGATGAAAACGTTCTGTAGCAGTACGGAATAACGATATGCTTAGATGAAACGCACAATCGCAAAACAGCGATATGCGCAAGAAGGAGGCGAATAAACAACTCGTGCATGATGAGGTACGCATGAGATTTTCCTGAAAATGATGCAAACTCATGCGTGAAAACGATCCAAAATTCCCGTTGCGAATGACGCAATTTTGTAGTTAAACACAATGAAAGTATCGCAAACCTTTACCACCTTGCTATGCACTTAAAACAAATCTCACATGTCAATACCAATCGACATCGCGGAATAGTCTGTAATCACTGTAGTCGACAGTAAGATGTCCTTATATTGGGAGATTATGGCAAGAAGATTATGCTGTGCATTCTCAAAAGAAACGGACGGAAGTAATAGTTTCAATGCTGCAGTTATCGATAAATGATAAACACATATCATGTTCTCAAGTGACTGATGATGAGTTGGTATTAGAAACCCAAAAGATTTTGGCGCAGACGCAACAACGACAAAGACAGAGGGATTGAGGTGTAGCCTCCATGTAAAATATGCATGGAACAGCAGCGAGTCGGTTGAGACATCGAATATTTGAAATCAAAAAAGAAGATGAGAGTGCGCTCCTCGTTTTCATATATCAATTTTAATCGGACAAAAAAAAAGACAATAGAAAATCGGCCATCTAAAAGCTGGTGACGCCTTTCAAGCTATAGCGATAAAGAAAATATATGCGTTATTGATGAAAAAAGAATTATCGGCATAACTTCGAACGATATGCTAATTACTGTGAGATCCTTGAATGAGCCTGCGAGAAGGATGAGGCTTTATGTGGGATGGGGCTTTACTTCTTGGAAGCACATTTTTATTTACATGATCCAAAAATCTAGAATAAATGTAACAATAAACCAAGAAGTAATAGCTCCAGATAGCCTGAAGCTTATGCATAAAAAGCCTCATCCCACATTAGCACGTTACCGCTCGGGCCTTCAATGCGATGTCCCGATGTTACTGAGGCAATCGCACGCCGAGCACATCCATCGCTTTGGCTGTGTTAGCCTGTTGTTAACCACCCCCTGACTGGGTTGTCAGTAGTACGGTGGGAAGCAACAAGGAATCGAACCGAGGTCTCCCCCCACGCGAAGAGAGGCTCTACCACTGAGCTATTGCCACCCCCCATCCCACATTTCGCTTGCAAAAACCGATAAGCATCCATTCAAGATGCTCGACTATCTCATCAAAGCCGAACAACCGCCGTTCTGCTGTGAGCGTTTTTTTCCCCGTAATTCCCAATTTGGGTCCAGTGAATTTTGCGAATTGCAACACCCTAGAGCCCAATATGCTTCACGCGAATTTTCGAAGAAACGAATTGAAAAAGCGTCCGAAGAATCAAGGCAAGATTGGAAAAAAGAGCAGCGATCTCCAAATAGAAGCGTAGCAAACGAGGATAGCTTTTATGATCGGCAATCAAAAACCAGCTATGCTTGCCAATTTAAAAACTAAATTTTCTCAAATTTTGCTCAGAAAACGTATTTTATCGCTAAATCTTGTTGCTGCTGAGATTCACTGTTTTTTCAATTGTCGATCTTGTACTATTGCTCGATTATATTTTTATTCAACCTGTCTTCAATTCAAATACGCACTTTCAGAAGTCGTCAGCCTAGAGGGATCGTATTCTAGAAAGCGATGTTAAATATGAGTGGATCGTGAGAAATGAATGAAGCATACAATAACTGTGCGATAAGAAGCACCGACAATCTGATATGGCGGCAGCAAGAAACATACAGGGTGTGCGGGGGAAGACGATAGGGAGAGGGGGAGGTAGAGGGGGGGGGTGGAATTGCAGTGAAAAACTTTGGCAATCAGCGAGTAAACGCTGAAAAAAAGGCTTTAGAACTTTAAAAGAGAAATAGAGCTAGAGTATTTTGAGAAAAACGAACTTTTAATGCCCAACTAAGCGATAACTGGGTACATGAAGAATTCTCGACTAAGCCCTTTGCAAAAAACAGCACCCGAATTATACAGTTGAGTTGTAACCAGACATCGTTGTAATCTTTCTTAGGAAATTTCTTAATACGGCGAATTTCAGTGCTGCATACATGCGTCCTGCAGCAGATGCAAAAGGAGGGTGCATCCAGATTCAGGACTTGCATCTGCCTCAGAGGTTTAGGTGTGGGTTTGAACCCACCTTCTCAGTAATGATTTTGGGCTCGGATATACTTCAGTAGTCTAGGTTTGGGTTTGAAGCCACTTCCTCCGTTAAGGTTTAGAGTCTGAATTCAGTTCATGTGTCAAAATTTTGTATCGCTTTCTGAAAGTCAATGGATTTACTACCTTTTCATTCCTTATAGTGGATCGAAACTTCCTAAATGTTTAGTCGTCAGGAATTTTTATAATATTGGACCGGTTCCGCAAAGTTCACACTCCAGCCCCGATACCAATTCAATACGTATATTTGCTGGATTACGACTTCAAGAGGTGTATGCCAAAATCAGTGGTGTCAAGAATTGGGGGGAGGATAGAGTGCTGCTATGCCTATTATTTCAGGGTATTCTTGACTGAATTCAAACGTAAAAAAAGAAAAATCGGCTGCAAAATGAAAATATTGCTCTGGCAAGATCAACTCACGTCAATCGCTCTATCCTCCTGTTGAATTACACCATCTCATTCCGGCAGTTTTGTGCCACAACGAGATAGCCCCTCCTCCCTCCCTTAGCAAATCATTCCAAAAATTCCACCCTTCCCTCCCTCAGCAAACCACTCCCAAAATTTCCCTCTTCCCTCCCTCAGCAAATCACTCCCAAAATTTTTCCTCATGACCCCTACGACTGAAACTGGCTCACCGCAGAATATTGGATGATAAAACGAAATCGGCTGAATATGTGAAAATGAATGACGCGTCACTGTTTGACTGCCTTTTCGTTTTTATTTTATTACGAAAAACTTAACGAATAAAGCTTTCGTTTCGGAAATGAGAGCAGCTAAAGCATGGTAGACAAATTAGTTACTTGAAGAAACGCATCATAAATCATCCGCAGTACAGTCTAATATCCCTATGCGATAGCGTGCTTCAAAATACATTCAGAAAACGTAGGCTCTTTGTTTTCATTTGGTGTTCGACTTGTACTATACTATCTGTTCTGTAGAGAGTACATAGCGAATGTTCTGCATGATTTGGCTCGTATCGCAACCAATGGGCGACAGGGAATTAGAAAAGAGGGGTTGCGACCTTTTTTTTTTGTGATTTCAACGTCCCTTGTTGCAATGGTAGGTGTGGCTTGTAGCTACTAAGAGCACTTAAGGCTATTTCAACATTTTAGCTCTTGATAGCAAATTTGACTTTACGGAAAGAACTAGTTTTCGAAGCATGTGAATAACGTTGAAATCTGCTCCTTAGTTTGACCGATTCAGTGGTTAAAACACGGCTGAGGGCTTGCAATGAATAACTAAGCAGTTTGCACTTGTCATGTCAATCGTAAAACTGTTCTATAGTTAGCACATCTTGCCACACAATACTTATTTATGCCTTATTATCGTTCAGAACGCAGCATAAGTGGCATATACAGTTTGAGAGCTTCTTAGATTTGGTGAAACAAAACCAGAATGATTTCCTTCTAAAATAATCATAAATTCGTAATGAACGTCCTTGAATTTTCCACTGAAAATACAACAAACAATACGGCAATGTTGGTGGACTAGAAGGGCGTAACTTTCATTTAAGTGAAAGCACCATAGCTGTTTCAATTTTAAATTTTCATCATTCGGAACCCAATCTTACTCATTCACATTTCTACTGAGTTAATAACTATGGAAACTGCGAACCTGCTAAACAGACATGCAAATCGACGTGAGCAATCAATTGTGTTTCACTAACTGCGTTTAGAAGCATGCAACTTCTCTGACTCAATTACTGTGACTTATTAAATTTGTTAAAAGCTATATACACATTTCGTAAAGAGAACAAGGATTTTAAAAAATCAAAAATATCTTAAGGTAATTCTATTATGATCAGATCTATCTTATTCCATGCTTGACATTTGTATGAAACATTTGTATTGACATCAAAACTTTTCGAATCGAATCGAATCGAATCGAATCTTTTATTTAGTCGATAGGTAGGAACTACCTCTACGACAGTACAAAGATGATACAAATATGATACAAAGGGGCACAATCAGATACAACCACAATAAATATACCACTTCACAGCACACCACTACATTTCACTATTCAGCTCAAAACTTACTGCTCTTTGTTGGTGATCACTTTTAGCATTCAGCGGTTACCGCTTAAGATTGGCCGTATGAATATTTACAAGGAGTTAATGATAGCGCAAACAAAAGACTCAAACGTTGAGATGTCAAGGAAGTTTTTTGCTGCAGCGAAAATGGGAAAAATATCAGAGTTTATTGGAACACTACATTTTACATGATCGAAATGAGTGCAGCGATTGTTTCCATGGAGCATTTTTTCAGAAAGTATAGTCCCGAAACACTTAATACAAAATTGCTTCCGAGACATCCAAACTATCCCACTCCAAAGATTTTTTATTCTCGGATGAGAGTGAATGGCGATTCTCGTCCTTCAACATTGCCGCACACGGATGAATCATAAGGAGAAAGTTGCAAATAGATGACAGTTTTATTCACTCCAGCGAAGATTTTATCAATGCTTGTCTAATTACCTATATTCCTAATTAGGATCGTAGTTAGTCAATATTTTGCTGTAAATGATGAAAATTTTAATTGAAAAATTGCAAATTTCACTAGGAGAACCTGTGAGCTTGACATTTTTCTTCCAAAATTTAAAAAAAAAATGTTTTTTTCCACCATTCTTAAGGTTCAGTAATTGAACCGTTATCGTAACAAACAAACTTCACGCTTGGCTAATCAAGCCATGATCATAGCAAGCCTTGTTTAATTTGTTACCCAAACTTGAGCTTGTTTCCCGGTGATTGTTGTTTAAGAAGCCGAAACATTGGCACAAAGTTGTCGTATCACAGGCTACATGCAGCAGGTCGATCTAACGCATTATATGCCGCAAACGTTGATTGTCTCAAATATATATATATATATATATATATATATATATATATATATATGTATATATATATATCGATTATGCGTTTCTGAAACAACAGTGTTCTTGAACATATTGAGTGGATGAGGGGTACGGCATGTGGTGGGTGCTTCTGCGCTTCCCGACCGTTTTTGTGGTTTTTGTTAACGAAGCAAAATTCGATTAATTTCTCATGTTACATAGAACCTGCCTACTCCTCTACGAACGATCCAGTGCGATTGAGATAGAATTGGTGTCGTTTTTATTATTGCGGCTGATATAACATTTTAATGCTTATCTTTATATATTGATAGAAAATTCCGTATTACCTCAAGCTTATTCAAGCAGAGCTGAAACGAATGATGGTACTTTTGTACTTCTTATTATTTCTAACCCTCCCCCTCCTTTGCAGAAAACTTTTGCACCTCAGGAACGCTTTGTGGTATGATAAGTTGCCGGAAAATTCTGTTTAATATCTTTTCGACTATTCGGAGTATTATGTCGTCACAAATTTTTACGGGCGAAAAGCTCATTAATCGAGTAACTCTTCGAAAAATATTGCGAAACTTTCAACTCCTCATAGGGTTTAGGCGAAGTTGTGTGAGCACGGCTAACGATGTAGTAGAAATATTGAATGAATTCATGCTAGCTCTTTCTCCAGATGTAGTACTTATTCCCATTTCGATCGAGTGGAACACTGACTGAGAAAAATTATTTATGCCGTATAGTTGTGCAAAATCGGATAGCGTCGTGATACAGCGTTTTTTGAGATTGTACGAGTTAACAAAGAAGATTTGCCTAGTACATTGCAGCATAGACTATAAACTGATGACAGATGTCAATGTGCTTTACAAAAGGTATTCGTGATTTTGGACTTTTCGTACTGTGCTGTACTATTTCATGTTGCAGCATAACGTTCTTGTATATATTTTACTAGGCATACGATACAGCTTTCATTTTTTTGGGAAGTTGTATAAGAAAAAACGATACGATAAAATCATTTGCAATTGCTGGTGGCGCGTCCATGTAAGACTAGCTTCATCGTTATGCATTTCAACGGATATAGTGTATGGAGTGAAAAATTTTGTTGAACCGTTTATAGATTCCAATCTTTAATTATGTATGATATATAGTGATCCAAATGATCAGTGACAATTCTAAGCACTCCTATCCTACTATCACGTATCAGTTGCAAATCGGAGTCTAATGAAGCCAGCTCATGATTAAAAAAAGCTGGCGTAACAAAAATAACTGAAAAGTCACGAGCAGATTTTTCACTATTGCAAATCGGATGGATGCAACGTCCCTATAGCGCAAGGCGTACCCTCGATATTTGTCATGTCTTGCTTGGCAAGTTGTTCGAAATCCGTTTGTTTTTAAACCAACGTATCCAGAATATTTGCCAAAAAATTTTTTTTTCACTCCACGGGCTTGTTATTTCGCGAACGGTCGCCAAGGTGAACGTAACAATCCAGACATCATTTGATACGTTGACCACCTATTGCGAACGAAATCTGGGTTGTTCAACACTCTGTACAGCGCGCATGACGTCATTCACAGCTGATGAAAAGAACGCTCAACGTAAAATAACCTCTGTGATCAGCTACAGGCAAGATCACGTCCCTCGAAATTGATCGTTCTGTTACAGAATGCAATGCTCATCTTAATTCTGGTATTTACTCTCATCGAGCGTCTACTTTGTGAGTTTCTTTTTGCCAGTTGGGATTCTATTTTTGGCCGTCTTAAAAACGTTACTGATTAACAAAAATTGAAAGTGAGTAGTATCGCATGTTTGTTAGCACTACGCCTGCTGCATTTCTTCGTTACATGCTCCCCTCCCTAAATTCATTTGTTTGTTTGGTTATACTTAGCATAAATGTCGAGCATGATATTTTTAAAAAGAATAGTTTCAAGAATGAGCCATTTTGAACAATTAGCTACTTTTAAACACCGACTAGAAATTCATATCGCCAAGAACGCATGGAAATGGCAAAAAGTAATGTTGCCAAAAAGCGTATATAAAATGTTAAATTGACGGCCAAATTTGTGCTTTATCGAAAAAAATTCTACAGCCCGTGAAAGAATTTTATTCATCTTAAAAACGAGCACTATTCCACATGATTAACGATGACATCAAACGGTCTATCCTCTCAAGTATTTGTCAGAAGTTTTGTCTCTCGCTCTCAAAAAAAAATCATTCTTTACGCTTGTCGATAAATTACGTTTGCTATTCTTCAACAAACAAGAGAATGAATAGGCATCTACGAAATGGGACACGTAGCAGCAGTGAAATCGCTTCCGTTTTTATCGCTGTTTACTTATAAATGAGCAGCATCGAGCAAATCCGTACGATTGTGCACCCCTTAGAAGGATAGGCCAAAGTCCAAGACCCTCATTAAATATAGTTGTTTTAAGTAGTGATGCCATCGTAAAAGATTTTTTGGCAGGATACCGTACTTGTACTTCTCTTCGAAAAATGGTATTATACTGTACGAATACCACCCCTGAAAAAACGGATCGTACCGTACCTATACTGTACTTGATGGCCGAAATATGGTACGATACTGTACCAAGTATTTTGGCCCAAAAAGTACAATACCAATACTGTACTTTTCGTACCTACAGTTTTTCTTGCCATTCATGAAGAAAAGGGCATAGATAACTTTATTGATAAGTAAAATAAAGCAAAACTGTGCGAGCCAACGGACAGAAGATAATGACCAGTGGTGAAACGTCGAAAAAGAACGCGAAGTTAGCCAAAAATGAGAGAAAAATATCCGCGGTCAAGGTGAAAAACAGTTGAAATACCTGTCTGTTTTGGGCCGTAATTGTAATCGAAAGCGCTTGAGCAAGTCATCGTACGGGCATGAAGCACATAACAATTGGAAAATGCATCGCGCAACAAAAAGGCGAGATCAGAAACACGAGGACAGGAAAGACATCGGACACTTGCAAAAAAATCGCACCCGCATGAACTGCAACAGTTGGCGAATGAGCCGCAAAACAAGAAGGCGAGGCAGCACATACGTATATCAGCAGCCTAAGCAAATGTTTACGCGAATCGCATTCCTTCCTTGAAAGGACAGAGAGATGCACCGATTGTAGGGTCTATGTATATGAGTGGAGTCTTCATTTATGGAAATACAGAAATGCTTACGTCGGCTTTTTCCTCCCACAGCTAAAGCTGAAAGCAGAAGAAGAAACCCTGACAATAACGACTGGAAAATTTTGCGTACATCTGGTATAAACATCTTCATTTATAATACTTCACTCGAAGATAGCGCTCCACGGCGCAGCAGAGAGAGTTCCAGCGGATGCTGCAGGGCATTATTAAGTTCAGCCCGGACCTTGCATGGAACCGTTCAACCGCTAGCCGTGTCTTCCTGAACTTCCTAACCACTCTTATCAGCGCATCGACCTCCGCACGGCATCCGGACGCCTTCAGACCGCCTGCCAGAGCTAGCTGCGGCGTGTGAGCCATGCAACTCAGTATTTTTGGAAATCGCATATCGAGCCCAATTATACTGTCCGCCTCTTCGAAATCGTCAATTTCGTCCTCGCCGAAGTCAAGCTGGTCGTCATCGGAGCAGGTAGAAGCGCTGTCATCTTCGTCGCTTGAGATACTTACTGCTGTTGTCTCTTCGCAGTCTGCGCTTCCTGTTTCATCGTGCAGCACCTCGTACTCATTTTTGAAAGCGTACACCATGTACTCATTTTTGAAAGCATACACCATGCTTGCGCCTGAGTCAGTTACCACTCTGTGTATTGAGGACTCGTTGATGCCCACGCTGTTCAGGATTTTAAGGTAGCCCCGTTTAACTGTCTTCGCATCCTGACGCCCCTTCAGTTTCTTCAAATCCAAAAACGCATTTTTGAGAGACCCGCCTCCTGTCTAATGGATCGTTGCAGCAATGAACGAATTCTTGATACACCTTCCGCTCCAGATGTCAACGGTGACTGATGCTCCAGCAGATCCTTCCACTTCCTGCACAATATTCTCCTTGATCACTTGCAATGGCCCGTCCAGAAACGAGCAAAGGCCTCGTCGGGAAGTGGGCAGGGCGAACCGCCGATTAAGCGCGGCTGTACACTCGCGAAACTGCTGGGTGAGAAACACGCTTAGCGAGACGTTCGGCAAGGCCATCAGGTTTTGCAGAACCCTCACGCACCGTTTTCTTTCGACGCTATCCTGCGTTCCCTTGCCGGACATCCTCCACGACTCTTCCAGCGTTGTCGATGGCGCTGCCCGCTTTACCGGCTGTTTGCGATGGCCGAGATCTTGCACCACCTGTGCATATTCCGCTTCATGTCGCACTTTCAAGTGCTTCACAGCATTCGTCGCGTTCAGGCCTACCAGTTCGCGTCTACCACACCTCGGACACTTATAGCCTCCCTGGACCACCTCGTAAAACTGCCACACAGGGTGAGATTATCTATGATAGAAAAGTTCAATCCCAGGTTCTCAACTGAGTAATTCCTCGCCATCAGTCAACTGTCTCGACGCGTCAGGAACCAACGATGAAGTTTAAAACTGTAGGAGCGCGGTAACGATAATCTGCACCTCCCGCGAGTGAAGTACATTTTAGGTACAAGTACAGTCAAAATTTGGTACGATGTACTTCTTTTTTTCCAAAAAAATCGGTAGGATACTGTACTTGTACCACCCCTCGAAAAATCGCACTGTACTGTACTTGTACTATACTTGCGATTTTAAATTTGGTACGATACTGTATTATACCCGGTATAAGTACAAGTACAGTACGAAAAGTATTATACTTTTTGGTACGATGGCATCACTAGTTTTAAGGCATCTCCGATAAGCAGTAAGAAGTGTGAATTCTTTTGTACCATTTCATACCTACTTACTCTTCGCTCTACGTGATAAAGCGCGTAACTTTTGATACCTATGCGATGAACATAAGCATTTAATATAAGCACACACCACAAATTGTGCAATTGGAGACGCAATCGGTAGCCGAGACAGCCTTATAAGAAATGCACTGATCACAAGAAACACTGAAGGACTAAGTGAAAACAGAGGAAATTTTGATGATGAGTGTGAAAAANGTGCGAAACGCTACTAGCGCTTGAACAATTTTCTCCACAATCATATTTGATAAGAGTTTCGCTCTTCGTCGATCTAGAGTTGACAAAAAGTGAAAAATGTCGTCGAGAATGCCTCTACGAAATTTCAGAAGAAGAATTCTGTCGAATATCGAACGTGGAAACATGGCGAAGTACAGCTGAAACTCGTGCATTGATTGTTGAAAGTCGCAATCGGTGAAATGTCGACTCTTCTATAGGGCAAGAAAACTTTCAGTGAAGCCGTAGTCATTAAGCGTACTTCAGAATTTTTTTAGATGCGCTTCAGAAAATTGCAAAGAGTAGAGTGATGACGAAATGCATAGTCTTATTTGCGTATGTGCATTTGTTTGTTCTCTCTTCACTTCTTTCAAATGTGATCATTAGAGCTCGAAATTCGGTGCACATCATGCATACCGCCGGACTTCTACATTGACCGCCTCTGCCATTTTTTTCGCCTCTATTTGTGCATTTACAGAGGAGAAATCGGCGCTTCAATATAAGCGAAAGTTTACGTATCAAGAATTTGCGTAGCACTTCGGAATCGATCGGATTGACGATAAAGCGAAGCATTGACGATAAAGGAACGCTTGCGTGAAAACTGCAAAGATATGCGCGAGACTAGATGGTTTCATGAAGCGCTCGCAAATAATGAAAACTCAAAATTTGTCCTGCTCGATCGTCGTCAGAAATCCTTTCAAAGCCTCGTTCTCCTCAGGCTCTTTTAATGGATTATGCAATCTGAGCGGTCACGAAATGCTTTTTGAACTTTCCCTCTTTATCATGACAAAACTTATCCCGAGATCGGCCAACTAGTTTAGGATTTCCAAATTGTTGGCTTTGCCTGCTCCCGGCTTCAAACTGCTGATACAGACATAATGTACTACTTTGTCAAATGTTTCATTTAAGCTTGGAGCACTGAATGTCAGCTTTGCTTCCAAATCGTCCGTGACCGAATGAAGTGATGCGTGTTGTCGTTAGTGTCAGCGACAAGAAGTTACGTTTTAATATGCATTGGCAAACTATCACTGAAAAGGGCATTATGGCAGGTCTAGTCTCTGTGTATGTATATGTGTTTTTCTATTAATATCCTTTTCTACCCAACTTCTTCAACTGGCGAAGCATTGACGAAAGAGTTGAGAATATCCTAGGCATAGTCTGAACGCCTGAACTATCACCAGTGTTTCAAACCAATTCACTACCACTGGGGAAAATTTAAACCTTTAAATTCACCTGTCGAATCATAGAATAAGCGGGAATGCATGCCAGGGAGTTGGTATAATATAAGCAAAATCGAGTGGTTTCATGCATACATCAAACCAGTTGAAATTACGCTTCAGATTTTAAATATCTAAAATTCTGCTTGTGGAGCCACTTCTTACTCATCAGGGCAAAAAAATCAGGGCGTTCGTACAAAACTTGTGGTGCAGCCAAGTTTTCCTGCAACACAGCTAGCGAAATATGTAATGAGGACTCACCATAAAATCTGTGCAAGTTTTATTTTTCAAGTAGATATTGACCTAGTTTGCCATCGACCGACTATTTTGAAATTGGATCCAGGATATAGTTCTGGGGGTAGTTTATGTCTACCGAATTACGTGACTCTAGCTTCAGTGATCGTCGAGTCAAAACGATCGAGTAGACAGACAGACACACCCTAAACGCGTAGACACACTTTTCTATAACACACTTTGCGAACTGCAAACTACAAAATTGCCGAAGGGCCTAAGAACGAATTCACGGTCAGAACTGCTTCACATCATGTTGTTTTCACTTCACGGCAGTAATGCAAGATTTCACAATCACGATTATTTTAGACAGTGTGAAAACGGACTGCTTGATACTATGGGAAGTGTGAAAGCGCATGTGGTGATATCCTCAGTTGTTTCGTCAAACGTTGATTCAAAGCTCAGAAAATATCACAATGGGAGAATTTTTAAAACTGTCCTACTGAAACGCAGTGAACGTGTCACTGTTAAATGGAGCAAAAGCGATGCATGGCTTTTAAAGAAGTAAAGAAGCAGTAAAAATTGTGAAATGACAAACAATAAAAGTAATAAAAATACTGAATAATGTTGAATAGAAATAATTAATAAAAAAAGAAGAAATAACAAAAAATAGTGAAATTAAATGAATTGTGAAAAAAAAACAGTAAAGAAATAAAAACAACAACAATAAGAAATATATTATCGAAGCGTTGTGTACGAATTCGCGAAAACAACAGGTTTGTCCTGAGTGATAGCACAAACGCTATTAACAATTTCCAAGCGCTCTACTATCCATTCATTGACAGTAATCGGCGGAACTACTAGGAACAGCGCTACTTTTCAGCGCCATTGGTGAACTTTTTATGAAAATATTGTAGAAACGATGCTGGTTGAGATGATCACCCCCCCCCCCCCCCCCCCACCCCC
>JPKZ01001924.1:50730-61521 GCA_000803305.1 Toxocara canis
TTTGAGTTTGCAAAGAGAGAAACTAGGTTTAACAGCGGCTTAAGAAAGGGCGAATGGAGAGCTAGTTTGTTGCTAAATGATAAATTTTCTATGAGACGCCGACACGACTATAAAAGCCAGTGACCTCTTTCAGCGGAAAGCCTTTTATACAACTGTATCTATGCAAGAAATTCAGAATACCTTAACCATATTATCTCGGCTTTCATCAATAACTCGGCAATTGAGAAAAAAACTGAACGGCCTAGGCATGCGGTAAGACAAAATTTAATCATAGCAGACAGTTTTGATTGGCGCAGCTATTCGCACGTTAGCCAACACATAATATTGATGGCGTGTGCTCTGTCGGCACGCAGACACCACCTAAATGTTACCAGAATTTCAAAAGAATTGAATTAATCAATGTACTGAATTTCTCTCTGATAGATTAAAAAGTTCATCGCATGCCTTTGTTTGGATGGCAGATACTCAAGTCGATTATGTCCATCAGTCGTTATTTCGATTTAGTTGTAATCCTTTTGGGTGATAATTTTTTAGATTTCGAATGGTATTTAAATTTCCCACAGAAATTTTTGCACTAAATTGGAAAAGTTCGCTATTTCATGAAAGTGAACACATTTGTAACTTCCCTTATTGAAACATCTTACCACTAAGAGTCATATCGTCTTTTGTGTTCATCATCGTATTTTATAGTTCCTATGCGGACAATGTTCTCCTCATTCTGTTGTATGTTCCAACATATATATATATATATATATATGTATATATATATATGATGTATTTTATACATATACATAACGTATTCACGCTTATCACGAATACTCTTTTGACGATTTCATTCATAACAATTTCGTCTTACTACTGTAGCAATAAATTATAGAGTAACGTGAGCAATGTGATCTTAGCATTAGGCAATGACTGCATTACATATTCGAGCTATTCGCTTTACTGAAATAAGATTTTCCATTTTGCTGCAAGAATTGACGATTATTTCTTTTGACCGAAAAGTAATCATTAATAAGATGACGAATTCTTTTTCATAAGCACTCTCTAATATTACAAAAAGCATTAAGAGATATTGAATTGGGAAAGAATGTCATCGATGCACACACATTACGACTACTAATTAAAATAGTGGTGAGTACCATCGCTGTTTCATGATCGACGAACATAGGATGCTACCGTAGAATGCTCTATATTTTGGTTGTTTAAGAAAACAGGCTACTAGAAGCACACTTCGAAATCCATGAAACACCTCTCCCTCTACCGATAATAAACAAAAAATCACATTTTAAACGGCAGTTTTGAGTGGGATCAGAATGACGATTTCAGAACTGATATACTACCGGTGTATAATTCTTTGTCATGAAAAACAGGCAAATCGTCGCTAGCAAAGAAATGCGTTCACTTTAAAACTTATCCCATCGTTTTTTTGCCACTCGATGGCGCACAAAGGATGCTAAATATGTTAAAAGAGAAGACGTGCGGAAAAAGTGTGAAAATTCAAAGGATATTTTTAAAAATAATTTATAACGGCAGCGATTACTTCTGAACACTAAATGGAATTGCACAGGAATAAAATTAAAGAGCCGCAAAACTGTAAAGTCCTGCCTTAAGATCTTTATATAATTTCACACAGATTTGTGGCATCACTGATCACATTTTGTGACACTGAAATGTGCCCAGTGATTTTTATTGTGGTTTTTACCGTTGTTTCCTCATGGCTTCTTTCAACCTGAACCTCTCAACCTCTTTTCTCAAACGTTTTGTTATTTATTTTAAGTCCTAAAGTCCTAAAAGGGCAAATATGCATATCGGTATATGATACTGGCTTAAGTGGTAGTCGTCATTAACAAATGCGTAAGAATGTCACTTGTGTTTGTTGCGACAGCATGCATTTAAGGAAGGGCTCACATATCATATACATATTAAATAATTATCAGTGTTCGTTCATCTCTCTATCGTATTCCGACGAATCCCTTTACTACCTTGTCTGTCTGCTTAGTTAGCGTTCACTCGTTCGGCCGCATGGCTGATTATGCGATTAACTGAATTGGCGTAATTAATTAGCGTTTGCAGGACTGTTCGCTCAATTCAGCAATCATGGCAACAAAATCAACAAAATTTGCACTCTGGATTGAAATTAAATTGGTCGATTGCCAAGATAACTGAATGGATTAGTTAGGCTCATTTGCATGCATAATTAGAATTCAGTTGGTCAATTGTCAACATTATTGTTAGTAAGTGAAACATTCACTTATTGCGTTGTTTTCGCGAGAGAATCATCATTAAGTGACAGTATATTTTTAATGAATAAATCATTTTTACTGCATACTGATGGAATGAGCGCCAACTGAGCTATGAACGTCATGCTTGCAAAAATAACAATTTATAGGCATCTAATCTGAAAATCGAAAGCTTCAATGTAAAACGGCTAATACTTCTCTCATCACGTCTTAACACTACAAGGTTTTTGATTTTTTTTTTCAAGAAATTCCGAAATTTTTTTCGGTTTTTTCCTCATTCTTTATTTGTCCTTGTAAAAGCATATATTTCTTCCAAACAATAGAACAGTTCTTTTTTCTGCTTGCTTAACATTCCACTCTTTTTCGGTTTCCCTTTTTGGTTTGATCTTTACAAACATGAAGCATACAAAGCACAAAAACTTTCGCTTATAGAGGTTAAAGACTTCCGAAGATTCACATTCCATATAGCTTCCTATTTACCATATTAGATTCACGTACATTCACATACCATATGTCAGTTTTTGTCAAATGCCCTTGCAGATAACCATTTGGTATTTCGACGCTTTGGATTCGTTTCTAGCTCAACATTTAAATCCGTAACTTCGGATGCATCAACCAGACGTACTATTAATCGAGCTAGTGCTCGATAATCATAAAAGCTTATAAAAGAATTTTAAGGTTAGTCATCCTCTTCATGCACTCATGAACGTGCGCATCATGGCGATTATTTTCATCATTAACGATTCTTCGATAGACAAATGTGAGCACTAAAAATGTAAACAGTCACAAATCAATAGGAGTGTAAACAAATTTAGAAAAGCTTTAAGGAGATAGTTTGCAATTTATTTCTATTTCGATATGCGTGATCATCAATTAATTAGGAAAGCATTCACGAAGATCGTTGAACCTAAAAAAAAAAGAAGACGAATTTTAAACAACAATAGATTATAAGATGATGAATGTATCAGTTAAACTGTAAGCTACACCTAAAATAATTGTTTATTGTAACAAATTGTCCATAAGGTTTAATCGACAAGATGCTGACCTGAATAACCTCTTCAGTTCATTCGAAAAACTCAGAGATGAAATATTTAAAAACTGTATGCGGTATATCTTTAACTTGAAACTTATGTAATTAAATAAAATTCCGATGGCGCTAATTGCTTGCGCATGTTTTTGCCATAGAGCTGGAAGTAAATCGAAATTAAGTGGCCAACTTTATTAAGTGGCCTGCATAGAATTATGAAGGAGCCAAAAACAAACAAAGTCACGCTTATTCACTTGCTGCCAAACCAATGCCCTCTCGCTTATTGAGTTGCTGCCAAACCAATCCCTGATCCAGTTATTCGCTTGAAAGAAAAAAAAAGGATCACAACTTGTTCGAGAAAAGATCCCAAAAATTAAATGTAATGGGCACAGTGATTTCGTGAAGCATTTGCTCACGCAAATCGAAAAAAAGGCAATGTGATAGAAATGAGGAACGCCCAACTACTTATAGTGTGTCACGCGTCGACTAGACAGCACGAGTTCAATCTCTCAACAAAGAGCAATGTAATTAGCAAATGGCGAAATGAAAGAAACCGAACGTCGAGCCAAGAAAGAGGCGAGAAAAAAGTTTTCGATTCGGATAGCGACAAACATCATGAGGCAAAGAACGGGAAAACTTTTTTGAAGGATACGAGTAAACGATATTTATGCGCTACGCGCAAACAACGTTATGTTTCATTAGCGAAGCTTCACGCATAAAAAATGGTTGAAAGGAAGAGGTAGCCTAAATATTGATAGCATCTTGTCACTCAGCTTTCGTCCGCTATTTGCGTTACTCATAGATACTCTTTTCAATATACTAAAAATAAACGCGCTTTTCTTCAAAAAAAAAAAAAGGCAGCAGCAAAAGCAAAAATAATTGATAACAAAAAACTAGTTCCATAAACTGTATGCATCGTTGCTCTTTAAAAAAAAAAGCTCGGTTATCGAAATTCGTTTTTCGAAACTAACTTAATGATAAAATTTATCGAAGAACACTTATAGACGAAAACGCTTTTCCAATTTGCAAAGCTTTGAGTAAGTGCATTTTTCAATCTAAGCAGTTTAAGCTATAGTGAAAGAAACTAAGATATATGACCGATAAGTAAAATTAATTGATAACGAACAAACGCATCGCAGTTGAAACTCTTAGCACTAATAAAATTTTGTCATTATGAAGCAAGAAAATTTTAAAAAAATCGCATGAGGAGATTCCTTAAAGTTCAATAACAAAACTCGTATTACATATCAACGTATTATTTTGCTAATCGAGAACAATGATTTGCGAGCGTAAAAAAGTATATGTCATTCGATGTGCCGTCCTAAATGCAAATAGGGGCTGCGAATGAATGCATGAGAAATCGATCCATATTCAATTCAGATAAGGCACAATCATACTACAGCTAGGAACTACCATTTTGCTATGTGTACGTACTTTGAGAAATTCGCTGAAGAAAAAATCTCATATGCGCATCCGAAGTGAAAATAGAACACAGTTAAAGCTACAGTTAAAGCTAAAGCTAAAAGCTAAAAAAGCTTAAAGCTTAAAGCTGAAAAAAACAACGAACGCTACAGGTAAAGCTAAAAACATAAATTTTGTATGCAACACAATAATAAATCAGTAAAAGTAGTGTATAGAGCTAAATTTTTAATGCAGATCTAACATGACGACCTCCTTCTTATATCAGCGTTTATGCTTGTTTTCAGGTGCCCTTCATATCCACATTGTTTGATTGCGCACACGGAGTATTTCTCATAGCTGAACTTTCAACTGTAATTGTGATCACAAAACGAACAACTGAGATCACAAAATAAACTCTCTTATACTTCGGCATACCAATAATGGCTAAAGCATCGAACTATTAAAATAGGTTTCTAAATTGGTCGACCATTTGTGATCATTATGCGGGCAATTCTTACTCTCTATGCAGAAAATTAGTAACAAACAGTAAAGATGGAAAAATACTAAAAGAGGCAGATAGCAGAGGCCGTGTGAACAAAAAATACATCTAGAAAAATTTGGCTAGAACAAATGCTATTCATTAGTAGAGTTACACATAATTGAATCCTGAAATTGTGAAGTTTTCGGGAAATTAGGTCATGAAAGGCAATGCAAACTGTTCGTCTAACAGCCGCACAAAAAAATGAAACAAAGAACAATATTTTGGAATTCATAAATTTTCACGATCACCGAGCATTACAAGTGACAAAATTATAAGCGTATTACTGCATCCTTATACAAAGTATCGGCAAGGCGAAAAATTGATAACGAGCCATAATTAGAGCTATTAAAAGCAACTCCACAGCAGCAATCGTCAAAATCAATGACAATAAATGAAGGTAATCATGCGAAGCAAGATGTGAAGCGTAAGACAATTTTCCAATTTGTTTCGACTATGCCTCCTTCATGTATTTTTCTCTTAGCATTGGCCAATCGACACTCTGGCAAAACACATAACACTCTTCAACGTTATATTTGGACCTTTATAAAAATATCGGTTCTATTGTCATTAATAATCGGCGATTCAAACAAACAGTACAGCCAAAAATGCTTTTGAAAGGAGACGGTAGAGCAATTTTATTCGAAAAGACTCCTGGAAGTCACAACGAAGAATCTGAAAAGTGAAAATGGACGAAAATGTTGTCAATAAGTGGCGAAGCAACCATGTATGCAAAATTAAATTTGCTAAGAAATCGTCTTCAAGCACGCATAGCTGCTTGCCGGCTAGCGCAAACTTCAACAAACCTTTCACTGAATTTCAAAAATATTTATTAATATTAACACTAAGTTGATGAAATGAGTGGCTAAACATTTCTTTGATCGTCCGCAATGCAGTCGTCCATCATATGTCAATGTCAGATTACAGCGACTCGAATATGGCATGATCTCTTAACAGTTGAAGGATTTCTGAGGCAGAATCGTCCGGTTCGGCCGGGCATACACCCGTCTATTGTCGGGCTACTTCTCTTCCAAACGAATGCCCACATTAGCGCTCATGTATGCAACTGAAAAGTTGGCATAAAACTGCAAGTCTCGGTGAGAAGCACAGTTGTCACTGCGCTCTCAATTTGCACTGTGCTGTGCAAAATGTTCGAAAAGAATGAACATAAAGTCAAAAGCAGTGCATTACCATAAGAGTTGCAGTACACGCCAAATGCACACACGCCAGTATCGCTGATTGCTTAACGTAATAAATAATTCATTCTATGCTAAGCTCGTTCAATACTAAATGGTCACTCGAAGTCCAAGTTTGGGCGTGCAAAGTACACATGAAAACTGATGCAAGAGGACTAGGTAACAAGGATCTTATTCCTGTGTTTTGAATTTTTTTAGAGCGGCGGGGAGGTGGGAGGATGGAAGCGATTTTATTGTCTTTCATTGCTTTCGCAAGCTCCCAACGAGTAAAGCCTGACAAAAAAAAACGAAACAATGCAAGTGTAGCGCGGAAAATGAAGAAAGCAAAGTGAGTTAAGGGTTTGCAGGGGGAAGAGACAACACACTTCTTGCTTCCTTTAGATAGGCAAGCAATGAATGCAAGGCGACAAAAAAAATCAAAAACAACATGAGCGAAGTGAACATAGACTTTCGAAGGCATGCTGAAGGTATTGCGAATGTTTAAAATGCAAATGATATTACGACTATTACAAAAACTGTGTTATGGCACAATTAAAGATGCAAAAAACAGTGTTTACAGCATTGCATCTCTTGCAAAAAATATTTCAATCGCAGTGGAACTATTAGAAAAAACTGTGTTAGTGGTGTTACGACTGTAAAAAAAAACTATGTTAATGGCAATGAAACTATTGCAAAAAATCTATGCTAATGATGTTGCGAGTTTTGCAAAAAAGTTGACCTAATGGTATTGCCAATGCTGCAAAAAGTGTGCCAATCGTATTGCGACTAGTGGACAGAGCGTATCAATCGTATTGCGACTAGTGCAAAAACTGTGCTGACGGTGTTGTGACTGCTGCAGAAAACTATCATGATGGTACTGCGACTGTAGCAGAAACTATGCTAACCGTATTGCAACTATTGCAAACAAAGCTGATTTAATGATAATGCTGCTATTGCAAAAAAAAACTGACCTACTCATATTGAGACTGGTGCAAAAACTTTGCTAAAGGCATTACGAGTGTTGCTAATAGCTGAGCTAATAGTACTGCGGCTATTGCAAAGGATTTGTTCACTTTCACCGAGCAAAAAACATGCCGCCTTCATGATCGAGGCTACAGCAACGCATTCATTCTCTGCATTTTTGTTCAGATATCTTTTTTGCTCATTTAGCAGATCACCAGCAGGCTCACCACCAGGCGATCCCAAACTTATCAAAACAATCACGAAAAGGAAGAGGAAATGGCGATCAGTCCTCAACATGGTTGTCAGCTGCATCGATGACGGGAATCGATGAAATTGCAGCTGCCTTTCTATCTTTGTATCTTTGTATTTTTTTCTCATAAATGATCGAACATGTTTCATGGCAAAAGTGCACCTTTTTTGAAGTGTTCTGTTTGTTTTGTTTTGTTTTGTTTTTTTTTGCCTGAATTGTCTGCAAACAGCATTGAAGTGAATTTAGCACATTGGTATAAATTGTCACTTTTGCTTCAAATGCCCCTCATCCCTACTTACCGTCAACTCAGCACACAACAATTAGAACATTTTTTATGTGGATCTGCAAATGGTACGGTAATAGTGCAGCATAAACAATGGAAATGCTTTTCTATTCGGGAGCAAATAGTTGAAGAGAGGTGCTATAAAGTTGGCCTGCTATCCATGCTCACTTTTCCTGACTGCACATTCAAAATAAAGTTTAGGAAGGCAGCTACCTAATCGTGCCTTAACGAAACGTTCCCTGCCTGCGCAATGTTGCATAATATTATGCGCAACAGTTCTCGTAACTGAGTTTATGTTAAATAACAGTTTTAAAAAGAAAGAAAATTCGAGATTGATAGGAGCCAGGAGAAGGTAGAAATGGAATGGAATCGATTATTACAAGAAATGGAATGGAATCGATTATTACAAGGACGTTTGGAGCAAAAATAATAAAAATTATGTAAGAAGAATGCAAACCTCGTAAATCAAAGGGGTGCAGCGTGCAGAAACGATTGGTTGATGCACATTATAATTGCTTTGAACGACACCCTATATCACGCACAAAATTTCAATAAAAATTTATTATGCGCAATGTCATAAATGGCAGTATTTTGCGGGAATGAGAGTCGTCAATTTTGGGCAAAATATATCGAGGTGGGCATCAGTAAATTGTAGCTGTTGCGTGACTAGCACTTAGCAAAACAGCATCGAATAAAATTTGAGCGCAAATGGTTGAAAGGCTGATGGATGCATAGGGACTTCTTGATTATGACCATTTGATATGCAACATATGCAACACCATTATCAGACAACATTGATAAAATATAACGATACTACAGGAATAGCAAAACTGATCTATGACAGCAGGCTGTTTCAATATTGAAAATTTCTGCATGTCGCACTCAATGATCTGTACTTAATCTGCACTTAAGGATCCAAAGATTGTCAGTATCTTTACATAAAACCACTTATAGCGTAACTATTGCATTGGAGTTCTATGTTGCAAGCCATCTATTTAGGTGCGGCTCACGACACAATCAGAGGTCACATAACGTGAAACGTCACTGTTTGTTTGATAAAATAGGCGCTTCAGTGCGGTGAATTTTCTCCACAGCAGTTTAAAGTAGTCAGTGTATTTAAACACGTAAAGATACCTAAAGAATGAAAAAAATTCTCCTGCACACAGTTGAATTTGGTCTTTGTTTCGCTCATTAAATCACATATGTTCGCATTATCATTTTGAGAGTCCAACACATTTGGGACAAATTGTTTGTCTTAGAATTTTGCAATGCACAACTCTAGCAGTAAGGCAGAAACGCATTGAAAATCAATTTCCCTCAATGCATTTCCGTATACTAAACTTTTAGATAAGAATATCGCTTAAATGATATTTGACGAGAGTATTTTGAATGGCATTAATATGAAAAAAATTCAATGAGAAAAACGATAGCTCATTAGTTTTATGCAAAACCTTTCGCACTACAAATCGTTCGTATTATGTAAAGCTTCGAATGAAAAGCGATTAATGCCATGAGAGCTAAAAAAAGCATAGAATTCTTTTCGCATCGGTGCCAATTTCACATAATTCGGGAAGCAATTACGTACTGAAGAGTAGCATAGTCACACTAAAAGTTACCGATGCAGAAGAGGGACAATTAAACGAACATATATAGATGTATGAGAGGGGAGGGAGGGAGCTCAGTGGTAGAGCTCCCGCTTCGTATGCGGGAAGACCTCGGTTCGATTCTCAGCTGCTTCCCACCATACCACAGACAGCCCACCTAGCGGCTGGTTAACAACAAGCTAGAACAACCAAAGGGATGGCTGTGCTTAGCATGCGATTACCTCATTAACATCGGGACAACGCGCTGAAGGCCCGTGAGGTAAGAACAGGAATAAGAATATGCATATAATATATACATATGTATATAGCGAGCTATCGCTGAAGAAGTTGCAAACACACTTGTTCGGGCCGTTATTCCTAAAACGTGCCGGTATAAAAAGCAACTTAGAAATATCCATAAGAGTGTCACAATAAATGTAGCGATCGGAGCAACTAACATTTTAAATAACTTAAAGACATTCATGTACATTTCAAACATAAAAACTATTCGATCCGTTTAACGATCTCTTACGATAAACTAAGGCGCATTATCGTACTAGAATGACATTACCGAATGCAGTAGAAAACATAGTTTACTACTCAGTCAAGAACAACTCCTGAAAAATCGCACACCTCTTCATCATATAAAGTACGCATTTCGATATTCCTTCTTAACTTCCAACTGACTGCCGTTTTCGTGCCCACCAGATCAGTGCTATTTGCCGTCGTCAGTATTTTCTACAAGATGAGCAGCACCTCTGTGAAGAAAAAAAAAGAGCACAGAGACGGCGCATCTAGCACGCGATGATTTTCTGTAAACACGATGGTATCCAAACATGACTCTTAACACGCAATGGTCTTTCTTTGCAATTCATTGCGCTCGAAACTATAATTTATTTTTTGATACGATGTACTATATACCAGCTGAGAAAAGAGATCAAACTCCATACTTTTTGAAGCGTTAACAATATAATGGGCGATCAATCATATGAGCATCTCAGATAAATCACTAGTAATTGTGTCTTATTAATGAGCACTTGATACTTTCAGCTGAGTTTCTCACGAAGAACAGTCTGTTTCAAATTTAATTAGTAATTATTGAGGAGAACACGCTGCTGGAGAGAGATTCTTACAATCGGGTAAAAATTGCCGAAACGGTAAACTTAATTCGTCGACATTCTAACTCAAAAATATTACAAGTTGCGAAGTCTAACTTTAAAAAACCCTCTCATTTGCCACACTTTTGTGAAAGGTAGTTGAGAAATCATGCGTATTTTTCGCCAAAACCGGATGTACATCTTCAAGCCTAAAGAGTGGGAAGTGTGAAA
>JPKZ01001924.1:61526-74519 GCA_000803305.1 Toxocara canis
CAGAATTTTGGAAAATTCTTTACCTTTTAGCATATTTGTTCTCTTCTTGGAATTCTGCAAAGACACCACATCATGAAACATTATGTTGCGCTATGAAAAGCAGCGCCGAAGAAATAATTGCAGAGAGCGAAAAGAAGTGCAATCAGCGTAGTATGCATGTTGAAATGTGTATTAACCGTTAGGACTCGATCGACAGAGGTTTAATGTATGCATAAAGCTTCGAGGATGAGACAATTTTGTTTCGCGCATTTCGTCGGAGCTTCACCTCGTCATAAAAAATAGTGAAAGAGTGGTCAGCTGAAAAAGTATTTCGAGGTTCGATTTGCGAGATGAGACTTCCCATTGCTAGAAGAGGGTGCAATGCCAAATATGGGTAACGTACAACAAACAAAGGGTATTAGAATAGATACTGTTGTGAACAAATTTCGAGAAGCTCGTGAAGTTCGAGAAGCTCGAGAAGTTCGACAGTGGAACCGAGTTTACACATTCGTCATGCCATACGCACATAACACCACGTTAATTCAAACGTATTATTCTGCAACACGTCCACTGGTTTTCCATTAATCACAGCAATAAGTATATATATTTATGCCCTTATGATTCTCTCGTCACGACAAAGCAATTTCCGTATCGCATACCCAAACTGAACATACACAAGCATTAAGCCCAGGGTTACGCTTAAGCTTAACGCCATATGTACGGTAGCATTCATATTTGTGAGTGCTACTACACTGACACTAACGCCAGCCATCCTAGCCAGCTTGATGCCCCCGTTGTCCAAATGAGCAATTCACTACTTTGTGTTGAGACCATGCTGAAATACAACGCTGTTTTGTTTCATCTACATATACCTTCCACTGTAATGGAGCAGCAGAATCCTCTCAACATGGTTCTTGCGTTAAAGAGGAAAGAGTGGGATCCTCTTTCCATAAATCAAAGTGTGAAGGATAATTCCTTGAGTTGAAACAGCCGCCGCACACTTTAACTCATTGTATACTATGGGCTTCAAAGCTCGAGAAAATTTCAACACCATTGATTTTCACTGGATATATCTTTCGCTGAGGCGGCAATAGCTCAGTGGTAGAGCCCGCTTCCCGTCCGGGGAGACCTAGGTTCGATTCCCGGCTTCTTCCCACAATACCACTGACAGACCAGCCAGCGGATGGTTTAAAACAAGCTAGAACTGCCAAAGGGATGGATGTGCTCGGCGTGCGATTGCCTCAGTACCATCGAGACACCGCACTGAAGGCCCGAGCGGTAACGTGCTAACGTGCTAAATATCTTGCGCTATCTGCCCAGAAATGAGCTCATTTCGTCTGCCGTTATAAAACAATCATGCCTGAACAAGCACTTAACACAAGCTGTGGCAATAAAAATTTAATGGGCCGAATCAGATAAAACAAATGAACCGAACAAGAAAACGAAGAAAAATGGCAACATGGCGCTCATTGAGGCTTCACAACGTAATGAATTCAGTTCTTGCATTCGGACCTTTAGTTTAAGCCCGTCTGCTCAAATTTTTAAAGTGCTCATCAAAAAAACGCAAGTCTTTCATGATGTGAATATTACACATCAAGCTCACGCCATATTAAGCATCAACAATGAGTCTATGAGCTTTTGTTACGCGACTTAATTTTTTGCACGCCCTTAAAGGCCACAGTAGTTTTAGTAAAGTTAGAGCTGGAAGCGCAACGTACAGTCATCAATCGGCATTTATAAATTATGTTAAAGCATAAGAAGTCATCAATGGAAGGGAAATTTCAAAATTCAAACAAAAAAACGCCGAAATCCTCTTTGATCAGAAAAGAAAGTAAGCCATCCACGCTTGTGAGAAGGAAGCTGATAGTTATGAAAACCAGAATTAGATTGAGTTGAAAGAAAGCAGAGAATCGCCGTCATCACTTTCAAGTCGTCTCTCAGCTATTGCGTTAATATCACATCATAAAAACCATTGAAGCTGGTAAAAGTCGCATAACTTTCTGTGTGTGGCTCGACAGTTGATCGTAGGAGCTTGATCTAGGGGTTTGAAAGAGGTCGGGCGGATATCGGTCTCTGATTTGGTAAAAATGGAATCATCGACGCAGGTTGACGCCCGGCACAGCGGATCCCTTCAGGGTATTACGAGAAACGTCAGCGGGGTAAGCGACCTACATCAAGCTCATCCAGCAAAGTTAGCACAGTATTGTGATCCAGATCATTGCCGTCGCGTAGAGTCAAATCGTGAGTCTCATGCAAATTCGAAACAATAATAGACCCGCGTTTCACCTCTCACCCACATCCGCTAAGAATTTCTACGGTTTCGGGCGTTTTGAAAACAAATTGCGACAACCACAGTATCTCATAGTTTTATCATATAGTCTTACAAAAACGACTTTGCGCGGAATTGTGCTTGAGGAACTACTTCGCGAACGCGCTTGAATGCCTGTAGTACAAGGTGTAGCCTCCAGTACGCGACCACACCAACCAACTGATATGAGGGTTATAATAATGTCTACCTGCAACATTTTTCCACGTTTTCAATGCTCGTATAGCATTACCACTACGTGTACCTTTCACTATCGTGATCAAACACCAGAGTTGATTGATTAAAGGAAGATCCATTTCTGATAGCAGTTTATGACTATCAGAACGGAAAATATCAATCTGCCAACGTGGTGTACTCCTCATGTAAATGAGCTATATGATTTACGCATAGCGTTAACACCAAATCAATCTATGATCACTTTTTATTGGCTGTGCATTAAATTATTCCATGCTGTATGCCTATGAAGATGTTTCGCCCTAAGATACCTTCATATCTGCCTCAGTTAAGGGGAATGAAATTTTGGTTATGTATGACGCACTTTAGTGCGCGTAGTCGGCAAGCTGTTGAAAAATATTTCAAGGAGTACTGGAAGGCCTGTACTAGCCAACAATCAAAGCACTACAAAAAACGTTTGCTGTGTTCCAATAAGCTAAAAATGTTCGTACGAATTTGCTAACGGAAAACAAAACGTAATTAATAATCGATGCTTCGAAAATAAAACGGCTGTTATCGTTACTGATCACTTCGCCAAAGCTGAATTGTTCGGAGACTATTTCTCATGCGTTTTCCATGATGACAATAACGTAATGCCTTTCTTTGAAGTTTTGAGCAGCGATGACTTTTGAAGATATTCCCACTGATGTTGCTAATTTGTTAAATGAATCTCTTAATGATAAAGTATCATCCACTCTTGATAGCATGACGTCGTTCATCTTGAAGTGGGTCTCTGCTGCAATTTGTTATCCTCAGCCATTTCTTTTTAGGTCATCACTCGAAAGTTACTTCATTCTTTCCCCTTTCGAAAATTGCAATAGTCACTCAATTGTTCAAGAAGTCGCATTCGAATGAATTTTTCAATCGTACACATTATTCCTTAACATGGTCATGAAGGTGGTCATTTGGAATTCCACTTATGGTCATTTCATGCGAACTAATTCATTCAGTCCGAATCAGTTTATTTTTTTTAAAAGGAAAGTTAAGAGTTTCTTAGTTGTTGAGCTATGCCACGATGATCACTGAACGCTCGAACTTAGACTGTTTTACAAACATCGACTAAACTTACTAGATATATGCAACTATCAGCCACGAAAACCTCCATAAAAAACGATTTTAGCTGCCTTTTTACGCCACAACTGAGTATTGTCCTAAACAGAATTCCTCTATCGTCAGTGATGGAAACTTTCGAGCTGAAATAGGTGAATCATTCTTCCAGTCATGTGGTATCGTTAGTGGTGTTCTACAGGGTGGCGTATCGGAATTCACGTTATTTCCAATGCATGTGATCGTTGTCATAGATGGCTTCACAAATACTTGTAAGCTTCTTGCTGGTGATTTAATGAATAAAAAAAAGTGGTCCACTTTCAGATTTTATATAGCCTCATTGTTATTTATATCGCCTTAACAACGGTCTAATGCGTGGCAAAGGGATTGCATTAGCTAAAAAAAGCCGCTTAGTTGCAAATTGGCCTTAAGCACGAATGCCCATCACGAATCTTCAATATTTCGATTTCAACTGCTAGTTCGGTCTGAGATTAACGAGTTTTCGTCGATTAATCTTTGTGAGACATTTAGGGTGATTAATTACATTATATTTCATTATTGCTTCATTGAATATTACAAGGTCTTCATTATCTATTGTCGTTCTTTTTTAGAATATAGCTGTCCAGTTTGGCGGCCATTTTTGAAACCAGAAAAACAAAAATGCTCTGGAAAACGTGCAAATACGTTTCATCAATTCAATTCGAATTGAGCACAACCCATTTGCGAATTTTAGGCCCAAAATCGCTTAAGTACTGTAACGTTCAGCTAAGTCTGATATTGTTTCGAAATTATCAACGTTTTCTAAAAGTGTATATGACTCACTGTTCTCTCGTAAGATCGACGTGGTTTCATTAAATGCTTACAGTCTTCAACTGTTTCCGCAAGGTTCTTAAATTTATTTTTAATAATTTTATTAATTTTGTTTTTCTAATTCAATTTATTCTTAAATTCCGCAAGGCTGAATTCAGTTTACAAATGTTTTCCGTTTTGCATCGTCATAGTGTGGAATAGATTCTTAATGATGCAGCTTTAGCATCTAATATATTTTTGTGCCTAAAAAATTTGGATCTTGGAAAAAAATCTGTGAATCTTTGTGCAGTTGGCAGATGATTTTTGGTCATCGTTATCGCATCTTTTATTCCTTCTCATTATTTTGTTTTTATTTCTAATCTTTTTATATTTCGCTTAAATAAAGACAGCAGTCTTTGCAACAACCATACGTTTTGTGCTCGCCCATTTCTCATGTACTTATGGTTCGGATGAGCGCTTTCACTTAACCACATATGACTTGAGCCATAATCGAGAAAAACACAATGCATTTTCATTTTCAGGATAATACCGTTTAGTGTAATAAAATGCTGTACAATCCGCAATGATCTGTCATTACCATATGTAATGTTGTAAGGCCTAGCAATATGTAATTGTTCAACTAAATTTTACCATGTATATACACTGTGCATGAAACTTATGGTAGTGCATGAATACTTTGTCCAGCCTGCAGAATATTTTAAAAAGTGTTCTCACTGGTATGAACATCGTAAAACATAGGATGATTAACATACTTTTTCAAAGTGATATTCATAAAAACATTGAAAAAGTTATCTAATAGCAGAACAGACTTGAGCGGTGCGATCGGTCAATGCACATATTGTGTTGAAGATATAAATTAATAACTGGTTTTGCTGTTCGCTGCGTAGGTGCATCACACATCACCTATAGCGTTACTGATGTTGAAATGCTTCAACGGCGCTCGAAAAGACATGATATCATGCCATAGCTATTATGACCACAGAAAAATACGAAAACCAAAATAATAGAAGCCCCCTCCTGTATTATTACCAGTAGGTAAACAGCCTCGATTCCGTTCTTTTTTATTGGCATTCGGAAGGATTGTACCATTGAGGAGGGTTTCTTTGAGCGAAACCTAAAGAAGTTCACGCAATCGACATGGGGCTAAAACACTCTTCACGCAGTACGTTTTTTTTTCCTTTTTTTTGCGATAGATACGATAGATTCAATGCCCATAACGTTTAAGCGAATCAAAGAAGTTAATGAAGAATATGAAAGGTACCGATGGAAAAGCGAGTTAAGCACGGAAAAAAAAAACTGACTGGAACATGCACGCGAGAATTTTCAAATTATCAGTGAATATGGATGCATGCCATTGAGGTCTCATGCTTTATTAACTCGCTACTAAACAAGTGTGCTTCGTAAAAGGCTCGCAGATTATGGAAGCATGAATTTTAGCTGACTCCACCATTCATGCAAATATTTTGCTAAAGAAACATTTTAGCGAAACCCAACCCGGCGAATATCTAAGCGGACCGATAAGGATGCATGCAAACGACTTGCCCTTTCTATGAACCGAGTAATCAACTGCGCAATTGGACCACCTTAAAAAGCGTGCAAAATTTGCTGCTACCTTTAAAGGTGTGTAACTTTTTCTCAAAGTCGACGAAATCAATTGAAAATGTATGCAACTGGTGATCGTAAGATGCAAAAATTACCTACCAAATTCCCTAAGTTTAGCTTTTTGTGATCGCCGAGCTCAAACTACCAAACAACGACGCGAACACACACATACAAACACATAAACTAATACGAAAATTTAAAAGAAATTTGAATTGAAAAAATTTCAAAGCAAATAAAAATTTGCAACGATTGATTGTTGATAATCGTCCAGTTATCTCGAAGAGACGAATTATATCAGGTTGGTGATGAGAATCACACTTCACTCAAAACATGTGAAAGCATCAGACGAACTGAAAAAAAAAAAACGCTCACCGAGGGGCGCCCGAAAAGCAAAGCAAATGGGAGAAGGTCACATTTTCAGTACGTTTCTTGTATCCGGTGAAGCAGTTGTACCAGTCAAAAGTTTCATTCAATAATCAAGCTTTTTGCACATGAGATAAGCACAAGAGCACTTTAAATTGCTTCAATGCACTCAACTCTTTTGAGAGGAGCACATTTAGCTATGTGCAGCATGCAAAATTCAAATATTCGGAAGTGGCTTTTTCTCCTTTATTGCCTTCACTCATGCAAACATCTTCGAGAGAAAACTGTTACTGCCATGGATAACTTTCGATTATTGTCAGAAAACAAAGGCTTGTAAGACATAGTATTCGATTACAGATGATTCGAATTGAAAAGTATTTGCTCGTATGAAAATGTTTTTGAATTACCTGGATTACCTGGTCCCGCTATCAGCAACATACTGTCGTGATGGGTGAAGTCGTTCAACTTTCCCTTTTCCATCTCTCTCTGTTCACGGCAAGCCGCTGCCACAGAGGTCCTTCCACTTTCCGTACCTCGTCAATCCATCTCATTGGAGGTCGTCCTGGTGGTCGCTTGATATCATGCGGGTAATATTGGTATATTTTCTTTGTCCATCTGTAGTCGCGTTTGCGGGCTACATCTGCTGCCCATCGAAGTTTGTTCCTCTACCATTCCTCATTGACATCAGCTACTTTTATTTCGTTGCGTATTTTATCGTTGGTTATGTGGTCCCTCAGTGAGATATGCAACATCCTTCTTTCCATGTCTCTTTCCGCCACTGCTAAACGTTCCTTTTCGCTTCTTATAAGAGACCACGTTTCACTTCCGTAAGTCATTGTTTTGACGACGGTTGTATTAAAAATTTTAGCTCGTATATTCGGATGGACTTTGGCTGTGAAAACTTCTCTCATGTCTGCGAAACACTTCCAACCAGCTCGTGTTCTTCTGGAAATCTCTCCACTTATATCGTGGCGCATGTTTATTTCTTGGCCAAGATTGATGAAATGATCCACTTCCTCTATGAGTCCTTGTCGTAGTTTTACTTGTGGACCATTTTGCGGATTGCTGCGCATGTATTTCGTCTTCTGTGGATTCATTGTTAATCCAACTTTCTTGCTTTCATTCTCAAGTTCTCGCAGCATCTGTGTCAGTTCGGTGCTGTTTGATGTAAACAGCACGATGTCGTCTGCGAATCTAAGGTGATTTAATTTTTCGCCATTGATAATGATTCCACCTTTCCATTTAACCTTCCTCATCATCATTCCCAAGCAAGCCGTAAGTAATTTTGGTGAAATGGTGTCACCTTGCTTCACTCCTCTTCTCAGAGGTATCCTGATTGCTCTGTCAAATAATGTTATTTCCATGCTGCAGCCAGAGTTTGCTTCCTTCAGCAGACTAACATATTCCGAACTGATTCCTTGATCGACTAAAGCTTGGAGCACCGCATTGATTTCGACACTATCAAAAGCCTTCTCGTAGTCCACAAACGCTATGCATAATGGCAGTTTATATTCATTGCATTTTTCTGATATTCGATTTATCGTAAATAAATGGTCTACAACACTAAAGTTTCTTCTGAATCCTGCTTGTTCTCTCGGCTGGTGTTCGTCTAGTTGAAAGGATAATCTGTTACTGATTATCTTCGTGAGCAGCTTGTAGACCTGTGACAATAGGCTTGTGGAGCGGTAATTATGTAATGATTCTTTGTCGCCCTTTTTGTGAAGCAGGATTGTCGTTGATTCCTTTCATTTTGCCGATATCTGGTGCATTACCAAATAGCGAGTGAATCTGCGAGCTAGCTTCATGAAAATGTTTTTGAATATCCATATAAAAATTGTGGGCTTTAAAACAAACGAAAATTTTTTAAATTACCTCTAAATGTTATGGAATAGGGGGATAGCTAGTTGTTGTTAACTGTTAGGATGAGAAGAAGCCTAAACAATTTAGGTGGAAGATACATTTTGTGGGAAAGACTTGGGGGCATCCGGAAGGACACATCGATTACTCCCCAATTTTGATGCTAGCGGCATCAAGATCGAGCATTCGTCACTGCCTTAACGAAGTGGTGTTTCTAGATCTGTGACTTACACCTTCACTAGAATTTCTGTGCAATGAGCGGCAATAGTAGTAAGACGCGGTAGGGTCGAGAAAAAAACCCTATGATCGAGGCTATTGGAAGACTTGAAAATGAAAGTATTACTGATGTAACTGTATTGTTGAATACAAGAATAATCGTTTATTAAATAGCATGAATTTTGCGTCTCCGGAGGAACTGACCCAAAATCAACAGAGCAACTCATTTATGCTCCGATGGGGTTTCCTCTTTTTTACATATTCAGTGGTGTCGCCTCTTCGCATTATTAAGCCCAACGGTGTACTACTCTTACGCATGCCCAATTGCCCTTAATGATCATACCATTTGTTGGAGAGTTCCCAAGAAATGGCCAGGTTAATTGCCCATTTTTTACAGTGGAATTTTTTTCTTTGGTATAGGCGAAAGTAAGATATGTTTGGGAGGGNNNATAGAAGGCAGTCAATAATAGCTCTACGGGAGATGGGTGGTTCTTAATCTATAATTCTATATGGAGTGGTCCCTGCACCATAGGGTAAGACAGTCATCGGAGAACGCTTCTGCCGCAAGAAGAGCTGAAGACTCCAACCAAAAAGTTGCGGGCAATTTGGTCAGCGGATCGGAGGGGAGAAAAACCTAGAAATTCCTGCTTGAGTTGCTAACGGTCAAAAATATGAGTACAACATCCTTTAAGGAAATCGCAGTAGATAGTAACGTATCAAAAATTTTATTTCAACTGGACTCACTCTAACAGTTAGATGAACCTCTATACCTTGATTGTTAAAATCACCTTAGATCAGTTATATCGAAGTGATTAGATAATCACCTTGGATCAATTATCTTGAAGTGATTAGATAATTACCTTAGATCAATCATCTTGAAGTGATTAGATAATCCATCTAGTTGTGTGGAAGTGCCACTTAAAAAAATGAAATTTTCATACTTCAATCAATTTTCCAATCGGCCGTATCAGTTTTACATTATCGTTTATATAAGTCAGGATATACTCTCAAAGTAGGAGTAAAAATGGGGTACACATTTTTTTGAAGTTTCAGTACGACAATTTATGTTGAATACTACAACGCCGTTAGCTGGCTGCGCAATATCTGGTTAGGTTATACGATTGCACGGCAAAACCTTATGACCTTGTTAGGCCAAAATTTGTCTCTCATTCTTTGTTCATCTAAATATTTCAACGTAACGCCGCCTCTAAGACCTTCACCTTAACTGGTTCTTAATTTATTTTATATAAAATTCTAGCGATTCTCATCTTCAATCGCATAAATGAACATTTCATTCGATCAACAAGAGAGAATAATTTGTAACTTACAATTTACAACTAAAACTTAGAGCTAAATTGACGACAATATTTATGGCCTTTTTATGAGATATTATGATTCTAAAGAACTCGCTATTTCTTCTCATGCTTTCTGCTCGTTCTTAACAGACTTCAAATCCAAACACATATTTACAAGATGTGCTTAGAAAGTCGTATTCTAAGATTTCCATATTTTCACCCATTTTAATAGTAAGTTTAAGTTACTATACATCTTGCAACGAACCTCGACCGTGCTCGTATAATAAATAACTTGTGAGAATTGATTCAAAAAATGGTCATAATATAAGCTTTTCATCGGTGTTCTCAGCACAGCTCAAATATGACATTTAAAAAAAAGCAAAGTTATCGCAAAATTTCGTTCTCCAGAATTTCTATTACGAAAGAAATAGCCAATGCGTCATGATTTTTGATGTGCCACTTATATATTTGCAGCACAAACGTTATATTTATTTTGATTTCAACGCAATTCACTTTTCTAGAAACGATGATTTTCTTTTCTTTTTGAAGCATTGGTTCATCCAGAAATTTATGAGTAGTACTGAAAGCATACAATTACGACGCTTCGTTAAATTTTCGTCCAGATTATTTAGTGATTTCTTTTTAAATTGACCCAAAGCAGGAGGCTATCTAATGCCAACCAAGGGTTGTTTAGTGCAACTTTAGCCAGTTGGTATAGCTGAACATTACGGTAAAATAACAGCAGTAGAATCATCAACATTTAAATATATGAAGAACCTAACTCGCTTTACAAATGAAATTCCTTAATGCTCATAAGCAAATGGTGACAATGATGAGCAAGTAATACCTTTCACCACCCTTCTCTTCTCCGTCGGTGGCGTAATGCGAGACAATAAGAGATCCATCACATACTGTACGACAAAAATATGTAATACAGTGGAATCGTCACCTGCAAGGGGTCCCACCCCCTACCCCCTCGCCCCTCAAGCAATCGCTGACTCAACAAGTGCCGACGGAACCTTCGGACGGATGGTGCGAGGATTTGTTTTCCCCTCCCCACCAATGTATTGTCATAAGATAGCGAAAGGGGATAAAGAATACTTGGATGAATGATTGTTTGTTTTCAGCGGAGGTGCACGATCCAGTTGGAGACTCGAAGTATAGACTCGTTGTCCAATAATTATTCAAAAATGTCTGTGAAGATTTTGAATGATATCTCGTTAGGTTCACGTATGCAGTGTTGCTAAAATTTTGCATAAAATTTTAATGAAGCAATTTGAAGTGCATGGCTGGGGTCTGGCAAGATGGGGGTTTTGGCAATTCACTCATCAAACCAGCTTATCTCTCGAACAGCTTACAGATGACGAAAATTCAAATTTATCCGATCCGAACTACTAAAGACTCATCTTTCTGCCACCCTGTTATCAAAAAATACAATCCAAACAATTAAAGATGCATCGACATTCCTTCTCTTCTGAATTGCTATACTGGCTTGATGTTCACTACATGAGATGATTATGGGGCGTAGATTTTAACCGCAAAATTTCCTTACTTATGCATCACTGAATGTTGAATTAGAACTACCAACAGATATATACAGACAAGACACAGACATAGAGACATGCTTAGATATGATACCGCCACAATGCGCATCGCAAATTGCAAATTTGCAAAAGCACATGAAAATACGAAAATACAATTAAACAACTGTTACGTTATACGGATCGACTGCAGAGTGCGACTAACTAGTTCACTAGCTAATTCACCATTGTCAGTAGTTTCATACCGAAGCCAACCTTCGAGTATGGTGAGGTCAATAATGTTTCATATTCATTCATCTTAAATCTCGTATTATTGCTTCGAAAATGAAACCGTTTGGTTTCGAGAGTGCGCAGTTGGGTAATAACGAAAGTGCACTCGTAAAAATGACCTTCACACCACTTGAACCCTATCGTTCAGTTCATCGCGCATCAAAACCACTCTCGATAAGGCGAATACCCTACGGCCATATTTGATTCCTATAAAAGGTTAATTAATGTGCTGGAAAACATAAAATAATTTTTCACAATCTCGCGTTCAACTTTTCGAGCATTCTACACAATTTGGTAAGTTAACATTGACCTCTCTAGGAATGTTTTGAAGAGAAGTGTATGTGATATTCTAGATAAGCGCCCTGCAAACGTCGAAAGCTTGTTGTGCATTTAAAAAAATCATATGTTTTTATGAAGAAATTTTAAAAACTTTAAAAAAAGTTGGAATTATATGCGGGTTTGCATTTGACAATGCTGTCCGTAAGACAGGCTGAAAAATCCAGTTAATGATCACTTCTCATCTCTAGAACACATGGAAAATAGCACGTTTTTTCCCGTATCACATGAAGCTGAATCGAATAGGCCTACTATTTTTTTTAAAAATTTGGAAAACTTTGGTGTCAAAATATGTAATATTTCAAAAATATCATAAAATTGCTTATATTCAAAGCCTAGTTTTTATTGTTAAAGTCATTTCCTTTGAAATCTTGTTCGCAATTTAGAGGTCATCTACAATAGTCTGATAATTATAAACTTCGATCGCAGCACTGCCATCTATTACTATTTAACTTTTTATTATTTATTCACTAGTATTTCTAGAAATTAATTGAACTCATCTATTGATCTTGATCATGTAAAATTGGAATTCATTCCCATTTTCAAGTTTATATTTTTGACCCTCATCGCACTACCGATACAATAAATAATTGCGTATGTTTGAAAAGGAAATCACTTCTGAGTTCTCAAAGGAACATGGCGATCATACTGGCGTTGCATTTGATCCTCGCCAAACCCATTTTCTCTATTTAAAAAATGTTTCCATTAAACAAATTTTGATGATAAGAGATTCATTCTAACGTATTTTGATTACAAGGTTGGTGTACAGGTGTTGAGCAGAATTCATAGAAATTCTTTATTTACATAAGCTGTTTCTTTTTTAATGCTCGTTTCTACTCTATTGAACTCAGACTTGAAACCAGCAATAAGAGAAAATGTTAGAGCAAATAATACGATCGGTAAATATTAGCAAACGAAAGCACACTAATATGAAGATTAGTAGTCATCGTTTAATCATACAAATCGATATGATCACATTTCATCGTCGATACGACTAATATGTTTGAAATACTTTGAAAAGTTTTATACACAAAATGAATTTATTATTTCATTTCAATATCATGCGCGAATTAAAGAATAACACTGTGTATAAACACATGGAAATGAAGAGGGGGGGGGGGGGGGGGGGGGGGGGGGA
>JPKZ01001924.1:74530-110871 GCA_000803305.1 Toxocara canis
GGGGGAAATGGGTGCTAAACTGCTGGCCCGATATGGACTTTGGCAACTCACCCCTCGAAGCAGCCAATTTCATAAACTGGTCGTAAATAGCGAAAATCCGAATCTGTGCCACTTGACCGTCCGTAAGAAACCCACTAAAAACCATTTTTCTGCGTCCCATATAGTGCAATCGAACTGAAAATGACTATTGCTTAACTTTCCAGACAGCATAATTTTAACATCCACCCAGGCCCATTCTCCCCTCCCTCGTCCCTTCTAAATCGATTCGATGAATGTGTTTGGAATGTGGGAAACTAAGTGACCCAAAGTGTAGAGATTATGCTTACCAAATCTTCCTAACTGCAACTTTCGCGGCTCCGGAGCTGAAATGATCGGGTGGACAAAGAGACATGAAAACAGATGCAGGTGTACATAGAGGAGCCGTAAGCACAGTGAGCTTTGCAAACGACAAACTTACTAAATGTTATGAAAACGAGGCTGTTTTATTGCAGGAAAAAAATTTTGTCGTTGTATTGATGAAGTTTTGTAATTCAAAGCAAACTGCGATTTTAATTCGAAAACTCCGTTAAAAAAATTGTGTTATAGAGAAATGACTTCGATGGTTCAGCTCTTCCTAACAACAGGTTTACTTATCGCGTGCACCAATGCTCGAAATAGTATGTATTCAGTTTTGGAGCTTCTTAAAACAAAAAGCAAATGAGAATGGCTGATATCATTCAGTGTAATTCAAAATCTTTAAACAGTAAACTTATTGCTCGTCAAGTAAATCAATAAATGATTTCTTGAATGTTTTTATGAGTGTACTTCCTTACTGGGAAAACTTTTCCGTATACAATGACACTGAATTCTTTGGACTTTTTAAATTTTGAGACTGGATTCCTTTGATTTTTTCAATTTATCTTTTTGGATGGATCAGAAAAAATTCGAGAATTTGAAAAATTAAAAAGAAAACAAACGAATAAAATTCAATACACCTAATTTCTCGTTCTCACAGAATACTTCCCTTTATAATTGTATTAAACGCATAAAGACAAGCCTCTCTTTTCGTCCAAAGTTTAAGCTTAGAAAAACGCTTCTTCATCGAACTGATTATAAAAATGACATATTTCATTGGCATTTGGGATTTTTGTTCGTAAATATGGTTATCATTTCAAAATGGAATGGCGTGATGCCTAATGGAGTAAGTGTAATTGTGCTTCCCCCCATAGAAGACTGGAAAACGCAAAACTTAAATATCATTTTCAGTACTTTTTCGAGTACATATTTCAGCGTTCTCATGAATCCCCAATTGGAAAGTTAATTGTTTCTAAGCAGGGTTGGAAACATAACCCTTGAAGCGCCTATCTTTTCCTGCGACTGAAAAGAGTTTGTTTGAATTAAGATGCTAAATAATTGGAGCGACAAAATTGGAAATATCAGTAAGACGGAGCTCAAGTGATTTAATAATTTAAATTATTCCATAAGAAGTTTTGAAACTTAAACTATTTCGATTTGGAATAATGAAATCACAAAACAATATTTCAGTTATCAAGGAGCAAGATGAGTCTGAAGCTGCAACGATAAATGAAGAAATCGTAGCTCCGGTAAGTTTTACCCGAACATTTTTGATAAGCCTTTGAAAATTGCTACTTCATAATAGTAACAAATTTTCGAGCCTTTTAAGGGAAAATTATTCGTCGTTAATAAAAATTTGGTAAAGAATTTGAAATAATATACTAATATTCTTGTTGGAAAAAAATATAAGCGTAACACTTTATGACTTAAGGAAATTCGGATTTTCCTTCGTAAACTGCAAAACTGAGTTTTGAATAAAAAAACGCCATCAAAATTTTTTGCTGGTTTTGTTTTCGAGCACTATTTATATACCTGAATTTTGTAGTGCTGCACAGCGAACTCCTATGAGCTATCTAAGAAGAATCGTTGTTTAGAGGTACTTTTCGTGCGCACATCTAAATCCGGCGAATCATTCACAACCCCATGAAAATACGGACCTTAGTTGTGAGCAAGGATTACCCGGATGGAAAAGCGATCAAGGTTGCAGCTGTGACTATCTCGTTGCCGAACGTGACTCACAGGGATGTGCCAAATCCTACTATACACTTTGCATCCGCGAAAAGGTTCGATCTCTTCCATTTTATCTTATGTAAACGCATTTTGAAAATTTAAAATACATTTATTGTCCAGAAATGACAGATTTTGTAATTCGTCTGTTAGAAGCAATCGATTAACTAGCATATGGCTTCTTCATTAAATACAGTAACCTGTTTGTCAAACTTAATTTTAAATTTTGTTATCTTTATTTTAATTTTTGTTATCAATTTTTAAAATTTTGTTTAAAAACTATATCATCTTTGTTAAATTTTTCAATGTGTTTGCTAAATTAATAGTCATCAGTTAATAAATGAACGATTTTTCATAACTTCACATTTCGTAAATTCGCTTAAGCCACTGTTTATAAAAATTCATTTAAAAAATTACTCGTTATAGGCCATTGATTGAATAAAACATAAAAATTCTTACTACACATACTCAAAGCTAACTAATCTGACAAATGCAAATACTCGAATATTTCGCCATCCGAATTGCTTTGAAAAATTGCGAAATCTTTGAATAAGTGATAATACAAAAAAAGAAAATATAAAATTATTTCAAGAAAAATAAGAAATATAGAAAAGAAAATTAAAATAAGAGTAAGGAAAGGAAAAAAAAAATTATTTGTTCAGTTCAGATATTTTTGCGTTAAAATTTTCGAGTTGGAAGATGCAAATTTTTTTAAAAGTTTCGTCCAGAACTATTTCATCATAAATTTCTTACTTTTTTTTAAGTGCTTCATACACGTACTATTATTATAGACTGATGATTTCTAAAAATTATTAGCAATTCTTATTCTTATTCTTACTCTTACCGATCGGGCCTTCAGTGCGATATCTCGGTGTTACTGAGGCAATCGCACGCCGAGCACATCCATCCCTTTGGTTTTCGAAGTGCTTTATGTATGTAATGTTGCATAGCTGTGTTCCATCGATATTTCAACTTGTTTAATATCGATTCTCTTCTCATTGTGAATTCATATCGGATGGAAATTTAATGAAAATGCAGTCCACACTTTTTTGGTATCTGAAAAAATCGTTTTAAAATTTGAGTTTTTTTCCGGAAATTAACTTAATCAAAAATCGGCTAATATTAAATTGTCTCAGTCAACAAATAAATTTCAATTTCAGTCAGCTAATGATGCGACATCAATTCATCGTGCTTAAACGCTACACAGATGATGAATAATGTGGAAAGCAACGCTTTATAATACGATCAGTTGTTAGCCTTGAGTAGATATTTGTATTTGTGCGTTAAAATAAAGTTGTTTTTTTTTCCCGACTGTCCATCTACATTAAAACGACACAATCTGGCTGAATTGAGCTCGATAGAGCACTTCGGATTCTTCTCAATGATAACGACAGACGTATATCGCTCCCCTCGATTCAATGACTAAGGCTTTGATGACAAAACGAAATGTTTTCAAAAAATAACGGAATGTTGTTGACGTAAACGAGTTTTCACTGGTGAATGTCAAGCTCAGCAACGATTTTCGTCGGTCGGCGGTGGACCACATCAGGTAGCGATGCAGCAGATTTCTAATACAGCCTAAGCAATTTTTTGTGCCTCTTTAATTTTCCCCATACGTATGGGTATTTCGATTCTAAACATTTGCATATTATTCCTTAATTTTGCATTGTACAGTGAACGATTTTAATCGATCGATCAATCTGCGGGTCATTAAACTTGCCTTTTGCGAGTTGCTTGTATAGTTGAAGTTTTTTGTTCAAAAGTCATGGCATGCAAATTTTGATCAGACAGCGATGGCGTATAGTTAACGAAAATTGAGCAAAGGAGAAGAATGCCCATTAATGTTTGCAAAGAATGCGAGTTCCTCAGAAGCTGGCTCGAATAAATTCAAGTATTGCAACGCTAAAATTAAAGGTATATTTGACGCCGTTCATGGTAAGCTATAAAGTTATTCGATAGACAGTGATAACCATAAGCTTCATTAGCATTTTGCTATGCGAATCATGTTGTGTGCGAGCTGTACGTATCCAATCACTTTAGTTCATTTAAGCCATTCCATTGCCTATGTCCGTTAAAATGGATGATACAGATGCTGGAACAACGATGTGCTTTCCGTTTGGAAATCGTTATAACAAAGTCGACAAACGGTATAAATTTACGAAGAGGTAAGTAAGGAATATTATATGTTGGTTTTGATTAGAGTAATATCTTCAGTGTTATAATCGCTTTTGTCGAACACAGTACTTGTTTAGTCTTTAAGGAGATCGATAGCCTAGTCGAAGAGGCTCCGAATTCTCTTTCATAAGGGAATGGATTCGTAAACGAGGGCAAATAACTTTTTCATCTTCGCACAGCTGTGTTCAAATGGCATTTCTTGTAAGGTGAAATTCTCTCTTTGCATTGGCACATACTCTTTGCATATCTGCCTATTTTGTTCGCTTCTGGAGCATCTTTCATGAATTGTTTTAAGGACCGATTTCACAACGTTAGGTGCACAATATCCAATCCATGAAACGAAACGAGTGCGCCAATATTATATGAGTTGCATGGTTCATCCTTATCAGAAACGATGCTCGACGATGAGTAATACTTCGTCGTCGAATGTTAAGGTTGATGAATTGTTTTAAAAAAACAAAACAAACTGATCCATTCGATGATTTTTAAAATTATTAAATCGTATGTTTTGCGTTAAAAAAAAAACGTTATTGTCCAACAAGTTTTCACTTCAAGTTTATTTTCGGTCACATGAAACGTTTAATGTGCTTTCCATTTGGCGGCATTCTGTATTCATCCAGATATTTCCAGTTTTATTAGGTTCTCATTTTAATTTGCTCATTAGCCCTCTTTTCTAACATTTAGATTCACCTGATTTTTGATTTCATCCGATTTCTTGAGAATAATGTCATTTTCCTTAAAAGTCTTTTAAAACTGAACCAATAATGAGTTACCTTACGTAGTTCAATATTGCTATATTAAATTTATCGATGCACTTCTGTCTCTGTCTCTGCCTCTCTCTTCTGTTTCCTTTACTTTGTCATCCACCTTCCCCTATCTTAATTGCCGAGTTCTAGCATGTCGGAGTAACCGTGGTAGCCTTAAGCCGTATGACACAGGCGGGCTTAAAGCTGTTGGTAATTAGCTCCGTTTCGCGATGATATAAGAATGATTGATTGATTACAAAATCTTTTGACAGCGCACATGGTTAGTGTATCATGATGACATGTGTTGCATCGTTCGCGGTGGTTCGCAGTGGCAAGGTGGTAGAGAGTTTGCCAGAAAAGCGGGTGATCGCTGGTTCGAGCAATGCTTTTGGAGGTATTGTTTTCATGAGTCATCATAAAGGGTAACTTTTGGAAATGAAACGGTCATCGTAAATGTTTTTTTCCATGCTGAGAATGATAATTCACCAGTATTCAGAGTATATTTCCCGGAGATTTGTTGCCGGATGTGGTGCTTCTAACAATATTCAAGTATATGCACCCTCTCGACTTGATCAATGGTGTATCGACAGTATCAAAGCGCTGGAACAAACTTGTAAATACACCATCCAACTATCGAAATGTCAGAGTGATCGTCGACGAGGATTCGGTCCGATCCGGTAGTGCAAAGGCGTTTTTACATAAAGTATGAATAAGTCTTACTGGTAATTGTTTAGATTTACTTTTAATGTAAGTCATTTGGATGGTTGCTGCAAGCGCGGCAACCAGGAAATGGTAGTTATCTCATATGTGAAAACAATTTGTTTCTTACGGAAGCATTTCTTGGCATTTTCGACCTTCTTCAGTAAAATAATAAATAATAATTAATAATGGATTAAAGTAACAAGTAGTAATTAACTGTGCAGGAGTGGTTCGCACAACGGAGGTTCAAAATCAGGAGAGGATGGGGTAAGGAGTTATTCAGTACCTTTAGTAATGATGAGCTTTTTTTATGACTGCACAATCACAACCTGTTATTGTACAAGGAAAGCCATCGGAAATTTGCAAAGGATCGCTTGTGGGTTTAAATAATAATGCTTGGAAGGCGGTGGTCTTAAAATTGGGTTGCAAGCCTTGGTCTAGTTCATAGAGCTGGGCGTTTAAAAGTAGTCTTGTTTTACGACTCTTGTTTCGCCACTCTCGTTGCATTTTGGAGGGTCGGTTTTTAGAGTTCGGGTCGTAACCCCCAACCGAGTAAAAGCAGCATTATGGCTAAAGTACAGGCAAGCAGTAAAAGGTTTTTGAGATGAAAACGTTCTGTACAATGAAACGGATTTTTATTTATTGATTTGCATTCTAATTAATTAAAAATATAGCTTGGTTCTGGGGTTATTCGAACCTATTAGGTATTGAAAAGGATAAAATTAAGGAAAAGCTCCAGAAGCACGATTTGAAGTTAAAAAAATAGAGTGAAGGCAGTTTGAACTATAATGCATCATAAGGAATCATGACTGCCATTTACTATTGTTGTTATTTATTAGTGTGGCAGCAACTAGATGACAGTCACTAGTGTTAGGTGCCACAAACGCGGAGCTGTTCCATGCTGGAAGCAGCATGCTCTTTTGCTTTGGAGAGGGAGAGCACGGGCTAAATAGGGAGTGCAGTGATTACAACTTATCGAAAAGCACCGTACTTTTAACATGGTTAGTACGGTATCACACCAAGTTGTACTTGTAACAAGTATGGTACGGTATCATACTAAGTTATACTTGCAACAGGTATGGTACGGTATCATACCAAATTATACTTGTAGCAGGTGCGGTACAATGTCGTGCCAAACTATACTTGTAACAGTTGTGGTACGGCGCCGTACCAAATTGTACTTGTAACAGTTGTGATACGCCATCATACTAAATCATGCTTGTAACAGGGGTGTTACGGTATCGTTCCAAATTGTACTTGTAGCAGGTATGGTATCGTCTCATACCAAATTATAATTTTACGGTGTCGTACCAGATTATACTTATAACGAGTGTGATACGGTATCGTGCCAAATTATACCTGTAACAGTTGTGGTGCGGCATCCTACCAAATTTCACTTATGAAGGGGGTGGTACGGTATCGTACAAAGTTCTACTCGTAACAGGGGTGGTATGGTATCCTGTCAGGTGATAATTGTAACAGGGATGGTACGGCACCGTGCCAAGTCTATGTTCAAAAGCGCCATATAAGTGCAGTGCATGCAGTTTTTGAAAAGTGCTATAGTTACTGTATTATGCTCTTTTTGGACGAGAAGTGCAAGTACAGTATTGTACCAAAAATTTTGGTGTGCGATGACATTACTGATGGGACTTGCCAGCTGCTTGTAAACTACGTTGACCACAGTTCCTTGCATTTTGCTGTCTGAGAGTAACAGTCGTGCCGCACTGTCTAATTTTAGCGGCGTAAAGTACCATTAATTGTGATCGGAGCGCGTGCGGAGATATGTGCGTCCAGTACGAAAATTTATCTATGCCGTCGAAGGCTCGTGACTTAATATTTGTTGCTAGCGTAAACGTTGAACAAAAAGCTTAGCTGATGATGTTCTGTAATGCTTCTGGATAAATTGATCTTTAGCAGTCATTTCCAAAAGATTGTCTCGAAATAGTTCTATAGTTCTTTTAGGCGGCAATGTGCATCAGGGAGCTGTGCTTAGATTATGAAACGAAGGTTTCGCCGGGTTGCCTAACGATGATCCTTCCGGAATGCATGCCAAACGTTACAGTTCTGGATATAGGTCTCATTGACGGTAATTTCTTAATTACTCTCCGATTTGCTTACCTTTTTTTTGTTGTATTCTCTTCCGTGACGTGCCGCTAAACATCACATGACTGTTGTGCGGCTTATTTATAATGGCTCACTTGTTCAAATCCCAGATGTGCTGTGCTGAGTTTTATTTGCTACGATTCGTCTCCCATTGTTTCCAGCTAAGCATTCAGTAGATCCGATGGGAATCATTCGGCTTCGGTTTCGAGGTTAGGAGCTGGAGAATTTTTGAGTGATATTAAATAGTGCATGTCACGAGCACGGTCGATGTACCGGAATTTTGATTCATCATGATATTAGTTCTCGGAACATGCTTTACATTGGTCCGAATGACATGCCTTTTTTAGTCTTTATGATTTTTGTTATTTTGCTTGTAAGATATTTGTGAAATAAACAGTTTTGAGCGACACTCTAAATTTCTTTTTTGTTTGTAGCTTTGCCGGCAAGTTTTCTAAAGAGGATACTGTAGATTTTGTGAAAATTTTCGTCGTTTATTTTTTTTTTTTTCAGATGTGAAAACTAACATCGATCGCCTAATTACGTGCTTCCCAAATGTTGAGATTCTTAATATGGATCACGTCGGGAACGTGACTATTGACTTTTTCTTTACTTTTTGCTTTTAGAGATGAATAACTAGTTGTTATAAAATGAAGTTATTCAATATTTGTACGATATTTATGAGATGAACAATGCCAAGATTGAAAAATCATGTCGTCGATACTTCACGATGTGCCCACTCGTTGCGGCAAATGTTTCAGAGTAATTGTCTGGTCAAATTCATCTCATTTCTTAGGTGAAAATCTTTTCGAATATTTTGGAGAACTTACAACTTTCGAGGCGATATCTGCTCATAACACGCGTTCCACATGATTGCTGCTAACGTTTTCGATGAATTTCTGTTGTTATCCGAGTTTTATTGTGTGCCAGTTGAAATGCTTAATGTTGCCAATTGGGTTCAGATGGACGAAGAATCACTGATGAAATTAATCTCTCAAAATGCTTTCTTGCGACTTCGGAGATTTTACTTGAATCTGGATTGGGATCTTCGTCATTATGCATTCACGAAGTTGATATCATGGGACCGACCTCTTGAAGTTCTTCGATTTCAAGGCACTAGTGAACCCAAGTTAGTTTTCAAAACTTTTTTCATTTCTAAAAAACTACGCGATCTCTGGTGTTCTAATGATGCTACTGTAAGGCCTATCGAGTCATCCTAAGTACGACCGGATACAGGGAAGTGAGCCACCGAGTCATCCTTCTTTTTTTTCATATCGATTAAATATTATTATGATATTGAGTGTCTTGTGTTGCACCTCTTAAGGACAATTTTAAATGCAATGCCGAATTACGTGCCTATTCAACCGTACAGTATTAAACTATACAATGGTGTACCATACCATATCTTGGATTAGAACTGAGGTCGTTTTTAGAGAGCTAACGTACAGTAGAGCACAGAAATGGCATAAGGAGAAAATAGGGAAAACAGAGTATAGTTAGGTCGAAATGTGCTGAAAAAGTGTGCTTAATATGTGGATGGCCTAAAATGGCATAATGGATAAGACAAAGAAACTTTTATCTAACACATTAGCGGATGAAGGGGCAATGTTTTTCAGTGTTCAGAGATGTTTCAGAGATGCAAGCAATTGTTTCAACGGAATGGTTAGGTAAAAAATTTCCAACTTTATTTCACATTCATCGGATATTCGGAATAAAATTCAATATGGGTATATTTTTGCCAGGTTCTTGAGCCGTATAGGAAAGTGAACTAGAAGTCAGTCGAATAACTTTTGAATATACAAAATACATCCCTACTTCCGAAATAATTAATGTTCGGTTAGAGTACACCGCATTAATAGGAACATATGGATGCAAAAATGCAAAAATTTAAGGATGCACACAATAAGATAAGTTATATTCGAAGCTTCAATATGGCTGAAAGCATTTGAAAGATAATCAAAAGAAAAGCAGCAGTTCCATCTATCCATGTAAAAGATCTTTCGAAACCAAATTTATGTTTGAAGAAATTTAAAAAATAGAAATTTTTAATTGAGTAGGGTGTGCATGAAATAATAAAAGATTATCATATGTTCAATTTATTTCAGTTTCCGTGGTCTGGAGCGCGCTCCGTTCATCCCTACACTTACTGAACTTTACTTGCATCAAGTATATTTAGACAATCCTTGTTATGCTGTTATTGGGCAACTCAAAAATCTGAAAAAATTGTCGATCATAAGTTCGATTGGAACACCGGATGAGGAACTTTTGCGTTTGAAGGTATGCGGGAGGTTGTTACTCATCAAGAGACTGGAGCTCAATTGTTTGAGCTTGTTCTCGTTTTAAGCACTCGTCACCTGTTCTCGAGCTCGTGCTCTTACTTAAGAATGCTGATGGTCTTTTTTATTGATTTTATAGAAATTTCTCATTAATATTATCACGTACTTTTTAAAACATTTCAGTAATTTGAAAGTGCCAATCATGTGCATATGATACCTTCGTTATGTGGAATGCATGTAGTGGCGTTGGCTGGTGTTTTAATTTCCATTTGCTACGTTTTGTGATCCATCAAATAGTAAGATGTTCTCATTCGTAACATAACAATGAAATATAGCCTCAATAGTATCATAATTATTTTGTCGCTCTGTCATATAGGATGATGTGATATCCCAACCATTTTAGGTTCTGATATTTTCTTCCTAATATTTGATTTTGAAAAAATTTCAGATGTTTATGACGTTCTTCGGCGAACTTTTCGCGACGAGAAATTTCCACTTTTTTAACGCTATTTGTGAGGGTCAGTCATTCATCGTGAGGTCAAACTGTGCCCATATGAATTGATCATTGCGGCGATCTTGAGTAACGCTCAAGCGGTAGAGCTGGGGAGGGTAGAGGATTTTTTCAAATCAAAATTTGTAAGGACTTTACTACCACTAACAGCGACGGTGTATTTATTATTTTACAGTATCATGAAACTTTCAGCGTACATTTTCAGAATCTGTCCAATCTGGAACATTTTCATATGGATTGCTGCGGGCAAGATTGTGATTTCTCACCAATGGGTGTGGCTGAGCTGTTTCGATTGCCTAATGAGAATCCATCGAACTTCTTTCCATATCGGCTGAAGTACTTACGTTTTAGCGATTGCTATTATTTGGATGAAGAGTCTGTTCCTGAACTTATCAAAAGGTTTGTCCCTTAACGATCGTTTCGATTTCTGTTATACTAATGGCAATTGAGACGACTATATTTGGGCGCTCATTCGGTGATTTATTGTTTATAGATGAGACAAATACTCTTCCGCAAATAGCCTTTTCATTGGACGGCCTTATCCAGTTGCAGCTAGTGTTCAACAGAGAAGCGCTTTTCGGTTAGAGGGGATCGATAGTGGGGATACTGTCAGTTCGGCCGAAGGGAAGGGAGGGGAAGGCGAATGAACAAGTGGAAGGGGATGACATCCGTTCTTAAGTCAAAAGTATGAGGTTTTTGAGGTCTGAGATATTTTAGAGATTTAGGGTGTCCAAAAATTGAAATTTTGAAATATTCTACAAATTTTCTAAGTTCAGGTTTGAACGTTTCTTTTGACTTCAGAAACGTAAAACTCTGTTGTTCTATTTCTTTTTGAACGGTTTCAAAGTTGTCGAATTCTGCTTGGTTTATGACTTTATGAGTTAAGAACTGTTGTATGTGTCGTTCATTTATATTTGCAATGTTATTCATATATACAACGGAACTCCTCTTTCCTTTCCATTCCTCGTCGCTTTCGGACTTCGCTTGTAAGGATCGGGTGTCGGTAACTGCGTTGAGGCAGGCGCGTGTTGACAAGGGGGTGTCATGACCTTTTTGCGGTGGAACAGCCATCGATAGCGATGATTCCTTAACTTTTGACGGTTGGTCGGGGCTTTAGGATCACTTCCCCACCTGTGATGACATGTAGCAAGCATTAAAAGTGATTGCTACACAGTTGCAGTATTTTTAGTTGTCCGGAACTGGAGTCACTCAACATTACTCGTGATGAGTTTATGGGTGAGGAAGCTTTCGCAATGATCATCAAAAACCTTAAGTAAGTTAGTTTCCCGTTCTTTGCTATCAACATACTCTAGCCAAGGAAGTAGTAGTTAGGAAATTCAACGGGAAGAACTTTGAGAGGAATTCGTGAAATCATCCAAAAAGCAAGTGTCTTTTTAAATTTTTTAGAAGAAAAATCGAAAAGCATTTCAAAAGATTAGTAAGGCAAGTGAAGGAATGGAAGGAAAGGAGCGGCGAAGGGAAAGCAGCCTCGGAAATTCACTTTTCATCAGAGATGGTTTTTGTGAGGCAAACATTTATGAACGCGGCTTTCTTTTTCGAACGAGTAGTCAGTCATCTATGCTCTCATATTTTATATGAATAATGGGATCGAACAAGAAAACACTTTTACATTATTGAGAGCGTTAACCGTTCACTACCATATGCATCACCAATCGCTATTCATTAATATATATGCTTGACATCGAAGCTAAAATCACTTTCATTTTGTAAACGATACTTTTGAACAGTTGTTATTTGTTGTTAGAATTTATCAAGCAAACCGTGTTACAAATCTTTGTTAAGGAAACTACGGTTTCTGGATGCGAGAGAGTTGGGCGAGATGAGATGTGATGCGTTGCGTCATTTGTCAAATGAGGATCTACCCGAGTTGCAATTTCTTGCACTTAGTGAGAAGCAAGTAAGTTTTTATGTCGTTTGTCTCAAAAAAGTAATATTAAACGAAGGAAGGATGTTACGATCTGAGATCGAAATGTATTTCATGTTACAGCTCGAAGAGCTGATTCAAGATCGGCGACTTGTAAAAGAAAAAAATTAGGACATGTTATGAATCTCTATCTCAGATAGCTGCGTGATATCGCAGAAAATTAAATAAGATGAGGCGCGACTTTATTGAAAGAAAAGGTAGCTTGGTGAGGACTCAGCCAAATTTAGGGTGTTTAGGGCGGGAATATCTTGTAGATGTTTGGAAACCAAAACTTCGTGAACCCTCTATTTCAGCGTCTTTTTCTCGCTTCAACAGCATCCTCATATCCAATTTCTTGCTCCATTGCTGGCGATCAGAGATCGTATCATCCTACATTCCTCAAGTTTGGTCCCCCATTTGGTGAGAGCGTTCCATGCAAAGGTTTTATCATCATTTAGGGGAAGCGGAGTGAAAGAAGAAATGATCAGTAACATCTCTGTCTGGTTACAATCTTCGCTGAAAATTGGATAGCCATTCTGCTGAGTTGGGCGAATTTCTTCGTCAACACCTGTTGTCTCTTTTTGTTCCGACTCTGTTCTTCAATGGGCTAGTTGCCTTATTATGCCCTGTCTAAAGTGAAATATCCTGTCCATTAGGAGGCTTTTCTCTAAAACTTTGAAATTTTGATCTTTTTATCCGCAAAATCCTTGGAATGTCCCCCAAACGGCTGCATGCACGTTACATACCATTCCACTGAAACCAATCATTATTCATTCATTTTATGAATGTTTCCGCAAAGAATTTGATGAATGAAAAAAATGCCACCTGAAAAAAAGAGAGCGTTTAAGTAACCGATAAATTCGAGGGGGACTTAAAAATGTGGACAACATGAATTCATAATGTTGCTTGCTCAGTTTCCAAAGTTCAGAGCTTTTTAGTCATCGATTCGAGAATTAGTGATATGCACAGTTTTGAGGTCGCAAATATCAGCGTAGAGCTTGAACTTTTTACTTTTTCTTGAGGAAGAGGAAGAAAGAGGTGGTTAACCCATTCTTGATTGTTATGTCCGTTAACTGGCTAAAAACGGTCACGCTAATTGCAAATGACCCCAGATTGCTTACCGAAATGTGTGAAGGCAACGGCATGGAGGGTAGCAACATCCGTCCGTCATTCAGTATCTCGATTAACTTTGTAAGTAATTTTTTTCATTTGGTCGCAGATCGAGCAGACGATCCTGGAAGAGTTGAGTAAGGAACGGCCAAAGCTGATTATATCAAACAGAAGAAACTATATTATCAACTGGAGAGAGCAGGACGGAGAACTCCTCGTAAATAACCAATTCGAAGGTGATTTGAATGCAGTTTTAAACGACCTCTGCGAGATGGAAGGTTTCTGTTGTATGGACAGTTTTACTGCCTATCCTTGCGGCGAAGAGGACTAGATGCACGGTTGAAAATTCTCGATGATATTCGTCGTACAGGATTTATGATTGTTATTTAGCGAATGACTCTTCATTGGGTGGGGAGCCTGTGGAGTGGTATGTCGAAAGTCTTTGAACTCCTTTCTTGTTCGATTGGATCTGTAGTGTCGCAGGTCATTACGTAACCATGGGAAATCCATGACTCCTTTAAAACTCATACAGCCATGACGGCTTTTTCAGAATTCGCCACAGCTGGAGTAAGGCACCATGGGGGATGGATGTTGCTAATGGTAAGGCCTGTAGACGCGTGTTAGATGTTTTATGATGTTGTATTATGTTTAACAGGAACTGACAATTTGAGCAGTCCATTTTGCATTAGATTATTTCGAATTTTGATGTCTTTCTTGTGGGAAAGTCGAAGTAACTAGCGTGATTCCCATCAGTGGCAGACGTTGAGTTGAATTTAAGAGGAATGGGGAGGGGGAGGAGGGAGAGGAGAATAGTGGGAGGGAATGTCCGCACGGCAAGCTTTAAAATAGAACAAAAACATGCAAAAGGCGTCAAAAGTTTTCGCTTAGCATAACATTCTTTTAAAAAAACACGTTCAAAATTACCTCATTGCGTCTGTTATGGTGTTAAGTGATTTTTCCACTTCACATAATTTCCAATGTGGTTGGCTATATGCGAGAAATTTAACATATATATTATCATATCAGTGCCCATATGATGATCACCAGTAATATGATTGCAATAAAATTTCTTATCTCTGAGTTTTGCATCTTCGTACAGAGTTGATTGTAGCGAAATGTCAGCGCCAAACGAACAAGGCGCGCTATCTGTTGGCAATTTATTTGACGTTTTGCCAGCCTTATATCATAGTTAAGGACTAATTTTCGCGAATGTTTCTTTTGAAATGCTGTCGATGTTTATAGGTTGATAGCGCTTGTCCAAGCGTAGCCTTCTACTTAGCGCACATTTCATTTCTTGTAGCGTTTAATGAATAGGAGTGGAAGCGTCGATAAAGACGGCGAGCAGTAGTTGATTGCGATGGAGTCAATTCTACGTTGTTGATGATCTTTTGAATGCTGCTTAGAAACGAAGTGAAAAAAGAAACAGAAGGTCGTTTTGTCACTTTCGTCGTCTTGAAATGACAAATGAAGAACGTTTCATTGATGAACCTGCCTTGTTTAACATTTGAGAATAATGAGAGTGACAAAACTGCTTTCTGTTTTTCTCACTTTCTCTTGCGCGGTCCCCTCTTGAGAACACTGAAGAATTGAATGTTGAACGTTGCCAGTTTAAAATGCGACAGGAGAGGCTATAATGATCTCCAGTGAAATTGAGTTATTAACGAGTGAGAAATGAATGAATATTGCGCGTTTCAACGAGAATTTCATTAACATGTAGGGCAAATTTGTGATACGTCTCATTTCGATTTTACCACATTTTGACGATTACAATTTATATGACGCTAATTTTATTCCGTATGAAAATTTGAGCGATGAGCAGTAAGAGTTGTTTTCGAAGATAATTTCTGTTCGACTTTGCCGATATTGAAAATTTGTGAAATGTTCACTCATTGTTAACGTTTGTTGCATTTGTGAATTTCTCGTATTTTGCGTGATGAGTTTATGCGTTTTCAATTACGAACAACATAAGTGGTGAGTACGACATGATTCGCTTCAAAATTAGTGACAATTGATGATTTCGTTTGCGTAAATAAAATACTTGGATGACATATATAAATATGCTTAAACTCATCACGAATTTATAATCATCTTCAGATATTATGAATCGAATACACACAGTTCTGAAACGGCTTTCCATTTTATGGCTATGGTTATTTTATGGCTATTCATGGCTATGCGAGATTCGCTTCCTCTTGAATTTGCTTAATTTGAAATTGTTATATTCTTTATTTGTCAACGAACAAGAGGAGTTTTGGTTGTTGTTTTTGAAAGAAAAAAAGAAAACAATAGATGTGAATCGATTAGTTGTTAAACGATTGCATCGTGTGTTATATGAGTGAAAGAATTTTGTCTTCTTATCACAATGTTTAAAAATTGTCGATAACGTTTAGCGTTATAATTGTTGATAACGTTTAACGTTTTAGGCGATCTGTTTGTCTTCGTTCGTTTTTTTTTGTATAAATCAATTGCAGTATACGAGTTTTATTCGATGAGTCATTTCCCGTATTTGTTAGCTGTAGAGTTTAGTGCGTTTTTTTTTTCAGTTCTCTTATCTATTACGATTATAATTGGTTACGTTCTCTCGCATATATGAGTTTGTGTTGCAGTGCATATCTGGTCGCATACTACATTTAATTTTTTTTCCGCTCATTAACCTTTAATTACTGTTTCTTTTTGTTTTATGGTTCCATAATTTAATCCATTTCCTTTTTGTCCTCTACTTATGATTTTAAAGTTTCATTTTTAAAAGCGTTCGAAATTTGTTACAAATAACGCAGTAACGTTCTTAAGTTGTTGCAATTTAACAACGTTTATTGCTAGCTGGAGGACTGTTGTCTTTCTTGCGATCTTAACTGCGGTAAACTTAAACGGAAATGAGCGTTTTTTTTTAATCGTTTAGAGGAAATGGAAAACGCAATTGCGACAGCGCCAACATATTTCCCGTTTGGGAATCGATATGATAAAATCGACAAACGATATAAATTCTCGAGGAGGTAAGTAGCACATTCATATTCATTTCAAGCCAAAATCTCGGCCTTTATACTACGATTGGAAGAGCGATATAGAAGTACGGAGTATGGAGAGTAGAATGACAAATAATAGTACAATTAACTGAAGGGACAAAAGGAGCTTTTTTCTTTATATAGAGCAAATAAAAAATGAAAAAGTGGTGAAATTTGTGTTGAATAAAAGCAGTTGTGGAGTCATTAAATATGTTTCGGCCGAACAATTTTTATTCCCTACACATACGCTGCACCAAATAAGTGAGGGGATCAGAAGGTTTCCCCCGACATTTTAGAGAATAGTAGAAGAGGTATTTTCAACTATTTTGGAGCATCATGCCAGTCTTACTCCTTTCTATGGCAGTAATTTTATCCACCTAACCCATTCGCTATGAAAATTTCATTCATTGAAAACAACGTCATATCGGATATGAATATTTAGTTTTGTTTTGCCTCTCGAATGTCCATTCCTTGTTTTGTATTTTTGTTTCTTTTTTTTAAAATTCAGTCAAACATCAGGACAGAAAATCTTTTCATCTGCCTGTCGTTTCTCTGTATGGAATTCACTTAATCGCTTCCATTTATAATAAAGCTTCCTGACCACTTTTTCGCTTCTGTTCCCTCAGCGTTCTTTGTAATTAACGGATTTTGTAACAACATCATCTTTCGTGAGTAGCGAGTAAAAAGCTAGAAAGCTAATTTAAATCGATTTCGTAGGAACTTGTCAGCAAATGATTGCAGGCAAATAGAGCAGTAAGCAGATGTATTGTTTAAGCGTAATTTGTCGTCAGTCAAATTCACCGCTGTTGAACGAATGCATTTCCCTAGAACTGTTTTTCTTCATCGACGTAATTGTCCACTTATATAAATAAACTCAGCCAAGAACTATGGAATCACATATGTGAACTGCACCGTCGTACTCTAGCCTAGCTATCAACAAGATGCGGCTGCAGCCTAGACGCCTCCATCACTGGTTTTACCCAACATAACGTTTGTGATTGTAATCTCCAAAACTCTTTTCATAAAAACAGCAAGCTTTGAGCTGAGGGAAAATTGCCGTATACTGGTTGCCGCTGATTGCCATGAAACTCCATGATATTTCGGCTGAACATTTTTTTTTCTTTAAGTGAACGGTTGGAGGTAATTCGATTATGATTTATTCATGCACCATATAGCTATGCTAATAGAATGCTTCAGTCGAATGCGGCAAAAGAAAGTAAATGGCTCTATAGTAACAGGTTGAACTGTGTTTCTTGGTCGTAGCAGCAAAATAGACTTATAATCGTCAAAAGAACAGCATTATTTGTGTTTTGTTCGTTTGATTTAGCGAACCTCTCTATCACCTGTTTTAAGAACCGATCTGAGAACATTGGGAGCCGACTATCCAATCCATGAGAACCAGAACATACGCATTTATTATGATGATCGTAAAGTTCATTTGCATCAGCGACGACAGTCCAAATTAGACAGCACCCCGTCGAATGTCGAGGTTCGTGATTTCCTAGCTTGAGTTGTTTTTTAATGATCGATTTAACCTATACGTTAAGCTAATTTCTAAGTATTTTTCTGTACTTTTGCTTGTCAAAGCAGTCCTTGATGCTAACTTAAATGATCGTTTTAAGAAGGCAGGGACTAAAAACAATTTAGAAACACCAGAGATCTTTTACCACTATTGAACAGGCTAGTTGCGGATCATGATATCAACTCGTATATACTATTTGCCTTGCATTCACATTGTACTGTGTTATAATATAGCAGAGTAAATGGGATCCAAAACAATACTGTGGTGCAGCATCTTGATGCATCTAAGCTACTGCAAAACAACACAAATACTGACGATTGTTAGACTGAGTGGCGTGGGTGTTGCAAAACTAATCGACCCAGGGTCAGCGAACAACTTGTTTCGAGCAAACTTTTTGAGTGAGGTCTTTTTGATGCACTACATACCAGATTTCTTCATTAAAATTATGGGGGTGACGTAGTCAACCACCTGAAATAATTTTTAGCCTTAATAGAGACTATGAAAGCGCTGGACTTACTCAGCTTACACTTCATGCTTCCTTTGATTCTTTTTTTTTTTCACATTCCTTTGGCGACCCAGAGTAATTACAATCACCTCGATGAGGTAAAATAAGCAACAAATAACATTCACTTGCATATCCTCTCGCACAGTTGGCCAAAAACTTACGATACATTATGATTCCGGCGTTACATTGCGCTGATCAGGAGGAGGCAAAGGGATGCGAAGGCAACTGTAATTTCATCGATCCCCGTGCCGATGCAGCTGACAGCCATACCCACGCATGATTGTTTTGACCAGTTTCGGAACGCCTGATGGTCAGCTTGCTGGTGATTCGTCGGGTAAGCAGCCGAGAATCGAGCCCAGGTCTTCCCGTATACTAAGTGGGAGCTCTATCGCTGAGCTACTGCCCGCCCGATCAGGAGGATACATGAAACTTTTGACTAAACGAGCCATTCACTTTGGAGTAAATAAACAAATTGTTTAAATCGTTTTGTATTCATATCGCATCGAAAAGTACCGAAAGGAGATGTAGGAGAACCTGTGATTCATCGAGTGACTTCTTACAAGTAGTGCCATCAAAATGTCGTTGAACGAAATGGGCATTATACCTCAAAGCATCATGAAAACCTCCATCGCGGTTTTACAACAAAGCAGTTTGTGGATAGTGGTAATCACAGAATCAGTCTCCTAATTTGTAGGCAACTTGTAGGCGCTTTTTGATGAATATTCTAGTGCACTAAATACTCGTACAGTTCGCAAGTTTTTCTTTAAAAGATTTTAATATTTAGCGGCGCATCTGCTTCTGGCCACGCGAATTAGCCTATTTGGCGGATGTACCTCGACTCTTGTGATGGCCTTCATCATTATGGTAATTGTGCCAAACCATATGCAATATAGGAAATGTCTTCAGCGTATGTTTCCCGGCGACTCATTACCGGATGTGATACTTTTAACAATATTTAAATATATGCACCCTCTCGACCTGATTAACGGCATATCGATGGTGTCGAAGCGGTGGAACAAACTATCAAATGCGCCATCCAATTACCGAAGTGTTCGAGTTGTTATCGATGGGGATTCTGTCCGATCGGGTAGTGCAAGAGCATTTTTACAAAGAGTATGCATAAATTTTGTTTGTGGTCATATAAATTCTACACGGTACACTAACGAGGAGTTATTGTAAGCGCTAGAATTGTTAGATAGTATCATTCTCCGTTTCACAATATTCAAAGCGAAATGTTTTGCCCAAAAAAGTCCATACTTATTATGAGTTTCTCTAAACTTGTGATAGTTTCATGCATACCTTTTTTTTCACCATTTATTTATGCATTATGGGTTAATTTGCTTCTGGTATGGTGGGGTGCAAAGTCCGTGGTACATTAAATGTTCATTTTTATCAAAAACTTTAATGGTTAAAGAAATACGTCAGGATTCACCTACAAAAGCCATTAATTGTTGCCAATTTAAAAGCGATTTGTGTTATACGAGCGGGTACCGATCAGGATATCAAGGGGGCTTTTCAAAAATTACTAACTTACTAAACGTATGACTTTTACATTTTCTTTCAGTTCTTTTTCGTTCGGTTCTTTTTGGTTTGAATTTATCGCCATTTTTTTTGCGCAGAATTCACAAATGTCGTTCTTTATTTTTTGTTTTGTGTGCGTGGTTTTGCCGTTTGTCGGAAATTCTGCGGAGAATCCAATAGCTATGAGCGGTTTGCGGTGTCCACAGCTGTTTGGCCACATTTTTCAGTCGTGAATTCCACCCGTCACAAAAATTCGTCATCGTAACCTGTTCCATCCGATATTTTTATTCCACTGATGATTCTTAGTTTTGCCTGACTTTTGGCTGGTTTTAAAAGATGATTGCTTTAATTTCACGATGATAATTTTATTGAAGATAGGAAACTGTCCATACAACGATTGATCTAGGGAGCTATGTGCATCAAACAATTGTGCCTTGACTATGAAACGGAAATCTCACCCGGTTGCCTCGCCGATGTCCTCCCGGAGTGCATGCCAAGCGTTACGCTACTCGATATAGGATTTGTTGCTGGTACACTTTTTTGAAAGATATTAAATATTAAATTCTACTTGCTGGAAGCTGTACATTGTTTTTATATGAGACTGCTACGGACTTGATTCATTACTGGGATTGTCGTCGCTAGTAAAGTGTAGTAGCGATTATGAGGAAGTTTTGTTATGTTGTTTGTGATTCTTTTACTAAAATTGGAAAGTTTACTTTTTGGTTTTTTTGCCGAATGTAATGGTGATTCTGTTCATTCTTCCTGTTTAAGATATCAGAAGTAATATAGACGCTCTGCTTAGATGTTTCCCGAATGTGGAGATTCTCAATATGGAGCACGTTGCCGGTGTTAGTTTTTTCCTTTCTCTATATATCAGTTAGCGTGTTTGCTTCAATGGAGTATTTTCATTCTTTTAAGTATTAAGGCACGGGTTGTTGGACTCACGGAGGGAGAGGAAGTTGATCCTCTATATAGGTGGGATCAAACGATCAAGAAAATTCGTTCCGTTCATCCCACTGGATAAATGCTGATGATGTTAACGGAGTTGATCTAATACATCAATTTTGATTCGTGCGACCCAGCCGAATAGAAGTATACGATGAGATTCTCACTGTCAGAATATTTTGGCTGTACAGCTGAAACGGATCATGTTGACGTCACAGAGTTGTCATGGCGACTCTACAGAGTTAACCTAACAAACTGTACAGCTATCACGGCAAGCAATAGCTTTTTGCTTTCTTTTTCTGCTGTCTTTTCGTCCGAAATTTTTGGCACTGCTGTGTTCGACCTAATTGAATTGTAAATCGAATTACCTTAAAAATCACAGAGTTCGCGGTAGTTGTCCCTAGTTGGGGTAAGGCTGTAGGAAGATTTGGTTCCGTGTTTCGATTTTGACTCCGTTTTTCCTACCATTTGTAGCACTATAAATGTTCTCCGCCTTAAATGGTAATATATTCTCGGTATAAGTTGTTTTAGGTTGATAGGGAATCGGTTGAAAAAATTTTCTCTCGGGACTCATTTCCACGACTTAGAAGATTCTACATTGGTCCAATGTGGGAAATCCGAGGTGGTGCGATAAGAAAATTACTATCATGGGAGAGACGACTTGAAGTGCTTCTAATACGAGGTATAAGTGATATCAGGTTAGCTAATAAAGTTTCTTTCCCCCTTCGCAGTACTGGTTTGGTAAGCTTCAGTTGAGACAGAGTGGCGTACACCATTCATTTTTGTCCGTTTGATATGTAGGCAACATGTATAGCATCACAGCGATAAGGCATTAAGGGAGGGAGCATGCCAGCAATAGTACATCGGCATTTTATATTACAAGACCTAGAAGCTTCAGAATTTTGCGAAAAATAGGTACTTTCGAAAGTAATCTCCACTCGTAATTCACTAATTTTTATTAGTAATTGAAAGTCCTGCCATATTCTTGTTGCAAATCTGCAAACAGCTTAATAGAACTTACAAAGAGCAAATGAGATGTCACAATTGCAGTCCCCTTTCGAGACAGTCAGGAGTGTCACCATCCATTCACTAGTGGCATTTTTTAAAGGAAGAGCGTAGCTGTTGACCACATGGTCCACATGGAACAATGCAAAACAGAAATAGATAATTTATGGCAGTATTTTATATTTCTATTTCGAATTCATTGTTCTCATTGGGCCGATCATTTCTATAATAGATCGCCCACACTTTTAGCCACAGTCGATGTTGATGTATGACAGGCTATACGAAAGACAAAAAAGTCTGCGTATCGATGAAGTTGCGTTCAAGTATTTTAGTTTTGTCGGCATAGAGTGTTCACCGTTCATTTCAACGTTGACCGAACTTTACCTTCATTGTGGCTTCCTTACGCAACCATCGTATTCACCTATTGGAATGCTAAAGAACTTGAAAAAGTTATCGATCAATAGCACGATTGGGACGCCTGGCGAAGAACTTTTGCATTTAAAGGTTTGAGAATTATCGGTTCAGTTAGTAGTCATAATTTTCCTTTCTTTTTTTTTCTTAAATTTTTTAACTGACCCGTCAAAAGTAACAACATGATAACTGACCGTCCAGGCAAGCTCCACTTGAAATACACATGAAATTGTATTGGGGATCACATTCATCAGTTGTGCTGCTTTATTATTTATTTCGCCAGCTAAACAAAATAGATGAGATTGAGTGGAATCAAATTAAATATGCAAATTTCATTGGTAGTTAAGCCTACGGATGAGTTACTACTAGACACTGATACCCATAATCAACTTTCAGTTCGCAGTTATGTTATATATTATCATATCTGCTACCATTCGTTTTAACTATCCTTGCAGTCGTCATTGTATTTTTAATGGTTGTTTCCGTAGAAATTTCCGTATTACAATAACTGTTTCGACTGCGGTTCTCCCAAACAGAAGTCCATGCATAGTAGCTATATAGTTGTGTATTATTATATGTGGGTTATTACATTAGTGAATAGCGACGGCCCGTCTTAGTGATTTCACAAAATGGTTTAATGAAAAGGACGTTATGAAAAGCCCTTTGGAATAGAAACGTTAAAGGTCGAGGGTCTTTTACTGACTGTTCACTGCTGTAGTAACCCTCACATGCACAACTATGCCGATGCATACAGTGAACTTATGTTTGGGACAACCAATGAAATAACCTGCAATTTTTACACTTATCCAGATGTCCAATTCGTTTATCGAATTTATTTCAGTGCAGAAGCACAGTTACATCCAACAGTTGAAACGAAAAGCAAAAGTAGGAATCTGTACTTGAAGGTTGAGGGATCTATTGTGGAAGAGCTTCAGTCGGAGATTATTCAATCGAATATTACACTTGCAGACTTTATGCAACTTGGAGCACTTACATATGGATTGCTGCGGGCAAGACTGTGATTTTTCGCCAATGTCAATAGCAGAATTTTTCCGATTGCCTGACGAGAATCCGTCCGATTACTTTCCGTATCGACTAAAGTATTTAAATTTCTCAAATTGCTACGAAGTTAATGGCGAATCTGTTCCCGTAATTGTTAAAAGGTTTGTTTCAAAACTCGAAATTTTTCATGTGGTACTTTTCTTTTGGTTGCGTAAATTGAACTGGTGTCCTTGCAGTATGGACTGAGGCGTTTGCGACGTGTGGAAGAGAATTTTTAAAAAATCCTCTATTAGTATATGTTTAAATAAAAGTCTGGGCTTAGATTGGTAAAGCAGAGAGTCCATTTATATAACAGTAGTTATGCGGAGAATGTCTGGTCATTTTTCAGTTGCTTAGTTTTAATCGTTTTGAAAATTGTCGTAACCAATTTTGCGTCATCGCTGGGTCTGACGAAGAGGTCGTAAGATTTTAGTGGTTGGCGTCATTGTACTTACTTGGCCTCGTTCACTCAGAACTACAAATTTCAGCGAAACCGATAGCATCTTTTTTTATCGTTTTTGAATTTTTTAAATCAAAAATTTAATCAATTTTAATCGAAAATATCGGCTTCAGTTATGCTTGATGTAGTTTTTTTTTTTTTGCAGGCTTGAAATAACGCTTTAGGTTCCACCATAAATCTTTGTAATTATTTTCATCTTTGTTTAATCGATCGCTAACACGAAATAGGGAGCGAGTGATTTATTCTTTGAAAGAATTTCTCATTTAGCTAGCAGTATGCGCGCTCGTGTTTTGAAGAGTTATCTGAGTTGAATATCTGAATATTGTGTAAGATAAATCGTAGTTTGAAAATTGATTACCATGTGCGCTGACTATTAATCATAAATAAGCTTCCCGTTCGTCCCATCACTCTCGATTAAGTGGGCCGGAGAAACGAGATTTGCACTATAACTGAGCAGAGAACTGATGTCGCGTCCGAGTTTGGAAATGGAATGGTGTTGGAGGGGAGGAAGGATAGGAGGAATGTTAAGCTGATTTGCGATGTCCTACATCAGGTGGGGGAGATTTGCACTATAACTGAGCAGAGAACTGATGTCGCGTCCGAGTTTGGAAATGGAATGGTGTTGGAGGGGAGGAAGGATAGGAGGAATGTTAAGCTGATTTGCGATGTCCTACATGAAATTATCGAAAGTCATCCATGTCATCGATAGCCGTGTTATTTCCAGTTGTCCCGATCTGGAATCACTCAACATTCGTTGTAATGAATTTATGGGTGAGGAGGCGTTCTCGTTGATCATCAAAAATCTCAAGTTAGTTGTCACTTATTAAGTTGCATAGAATCTCGTGCTGTCGCCATTTAAGGTTGCTGCATCAGCTAGCTAGTCAAACAGTTTTGATATTTGGAATATTTGTGTAGCAGTAACTTATATTGCGCCACAGAATAGAATAATCAATGGGATGCGCGCGGGTGTGGTGTTATTGTCATCCGGCCATATTTTCGGTGAAAAAGAAGCCTTGAATGAAGCAACTGTCACGAGATATACTAGCTATCCATTCATAGAAAGTTGTTTTGGTATGATACTTTTTCCGCATTACTAATTTGATAGTGATAATAATGAGAAAACGTTTTGTGCATACAACAACAAAAGTTGCTCATGAAACACAAATATTACTGCACACTATTTTGCCAAATTTCTCAAAACTAATTTATGCTTTTTATGTCTTTTAATCGGGCTAATTATTTCCTCTTTTTTTCCATCTATGACTTTTAATTTGTTATTAAGTGAATTTTCGCTTGTAACATTGTTGTTTATGCGAACTATAAGGCAAATTTATATCGAATTTTTATTCATCTTTAGCGAACTTAGAAGTGTTTTCAAGTAGTTTTCGATTAAGGAAATTACGATTTCTTGATGTGTCCGAAATGGGTGAAATGACATGTGATGCATTACGTAATTTATCAAACGATGATTTACCTCAGCTTCAGTTCCTCGCTATTCATCGTACCCAGGTAGGTGTGTTGTGTGAATTCTAATAGGCGGTCTATAACATTTCGTAACAAATCTCATATACCATGATGAGTATAGCTACTAGCGAAGTAACGAACTGTTTCGGAAGCGACGATCCGATTCAACGTTCCGAGTGCAGCGTTCGTTAGCTTTGTCATTTAGTGGAGGCATTCAATAGCTTAGCAAGAACCATTAAAAGCAAAGTTGAATTGTGAAGATTTTAGTTGCCAAAAGAGGTGACGAGAGATCTTAGGTAGTATAGTTTTATATGAACCTAATCAAGTTACATAAGAAAACTAATACTGGTTCATTGATATCGTCAAAAACCTTTCCATTAAAATGTTATATTGACTGATTATTCGGCGAATCGTAAAGAAATAATTGATTTATGAAAGCATCACATCTCTTCTTTATGATATTCGATATTCCAATCTTTTGAACTCTTGTATTTCTTCTACGCATTTTGAATTACACTAAATAAATTACCGCTTGCTCCTTAGACGGTGATGTATATGAGACGAAATCCGCTGAATCCCCTTTTTCTCTCAACTCCAATGTTACTTGGATTTCATTGTCACTTCTAACGAATTCTACGAAGGACATAACAGCTGCTCTACTTCACCTCTGAAATACAAGGCGTCACTTCTTTTTTTTTTCAATTCGTTTGGTTCTAGGTGAGTCATAGGATTCTTGAAAAGCTGAACAAAAAGCGACCTAAGCTCATCATAACCAAAAGGATGAACCATTTCATCAACTGGAGCAGACAGGACGGCAAGACGCATATAAGTAAGGAGTTTGATGGTGATGTGAACGCCGTTCTCAACGACCTCAGTGAAATGGAAGGCTTTTGTTGTATGGGGCGTGTCTCCAGGTATCCCTGGCCTGAAAATGCTTGGATGTATGATATGGGTGTTTAGAGGAATGAAGTTGTGGCCTTTTCAGTCTTGCCGCATTCATGAAAAAAAAAAAAAAAAAAAAAAAAAAAAAAAAAAAAAGCAAAGAGTGGCAGCTACTTTCAGGACCCCTCATACCTCCAATGAGACGGTGTTTTTGGCCGAAAATGCTCGGATGTATGGCATGGCGTGGGCGCTCTCGAAATGTTTTTGTAGGGAGGTGAGAAATTTCGACCAATCAAAGAATCCTCTTCTCTCCCTCTCTCTCAAAGAAATGATAATCTTCTAGATGTCTTCACAATCTTTTGAAACAATGAATTCGATCATTTTTTGTAGCACAGAAAACGTTTCTCTGTTGGTCCTTCATCCGAAATTGCATGGATACGTGGCATGCACGGCATACGTGTACAGTAATCGACGGTCTGGAATAATAGGAAATCCCGACTCAACTCAAAGTTCAGCAATACTTCAATAATTGAGGTTCTTACAGCTCCTTTTGGCATCCTCTAACGATTGGAACCAAGTTTAATAAAATTCTCCATAGTTAAAAACATCACGTTCGTTTGGAAATATTTCTCCTTAAATAAAAAACCATCTTCTCAAGTGCTACGATGGATAGAAGCCTCCAGCTTAATTACCATATGGTCGCACTTATCGACTAGAGTTGTGTGTCGAGTGTATGCATTGATGGAGAGAGATAGTAGCGACGTCTGTGAATGATATAATCACGAAGTGCCTTGTATATGTTTCAATGTTTTGTAATTTGTTCCGCTTCACTCTGTTATGAAATGCCGCATTGTCTCGAACAGGCCCTTGAGAACCACGAGCTATGCATGTTTCTAGAGCTATACAATGCGTCCTAACAGAATAATTTCACTAGATACATTCCAATGAAGGTAGTTAAATTTAAGCAAGTGGGCTTGGGTACCAAGGGACAGCGCAACACTCGTTCTGGTAACTCCACTCACCAGATCAGCCGGCTGCATACATCCCTCACAAGTAGTAACAATATATATATATATATATAATGTACACACATATATATCGAATAATTTATATTTCATTATCCTCTTGGTAACCCTACAACCCCGCTCACCATACCAGTTGACCGCATACACTCCTCACTGGTAACAACAATTTACATTTTAATCGAAACAACCGATAATTTATATTAATTTATATATATATGCATATATATATACATATATATATATATATACATATATATACGTATACATATATACAGATATAATCTAAATGTATGATCCAAACGATAATTCAAAAATGTTTTATTCGATCCGGCCGCTCGCATAAGTCTCGTGCAGAAGATTCGTTTTCCCGCAACTCGGTCTCCAAGTGCATGTACAGTTCTCGGCATCATCTCTTAAGTGGTTGTAACTTCAACCAGGTGCGGACGATCCATCTTGAAACTAGGTGTGCGAAGTGAGCGTAGCTTTTGCGTTGTCAACGTACGTGTATCCATCAAATTCCACAACCACATTTAGGTTTAACGATTCCCATGTTGAAACCACAATTACTAACAGACGCACGCACGCACACACACACACACACACACACACACACACACACACAAGAGAAACTCACAGGTAATGGTGTGCTTTTAATGGTAAAAACGCTCGGCACATGTAAGCTTATCAAACCGCAAAAGGGAGCGATATTGTCTATTCGATTCTCGACATGGCATCTTTCAAACCCTCGAGCAATTAATTAATTGTGTCGAGCTAATCAACCTCAGCAACCGATCGGTCCAGATGTTTGCATCACCGTTTCTGAGGCAGGTTGTTACGCTTGCCCTTAGAGGACTTTACCAAAGTCAACTAACGGACAATAGACAGAAACAACAAGCTTTCCTTTAGACTTGCAACGCTGCTGAAGCGAGCCATAACGGACCGCAAAGACCAAATAACGTCAGTACCATGCTGTGGTCACCTTTAAAACCACCTAAAAACTCCCTAAAAACGATGTCGAAATTTTATTAAAAACTGAACAGCAAAAGTACGAAATGTTAGCAAGAGACACTGTAGGCATTTGAGTTACACAAAAACAAACACAAGCAAACAATAACGGCTCAACTGAAATTGTAAAGTAGCGGTTCGATTAATGTACAAAAAGATCAACTGTATGAATCCCGGTAATACACAGCTCCACAGAATAACATTCCATTGCAGTAAACGTTTACCTTACAGCCACACACCGACACTCGTGCGGCGAACGGTTTTCACTGCACGGCCGACCGAGATGAGTAGGTCTTTGTTATGACAAACTCTTCCATTCGAGACCCTCCAATACTCACCAGGATTGTCTCCTTCAAGTGGCGAAAAATCGTTTCAAACGGTATACACCTTATGACCGAGGCAACGAATCCCCATATGCAAAATGAAAAGTCCAACCTTGTCAAGCAACGCTCAAAACCTATAAACCAATCCGCCCGTTCGTCCAAATGATCAAAGAAAAAAAATGAAAGATCCATAGTAAAGTGAGTACTGAAGTGATGACGATGTGGTGAAACATTTGGTCGCACAATAAGCAACTGACAGACGGCACCTGTGCGACAATCAAATAAGCAGCGACTAGAAAAGGCGCTTCTGATCCGAATGGAGATGCAAAAGTTCGCGATATATTTGCGATGGAGACACCCTTCCTCGGCAAACCGCTTTTAGCCCCATTTTTGCGTATAAAGTGTCTAGCATCTAATGTCACTCCTAATCGTATCCTCTAAAGTGTTCAACAAATGATTCAACATTTGAACGACTAAAGACCTGTTCACAAGCACACGCTCACGCAAAGAATGACTAAGAATCACCGACGTGTGGATAAACAACAACATAAACGTATGGGGAAAAGGTGGTTTCGAAATGAAGTGTCAAAAGCGTGAATAAATCATAAAAAAAAAGGCACGAATATGTGCCACTTTCTAACTTACGAAGAATACGATTGAAAACAGCCAACACTTCATATCAAAACAATTCGTCGAGACTATACAAAGAATTGCTGACGAAGAGCGCGTCAAACAATGCTTATTTTGCATTCCATCCCGACCCGGCGATTGCCTATGCGGCAATAAAGACTGACAGTTAATGCAACGGCCGATGGCCATGATATAAGGCTTCTAAAAATAGGACAAAATTTCGCTTCCTTCTCGGCCAAATTCACAACTTCACCATCATTCTCGAAGATAAATGAAACAAAGTAAACAATGCGACTACTTCCTGCAAATTCTGTGAATAACGACTGACGAAGATTAAAACTATCATAGCCACCACCGTTATTTATATGATTTTTGTGTAAGAACAATAAAACAAAAGATCAAAAGCAAGTGCAGAATGCAAAAGCGAATATCCCCCTAAGTGATCATTCGCTAAATGCAATCAATGCACCAAAACAATTCAACAGCTCAGTCGATTAAATTTCAAAAACCACGCAACAAAAAACAAACAACACAAAACATTATAACGGGTGCAACGCTCAATACCCAGAACTGTCCCTAAATCGATGAAACCTTGTATCATTCATAAAATGCTCGACGATTCTTCTCCCATCTCTTATATGTTTACCCTCTCAGCATCGACCCAACACTACATTAAAAAAGCCGATATTTCCACAGCCTACTTCCAACCCAACACTTATTCCATTCCACCATTTCACAGATTTCCAGCTATACAGTCTTTGCCACTTATCGTTCAAGACTTTCCTAAAACGAAGAAGCAAAATCTCACAACAGCATTACGCCCATAAAAAAATCGAGCAAACGGATAACATCATGACTAATAGAATCGATCGTACAGTTTCCGACCTGACGCTCGAGCACAGAGGACACATAGCATAAACCGAGGTGTTGCATTGCTATCGACTTGAAATCCTGAGAAAAAAGCTTTAAGTGGATTAAAACCAAAGTTATAATTGAAGCACACCCCACCCTCTTCCTCCTGTTCAAGTAAGATGGGCATAAAACAGTGAATAAAAAAGTAAATCGAACCACAGCAATTAGCCGACAAAATTTTCCCGGAATCACCTCAACAAAGAGAATTATCAATTATAGACACTCACAAGTGTGGCACTCATCCCCGCCTAGAGCAATCCTCCTCCCCCAATTTCGAAAACCATTCGCAAACAACGCCCCAGGCATGGATTCCACGTCAAGCTTATGTGAACTCAAAAGGCGCCAAACTCAATCTACTAAAACCAAACAACAATCAAAACCAAGCACAATCAACGCTGCCAAGAATACTTGTGACAACAAACCGAACGACGGTGAGCAAGCAGGTTAAATGCACAGAACAGCAGCATAACAAAAACGGCAGTGAGGAAATGGTTGCGCAACCATGTCAAACGGTAAACGTCCTAAAAAGGTGCAGAAGAACCATGAGTGGCACAAAATACGTATGAAGTATCATCGCTAACAAGATGGCAATGTCTAGGCATAGCCATCACTTCACAAAATTCTTCTCAAACTCAGCCAACTTAAAAAAAAAAACATTCAGTCTTCGTAGTTGAATAAATATTTTAGTTAGTTTATTCTTGAATACGCTGTATCAACTTTGATTTTCTTTCAGCATCGGTTTGCAACTTAAGTTCAGCACATTAGTGTCTTCGGGCTCATTTAAGGTGATGTTTTCCAGATTCGCCTCAAATTCATTTGGCCGCTCCAGATACACAGTCTGCACAACGTTCATTTCCCTCTATTTGCGTATTTTCTTGCCTGCCTTAGCCTCCAGTTTAACCTTCTCCTCCATAAGATTGTGTATTTGCGTCTCAAGTCGTTTCATCTCATCGTCGAAGTTTTCCGCGATCTCTTTTGCACGCATATTGTTCTGGAATTAGATGACTAATTAATTACCTATCGCAGTTATACAATCAACCTACATCTGGGCACAAAGATACCCGCCCTATATTAAGCAAATATGCAGTCGATGAAATACATAGGATAGCAAGACGGAAAAAACAAAACACAAAAACTGCATAACGTTACATGTAACTAGCAAAATACACACTTAGAAACATACCAGTTCCTCCCTTCGTTTCATCTCCTCCTCCTTCATGCTCACACGAGCGATAAAATTATCACGCATCTCTTTTTCCTTTTGCGCCATCTCTTCATGGAATTCTCGCTGTTTCTGTAAAACTCAGACGGTTTTGAAAAATAATATGATTAAAAAAAAAAGAAATAATACTTTGGTTTTGTCAGCGTCAAGCGGGCAAAAGGTCGCTGGAGAGAATAAGTAAACGGCAAATTAAAAAAAGGCGCTGAAAAATATCCTACAGAATAGAAAAATTAGAAGGAAGCAATAATAAAAATATTTTCAGCTGAAGATGTCGCACACCTCATAGGTCACCACGCACAACAATGTAGATGGCTCGGTTCAGAGTGTCGCATAATTTTCCTCATCTTAATTTGCTGAAAGCCACTTTTATAACTTCCGCAACTCAATGATGAGGATACCTATAACGGAGACGTCTGCAAGGGAAAAAAAGCAATCTAATATGCTCGCTTCCAATTACATAATGACTGCATGGATATTTGCCTTTGCCGAGAAAGGCAATCAAATTGTGCAAATATGGCGAAACGGTTATTGTTGGTGAGGTGGGGGGGGGGGGGGGGGGGTTTGATCATCTTTGGTAAAAAAAAATTCCAAATTCAATGTCACTTTTGCATTTCATTTTATCGACCATTCGTGGGAATGGTTACTGCTGTTTAAAGATTGACGTGCTTAGGAGAAAGGTTAGAAAAGGCGAAATTTTAGCAAATAAAAGTTTAATCCTATTCACTATTTAGTCATATCTGAAAAGGGGGAAGGGGGAGAAGCACAACTCTATCTGGGAAAGCTCTTACGGAAATAAGGGGAGAAGCGGTACAGAAGGAAACGAAAAGAGACTAAGGTATGCCCTGGTGCCAAGAAACACAAATGATGATCATAAACGCACTTACAAAGGTGCATTAAGATTTCTCGAAAATTCTCAGCTTCTTCACTAATACCGTATAACTCTGAACATACACCGCACGACTTTTAGAGCGAGTTTAATAGACGCTAGAAAATACTCTACTTTTGGCTTCATAACTATCGAATAAGTCACGAATATTTGTAGCCAAACATGGGCTCCTTAATAAAATAGTTGGATCCTCGTAAGGAATCAGCAATCGTATGCTTGAAATTAACATTGAAAAGTCGGTAGCAATGTGCTCTAGGTGAAACAGTTAGCCTCATTTTGGTAACTTTTAATGAACGCATACCTCCGCAAAAGCTTCCATCATCTTCGGTCCAGTATCTCCATCTCCAACCTTCATAGCACGTAGTCGACTCCTCCTGTAGTTTTCATAGAGCACCTTGTGGGTACGTTCACGTAAAGAGTCAACGTTGGTGCGCAACACAGCCTCACGGAGTTTCACAAAGTCGCAGTGCTCCTCATTCTCAACTGCAACTCAAACATGAATGTCTTCTTATCACGACACCAAAAACGCCTATATACACATACAAGAAATTAATTGGCGCAAGACAACTAGAGGCAACGAGCGCTGACAAATGATATTCGTATGTATCAGTACAGAGAGATGTCAGTTATGAAATATATCTAGCTACGTTGAGCACACCATCGGTGAGCGTGGTGATGAATCGAATCAACTTACCTTCAACGATTCCCCACGGATACCTCCTTGCGCGCACCATTTTACCGTTCTCCTTCTTAACGAAGTCCGTGCTACCGACGATGGCGTAGGGCACGAGTCGATTGAGCTCAGTGTTGATTGCACGCACCGTTTCGTCGTCGGTCGGAAACTGATAGATTTGAATTTGGTTGCTCTGTAGCTCACTCAGGATCTGAAACATAATAATAACCACCCCTAAATTCGCCTTCCTCTCTCCCCTCAACGCAGTCATCCCTTTCAAATTCAGTTCTCCGTTCTGTAGATGGTAGCCTGCACAAGTTAAATCGAATTCACTCTTTCTGTTGCACTTGGCCTAGCACTTTATCTTGGGACGGATTAAGATGACATCCTCAGATCTGGTCTATCTCGCATTGTGAAGCATACTAAGGCCGAAATCGTGAAAAAAAAATTGCGAATCTCTACTAAGTTCATGTGCCAACCGTTTACTTCCTTGAAAGAAGATAAAAAATAGGATTTCTGAGGCAGCACTAAGCACATCGTGTACCCTTTAATTTCATTCAATAGGCAAGCACTGCCTTTATAACAAAAGAAAAAATTAATGATCGAGAACTCAAATACGCTTTTAAGTAAAAGTTAAAAGAGTAAACCGAAACAAATCAAGCAGGACAACAACTGCGGAACAATCACTCAAGAACTGTGCAGAATGTGGTGGTTTAAGAACGCGGTTAGTTGTTCGATATTTGGTTGTTTCTAGCCCGTACATTGCATAGTAATTTTAAAACTAGCATCGCTTTAGCCCATGAGTTATTTCTTGCAGCAGGTTGCTTAACTGCTTGCTCAGTCGGCCGCCTTTCATCTATTTCACCGTAGTCTAAAATTTATTTCCGGCCATGGAAAAGATGTCTCTCTGGTGATGAATTTGCTCATTAGTATGATCGAGTTTTGGGGAGTTGTGAATCACTCTGATACAGCGTTTAGTACTCTTCGCCGTAGGTTTAGACCTCTCTTATCGCTGATCTGGAGTGCTTCAAGCTAAATTTCTGAGGTTAGTTAATTAAACTGCTCACCTTACTCTTGAATCTGACAAGCTCATCCTTGCAGGTAGTGTCGGCCTTTGCGATCACTGGGATCACATTTACCCGCTCGGAGAGCCGTCTCATTGTGGTCACATCGAGAGCCTTGAGCCTGAAATCATCACCGTAGTCTGGCCAGGAAGCAATTTGCAAAGTTTACAGTGTGCATCACGCATGCACACGAAAATATTTCAGCAACTGATGTGTTCAAATGGCCAATACACCATACTGTCAAGAAATGGATTTGAGTTCGATTCTTTTCCCTAAGTATTAGGAATGATTTAGTGACGAGAGCACTTCTGGTCAAAACCTCCCACTTGATTGTTTCAGGGTCGCTAATTGATGCAGTAAAATTCTAGCGTCACGGAACATTACTACAAACAAGAGGACAAAATGAAAAAAAAAGCATAATATTTTGGGAAGATACATATTTCTTCACTAAGACTCACATACATGCCTGTTTCCTTGCGAAATTTATATTTTATGCTTCACGAATATTCAAATTAATCACTGAAAAGATTAACTTAATAAAATGAGCTAATCCGGCATAAAAAATCAGTGCAAAAACTTCCTAAAATCCTGTCATCTCAATTATCAATTCAACGAAAACTCAGCGGTTCTGCATGCAAACAGTCGTTGGGATAGGGGAAATTTTTAATAACTCTAGTAGCAGATCCATCAAAGATTCTCCATACCTAAGGTTAGCTAAGAAATTAGTGATAAACGAAGCATGATTATGTATTTATAGTTTACTGCATACCAATCACGCATTAACTTAACGTCAGGCAAAAGCCAAAAAAACCTCAAAAAGGGCGATGAAAACATTTCAAAAAGCAGCTTTATAGCCTACGCCTTTCGTCACTTAAACAACCGTTAGAAACGTATATTCATACTACTTTCTTCATCAATTCGATAAAAAGGTGTAATCGCCTCATAAGCTGTCAATTAAAAATTTCACGAAATTGAATTAATTCATTAAGTGGATTTCAAAATAGGACACAGACAGCTGCTATAAGAAAATCGTATGGACGATAGACAGAATTAGTATGAAATTAGACAGTGACGAGTCAAAAGCCAACAGCGTAAGCGAACGACAGCTGCTGCACAATACCAATCACTTTGCACTGGATTGCGAACAACGTTAAAAGAAATTCAACTACGATAACGAGCAACTGCTTATCATTGCTCACTTTACTGCTTCACCAATCAAGCTCTAACAAACGCTTCAAAATCAATATTCGCCGCAAATGACAAAATCTTTATTAGCCCAAATAAAGCCTCTTTCTCATTCGATACAACTATATGTTGAAGATACGGTTCTCTAGAAAGCAAACCATCGAGAGCTCTAAATGAATGAAAACAAAAACATCTCCATTGAATATGTCAAAAAAATCAAAACGCTTCGAAAGAGCGCATCAAGGTGGAATTGGTGCGCGTGAAAGGATGGTGGTCGAAATTCACTAAAGGAGAAAAAGCGATCACCAAGGTCGCATGCCGCGCAAAACGATTCATTCGAACGAGCAGACAATGCGTTTTGAGCGCATCTTCGGAAATCACGAACTGAAGCGTTTCAAAAGCTCACGCGAGGCCAAACATACTCCACAAAACATGCACCAACGGTTAACAAAATACACTCTACAAAATACACTCTACTTAAGAAAACTAAATTCTCCAAAAGACACCGCGATACATGCCAAGGACGTGATGACGAAGTAAGGCCCTCGAAATGAAGCATCACAGCTTTTCAGACATGAATAGATCATACTCCAGAAGTGCGCCAGAAATGGACACCTGTGAGAAAGCACTTCCTTAAGTGACGCAGCCGCTGCTATACTAACGTAAACTACCAGCACAAATCATTTCAAGTCGACAACATTCTGCAAAAAAAAGATGCTTCCTAATCTAACTCAACAAATCTTCCGGCTACGTAACCTGGATCACACCAGCTTTCCTTAATTCTGAACCATATACAATACAATCAGACAATAAGACGCAAATTAGATTTAAACAAACTTCTTTTGTTATTCAATACCCATTTAACAGAATGTTTCGCAAAGATATGACAACTTGTTTTGCATATAACCTACACCAATTTCCATCATCTCAAACATTATTATTGGGCATGCCATAAAATATACACAAATTCGGAGTTCGGATGGTACTTCCAGTCAGCTAGAAACTACAGATACCACACGCGCTACGCAACCTATACTCGTCCCTAAAGCAACAACC
>JPKZ01001924.1:130425-141939 GCA_000803305.1 Toxocara canis
GTGATATTTTAGATCATTTAGAATTTAGATCCGCTTAAATGGTGGATTGTATACATACTTCATTCGAACACTACAGGCGCTCTAACGTTAGGATGCGGGAGAGTATTAGAGAATAGGGGCTCATTTTGTCTCGTATATGGACGTAATCATGGGCAATTAATTGGTACGATTGTAGTCGTCACAACAACCTACTTTAAGATCGTAATCGGACGACACAACGTATAAGTAAAGATGTCAAACTAAGGAAACAAAAAAAAGAGAAGACGCGATAAAAAAAAAAGAGTACTAATAATCAGAGAAGTAATCTTCAAAAAAATGTGCAATCAACAAATGCAATCAATGCATGCCGCATATATATTGTACTCTAAACTAGTTCGTTATTACCTGTTTCGAGCACTTCTGATTCACTTCTCCGCTTGACGAATTCCTCTTGTCCAGATACACTGGTCTTTACGCATGAAACAGCCAACTCGTTGTCTCCACTCAAACTGCTTCCCTTAAAATAATGGACAAGAAATATTTATTCATTTTTTTCTTTGGGCCAACGTCTGGAAAAAAAACTGACATCAAAAAAGAGCATTCGATAATCGATAAGTGATTAATCTCAACGAATTTTTAAAGAATTAACAACAGACGGCAATCCGAACACAAACGACACTTGTAGCTGTACTTGCTGTTCCGCATTAACCGTACTGTTCCGTAATACCGCAAAAAAAACAATATTAGCCGAAAAGTCGGATAAAACGGGACAAGAAGAAAACAGGTAAGAAAGCACGCCAAGCATGATGCACGCTTTAGCAATTGCATCCACGCTGTGGTCAACTCATCCAGAAACGTTCCAAAAAATAATATATCACTCACTTATATTCCTTCTGGTTCGACAGCTTATGTTATATTCTATTCAGGAAGGGTTTTCTTTTGCGCATTCGCAAATTTACATTTTGCATATGACACCGTGCATATGCATACACATGTTCATCTTTCTGTTCTGTGGTTTCAGCGCTTGCAAACCATTGAAACTAGAATAATCAAATTTGATGGATGATTAGTGCTCTTTTCACCATACATTTCTTGCACTAAATATGAATTTCAGGTACATATAAATGTGAAGTACGATCAGGGTAAATTGGAAGAAATTAAAAATTTCTGATCGATCAGGCTGCACTTTTTACCGATCGGATTGCTGGAAGACCACTCTTTGAGGGAAGACCTTTTATTTATGCAACTGAGCCCATTAAAATATGAATTCTAATTATTTGTATCAGCGATTTGTGAAACCAGCTGATCTTTTGCGAAAGCGCATAACAAACCAACTGCGTGGCATACGGTTCCATTTGTTTTGTATACTGAAACTTGTTTTTGACAGTACTAATGATGAGTTCTAATTTCAGTTTTATAACTTCAAAGCAACTTTTGTTCATTTTTAAAAGTTTTATCAACGTACAGAGAATAAGCAACGTCACCTGAGCTATTCTTTATTTCATGGTGCGAAAAGGCCTCAACGTAAACGCATCAAATTAATGAAAGAAGGAAATTTTTTCTTATGAAATGAAAACAACAACCACACTTTTAAAGCGCTAATGAAAATCATTGCATATAATAGATTTCACAACGTCTATGCACAAATATTGTAAATCACTCAACAATAGCACATATTTTCTTCCCTTATCAGTGTATATGTGGGATCACTGTTCGCTTTGCATATTTTAAAAGTTAACAACAACGCTGATAAAATATTCGCATATAGCAGTGAATGAGACTGGTATCGTAACGGCAAACAGTCAATCCACGCCTTTCACTGTTAGCTCGAAACAAAATATTGATGATATTGGCAGAGTGTTATTCGATGTAACCCCTATTTCGCATATTTGGGACTACTCTATGATAATGAAAAAATTAACGAATAGATGTGCCCCAGCGACCAGCGACCCCATCATAGTACCTCGAGGTAAGATTAATAGCCCATTTTGCTTAGAAGTTGGAACTGTTTGTTTTCAGTGCGATGCATCCAATATCTATACATATCTGAAGTGGAAGCAGATAAACGCGGATATTTTTAAAATGCTTTCTAACATGGACATCCAAGTTATTGAGTCTTAAAAAGAAATTCCAGCCGACAGTATAACTTGCCGATGAAGGTTTCTAACCTTACAAAATGTGGCCATCTAATCAAAACGTTGAGAATTAGATCAAGTGAAGCATTGAATGCCTTGCAGGATTTCACCAAACTGGTAATTACAGCAATCAGATACGAGATTCAAGACTGAGAAGCTATATCACTTTCATATGTTAACGCTCTTTTGCATGCAAAACCAATCGGTTAATTTTCTGCTTCAAAAATATTAAGAGTAGCAGTACCACTCTCGCCCATTCTGCTCGATATCTAAACCCCTTCGACTAACAGGTCTACTTATGTCACTTCGATCACTTAAATTCCTTCTCGTTATTCTTGTTTTCAGTTACCGGTCAAAAAGGACATCAAGGTTAATGACGTTCCTGCACTTTAAATTGTCGAGTTTTTGAAAAAAGAAGCAAACTAGCATAATGTGCAAACTCTGCTCTATTTTCTTACATTTGTAATCAGTTTCATCTTACTATAAGATCGACTTTCCAGAACAGGAATAGAACAGTTCAAGAACGGGGTTTATTATTGGTCAATGCAAAAATGCAGCTAACCTGTTTGGATGGTTTCCTTGAAGGTTCGTAAGCGTCAGCCTCACGAGGCAGTGTCCAAGTTGTTGTCGATCTAGATCGTTTGTTCAAAACCAACTGAAAACACAGTTTCAGGATCAATAAGATGGTAGTAAATGGCAACACCAACAAGAATTTGAAAAGGTTTCAACTTAACATGATACGGACGTCAACTTAAAGTGAAAGGCAGAGGGGGAGGGGAGGGGTTGGGGAGGACATGGGGAAGTAAGGTAACTGGCAAAGGGACGGGGATAATGGGACACAACTACAATTGGGATGATTGTACAGGAGAGCAAAAATTCAGTGTATCAAGCATGCAAACACTTCAACATGTTTGAAAAGCAGAATAGCATAAATGATTTTTAAAACAAGAGCATACGCTTAAAAGCAAACACAAAAGTGGCCAACAAAACTGAACGTTATGAACAAAGAAGAGAATTTATCAGTAAATGTTCTCGATAAACTGCGCTCATTTTAACGCTTTAAATTTTGATACTTATTTAGTTGATAGCAAAATTATAAACGTGGAGGCGATACGATTGCCTTAGATTTACTCAGCAAAAAATAAATACCAAATAAAAATCAAAAAATAGTAATAATTGCGGCCCATAAACGAAAGTGCCCATAAAAATTCGTTTAACTTCCTGAAACTGGAAATAGAAATTGTGTTATGTTTATAGCGTTCGTCTATAATCCAACAGTGCATGGCAACTGTTAATATTGAAAGGCAAAAAAAAACGCATTCTTTATGTCCTCCTCTATATAATCGCAATCACAATCGCAAAATTCTACAGATAAAATTTCTCAAAATTTTCAAATCGTTATCTCGAATTGTTAAACGAATTAAAAAATTTGGCAAATATTAACGAATCGAGATGAGACATATTTTCAAAAATGCCCGTTATTACTACTGAAAAAAAAAACATGTATTTGCAAGTTTTTACGATTACTTTTTTTAAAACTCAAAATTATTTTACAAATTTAAGTTGTTCTGACAAATCAAAGCATACACTCTCATTGTTCTTCCTTTTATCAATCATTCACCATTCCCTAAAAAAATATCAAAAATATAACAAATATGTTGTTACAATACGCTGTAAACATAACAGTATTTAGCAATCCAAATTCGATTCTACTGAATGTAACAGTTGGCATCAATCAATATAACAAGTCGACGGTTATCTTAGTGTTTCTTTTTTTTTTCACGCAAAAATGTAGTGATCAAATGGGAAATAAAAAGCAAAACAAAAGCAAACAGACGACTATAAACTAAAAAGTCATTCAAAGAGCTGATTGAATAAGTATATTTTAAAGGAATCTATTCCAATTTCTTTGAGCCCTTCAAACGGATCGTTTTCATTTATGCGAAGTCAATTTTAAAAAAAAAAAAAAAAAAAAAAAACTAGATAGGTTAGTCAGCCATTGCGCTTAATAAGGATAATCTGCTATCTTCCTCGGTATTCTACCGAGTCAAATCTTGCTTAACAACTTCAAGTGAGAGTCATTTTCAAAGCAATTTTCAAATTTTTTTTCCAAATTTCCAAGGCAAAATTTCAAAACAAAATTTTCCAATTTTTCAAAAATTTCAGAAAAATCCAAATTTCTAGAGCAAAGTTATTGCTGTTTTAAAAAATGCTCTCAACTTAAGACCTTGCATTGGTATATTCCATGAATTATTAAGTGGAAAAAATGTTGCAACTATTCGTTTCTATTAGCGATTTCGTTTCCTATGATATTTTAATAGCTGCATTGCGTAAGCACGAATATTGTTAATTATGAATGAAAATTCCATGTGAAAATAAGCTAAAATATATCATTAATATAAATGAATGCTAAAACTGAAACATCCGAGCCTTTAAACCAATATAAACATGTTTGGAGCCTTTAAAAAAACCGACATCCATATGTTTGCGACCGGTTAAAATCAATACCGACGTAAAAAAACTGAACATTTATTTGACTAAATATCAGCGGTTCTCATCATATGCCAATTCAACGAATTCAGTAGAAACAAACGTATGCGTTTAGTAGTTCATTGTCGATTCGGTGAACCAAAGTGTTTGCCAGTTTATTTAAAGTTGTATAGGTCTGAGGTCTTGAGCAATAAAAAAAAGAAACGCTCATCGAACAGCGCAAAAGTAAGTAACACTTTTCGCGTTTCTTTCATAACGAATTCCATGGTTGCATTACAAGTGCATCATAAGTGGCAATTGGAGAGTATTCCAACTGAACAATCATTTAAAAAAATTTTTCATTGCGCTGCCATGATTGTAAGTAAACCAATTAGACGAATCGCTAATGACGGCTTGGCATGAATATAGCCNTCACATAAAAAAAACAATTTACAGAAAAGTTTGGCTCTTAGTATTTTATTTTTCAACTCAGATCACATGAAGAGCATTTAAAATGCGTAGATGGAAGATTGTTTTGAAGACTAGATTAACAGTATGTGGCGATAATTTCACACTTCACACTGATAAAAAGCGGCACCACTACTAAATAAATACTCTTCCTCCATATACCAAACGTATATTTCTACTTTCGGATAGCTGAATTCAAGATAAGCCATATGTCTTAAAAATTTTGATAGTTTTAAATCGTAATTTAAAAAAAAATATTCTTCTGATTTCAGAGCTTGGATCACTATCATATTTTCTTTTCATATTGAAATAGAGGAAGAACATTCGCTAAAATTTTCCGCCTATATATATAGGAATTAATTCGATTCAAAAAAAAACATGAAGATTGATTAGATTCAATTATTTGTTTCCGTCGCTCACAATCACATATGTGTCCATTCATTCGGCAAAAACAGAATAACGTGAAGTTCGAAAAGGGAATACAGGATTAAAGATTTGTTGGTATGTTAATCACCGACAAATACAGCTTATCCTTTTGCGATGTTGTCGTCAAAACAAATCCGCTCTAATTCCTGTGCTCGCTCCAGTTCAGTTAAAATAACAAGAATTTGTGCGCAAATGTTAACGTTGGTTGACCTGACCAACCATCTACAAGTTTCTAGCACAACTTGAGTGTGATGTTAAAGCAACGATTCCAGCATAACAATAACGAACGCGAGAGAAAGCTATGCGTTTTACCATACCCCTTTACGCATTCCATCTAATAAGCAAAAAAACTCACAAATGCTTATTGGGATTCCTTTAAAAAAACTATTAGGAAATTATTATTTCTCGCATAATTAATACTCTATTTTTTTCGCCTCCTCCCGCTTCGGCAATTCCTACCAATATCAAAAATACGCTAAGCTTTAATATAGGAGAGAAAAAGAAATCTGTATATGTTTAAAGCTTCAAGTGCATCATAAAATAATCACTTAGATTCTGAACTTATACTCGATTGAACTTATATGTTACCTTCGTGAAATTGATCATTATAGCTCTTACAGTTTCAGCAAACCAATCAGTCCATCTGGGCAGTAAATATTACAGATCAGAATGCTATTTTTGCAGTGAATAGAAAAAAAAGAATTGAAATAGTCGAATATTTTTGAAGCGGAATATTGTTTGTAAGGAATTAGTCAAAATCACATATAAATATTAAACGATGTCCGAAACGTTGATTCATCGTCGATGCGTTTCGTATCATAGTGAATAAACCCTCTCTCCATAATACAGAATACAGCCAAATAACCGATCAAATAATCATCAGCAGGTGTTGTTCAATGCAGAAATTTCTTTTAAATTAAGGCATTAGAAATGAAAAAAGCTGAATGAGTTGAGTATATCGAAGAGTCAAGAGCAGATATGCACATAGATGTAGAAATCAATAATATGAATTTGTAATAGTATAGCCTTATAGCCACAAAACTGTACAGGAAGACCAACAGGAACGTTTGGCCTTATGAGCCTTAACTGTACAGGTAGACCAAACGTAGACCAACAGGAACGTTTGGCTTTATGCAGCAGCCGACGATAACTTGTTTACCAAAAACTATTGACGTTACGCATCGAAACAAGACGATGAAGCAAGCAACAGCGATGATTATAAAAGTGGTGAAGCGGATTTCAGATTTCAAGGAATTTCTCGACACTCTTAACACATCTGAGCTATGTAGTGAACGGGATTCAACGCTTTGCTATGATCAAACTATTTCAAACGAATGCTTGCTTTAAAGTATACATTGGACGGACGATTAGGAGCGTACAACACAACTTGACGCCCTCCATTGGCCACTCATGATGTTTGCATACAATTCACCGCTCAAAGAACGCAATGCAATGGTGAAAAACATAGCCCATTCCTCATACAACAAAAAAAAACGGTACAAGTATCAATGTTACGGCTGCTATATGGTCTGATCAAGATTTTTTTTCCAAGAATTTTTTTTCCTTCTGGAAATCAAGATTTTGGTCAACAAGATTCGAGAAAATTTATCAGCAAATATTTTTTGTATTCATTTACAACGACTCATTATCGAAAGTATGATGGTGTTGATTGATTAGCGGATCGTATATTGAACGATTTTAGCGAACATAACGCCACTAGTCATTTTCAGTTGATCCAAAATCATTTTAACAAATGATCATGTATGGCATGATGCAATACGATACAGTCTCGTCGAAGGGTCTCAAGAAACTCGAAAAACGAATACAATTTACTTCGCATCTATTTAAAAACAACGGAAATAAGTGAAGAGACTTAGGAAATCTTTTGGTTCATTAGTGGGCGAAAATATGCAAATCCAATGTAAGAAATTAAGTAATAATTAAACGTAAGAAATTAATTATCTTACGCATTGCATGACGGACGAATTGAGGTTGGTTATGATCGTGTCAAAGCAGGAAGCACGTTATACGGATGCACCAATCGCTGACTGCATTCGTAAGTGAACGAAGAACACACAATAACAGTACACGCTCAAGCAAAGGCGTGTCTATCTATGCTTGCATTTTGAAAGCGCTGACCACGCAGTAAAACGCCATAAATGCGTTGCAGTTACGACCACGGAGGGTGGGGAGAGGGGAGGGGGGTGGAATGCCCCAAATGCCTCCGTATACCATAAGTTACCTTTTTTTTTCGTCATATCTCGAACACCAGCAACGACCATGTCTAACGCTTGCTTGCACTGATCACCTCGTCGATAAGCAACGCTATTTTCACATCAATATAACACATAAAATCGTCCATCAATGAATGCTCTTTTGCGCACAGATATGATACGCTCAATATGGAGCACCGCGGATGCGTTATGTTTGGAAAAGCTCACTGATTCTACCAGCAATATGCAAACACACTATCAAAGCTCTCGACTATATAGTCAACGGGTTTAGAATAGAGAATAAGGAAGATGAAAATTAATGCCGATAATATAAATGAGAAGAAAGATCATGCATCTGTGAATGAGACAGAAGGAATGCTTTATAAGAAACAAACATTCATATTTATCAGTTCTCAATAACTGCTTACAATTAAGCACAGTATCTGGACGATCATTTAGTTAAAAAGCGATATCAGTTTTCAACTGAGCGAAATTGTTGTTTTGATTAGCGATACATGCTCATGACCCAATGAAAACCAAATTTCTCAAATATAATCCTTTAGAATACTCAAACATTGAATCTATTACAGACAAATATTATGATCTTATCGAGGATCAATGGAACGTCTCATAACGCTAGTAATATCTTCAGGAAGAAATGTCACTTATATTTTCTTTAAAAATTCTTAAATGATCAATTTTTAATACGATAAAACGATATAAAATAAACATTATTATGGATTGCTGACAATAACATAGAAAGATGAGGAACTTAACTTAATGCTAACAATGGAACGAATAGAAATGAAAAATAAAGAAATGAAAATAGTTTTCCATTTAGCTAAATTTTATTACGAAATAATTTCTCACAAGCGTTTTTCGCATATTTTTTCCGATCATTTATTCTAATTTTTATTCTAATGACAAAAATTCCTACAATATTTCTTCTAAGACTATTAAAATTAAAATTAACTCACCATCGAAATCCGATGTTCTTTTCAGTCCCTATTTCCAAAATTGTCTTAAATCATCGATTTGGCACGTTAGCACATTACCGCTCGGGTCTTCAGTGCGATGTGTCGATGTTACTGAGGCAATCGCATACCGAGCACATCCATCCCTTTGGCTGTTTTAGCCTGTTGTTAACCACCCGCTGGCTGAGCTGTCAGTGGTATGGTGGAAAGGAGCCGATTCCGGGTCTCGCCGGCACGCGAAGCGGGGGCTCTACCATTAAGCTATTTCCGCCCTCGATTTAAGACTTTTAATTTAATTAAGATGATTTAAGAGAACAACGCTTTGCGTTTTTAGTCAACGTCGACAGATGGACACATATAAGTTAAATAATTCGCTATTTGAAAACAAATCAAACGCATACCTCAATCATATTCTTTGCGCATGCTCTTGCTAATTTCTCACCACTTGTTAATCTTATCAATGTTGGTCGATGTAACGAATAATCATCGGGCAGTTGAATGGGATCAACAAACGAATAAATCGTATGACGGCTTGGTCCATTCTTATGTACGTATCCTTTCGGATATTCAACGTTATCAGCTAATAGCGCATCAATTTGAATATTAGCACTATGTGCGTACATTTCGATCGAACTGTACAACCATTTGTTATCGGACGTCAGTGAGCACATCGATTCGGAGTTCGATTGATCGAAATTAAATAATGCAATCGTTTTATGAACGTCATCATATTTCTGTGTGCATTTTGTGCCCTTCAAAACATCTTCGCTTTCTAACTGTTCCTTCGATGAACTGTTTTGATTTCCGTCTGTGAGCAGTTGAGAGCAACGCTCACATGAGCAGTCAAGATACGACGACGATAGACTTAAACAATCCGGTGTAACGACAACGTTATGCGGTAAAGATGAACCTTTTTCATCACAGATCAATTTACTCAAAACTTCACCACCATTCCACGTTTTATAGACTCGTTCCGAATTGTTCTCTCGTCGACTTTCATCGTTTTCATGCGATACGGATCGCATCATCATTGTTTCATTCATGCGTTCATCTGTGCGATTTAATAGCGCTGAATGTAATTCGACCGCATCATCCATTGAGGCAACAATCATTGTGATCCCACCAGGCGCAATCGGTTCATCTTTCAAAGCTTTAACATTACTTATCACTGGTGTATGATAACGATCATTATAGGTCCCACGAATAAAGTCCATTACAGCGTTCAATGAATGCTCATATTCTTTACGTGACTCAGCACTATATCTTAACGTATCGATTGTGACGTTTGTTTCATCGCTTGCTTTTCGGTTACAGATTTCATTATTCGACGAACTGGATACTTCATTCCCAACCGAACCTTCATTTAGCAACGATGGAGCAGTAGGTACGGAATGATCCTCACGCTTAGTTGAATCGCATCGCTTGAATTTTAATTTCAATGAAGAATCTCTTCGTATAATGCCATGTGGAAGAAGGCGAGAGATAAACGAACTTCTTCTAACGTTCGGGAACTCACTATCACATGATGCCCATGAGATTCGCTCATTTCTATTCCTCGAATGAGCAAATGCTTTACGACGTGTGAATCGACTTGTGGAACTTCCTGAATTGAAGTCATCGAAAACATCAGAACAACAATTCGACGATGGTGAATCAGATGGAATGGACTTCTGAGAAGCCATTTTCACTGTCATCTATCATCGTCAGTACATTGTATCGTCGAGTGTGAAATCACTGGCAACAAATATTTTACAGTTTGGAATAGCACATTGACAGTTACGGCAGCGATAAGTTGTGATGTTGTGGACAGAAAACGTTATGAACACAGAAAGAAGTAATTGTAAACGAAGTGCACAATTTAAGTGATGCCAACACACGGATAGGCGTGCGTTAAACGTATATAACGTTGTACGATACAGTTCATAGCACATGCTTTTATAAGGTTTGAATGTTTGAAAGTAAAAACATTTCAGCGATTCCCATCATAGAAATCTGACGCATACATATTTTGGGCAAACGAAATGCAGCAACACTGCAAAAGTTGCACCACAATCGAAATGCTATCTTTGCCAACGTTTAAGAAAAAGTGAAAACATTCTATGAATATATTTCTTTAAAACCATACGGAAACCATTCCTTCCCTCTCCGTTGTTTTAGAAGAAAAGCTCCGAAAGGAAGTTTGGCAGGAAAGGTTGAGGGCATGCTGTGGAGAAGGCTCCATGTGGAGCTTTTCAACGCTAATCTTAACCGATTAAAAACCTTAAATCTCAAGAGAACAAGTAAGCACATTTAAAAGTGGCTTATTGGAAAGCATAAGCTTTTTTTTTTTGTCGACATAATTTCATGTATCAAAATGGGCATTATAGTGCTCGCATGAGTAGCAGCTTAGTAGAATTGGGAACAAGGACGGGAGTAGCTTCCCTCCTCTTCTCTCAACCCCTTCCCCTCACGTCGATGTAGTGCTTCTCACCTTCCCCCAAAACCACTCCGGGATATTTTCTTGCTTAATCCCTCCTCGTCTCTGCAGCACTGCTGCCCAAGCCGTTGATCATAAATATGGACGAGAGCACCGCGTAGGGGCTTCTAGTGCGAACAGCAAAGAACAGCGATGAAACAAAAATGGACAAATTATGAGGAACATCTGGTGTTCATAAATCACTCAGCACATACCACATATTAGTTCACACACCACACACTACAATGCGCTCCGCTCTCTAACTGACCTACGCGCTATCTCAATGTGCAATCTCTGAACAACAATGGCGACATTGCTCATAGTTGAAGTGGTTGAGGAAAGGCGGCAAAATCAAGGGGGAACGGGAGAGCGGGGGGAGCTGAGGAGGAAGAGCT
>JPKZ01001924.1:157807-178183 GCA_000803305.1 Toxocara canis
TGCAGCGAAAATTCGATTCAAAGGGAACACTATTGCATAGCTAAACCTAAAAATACTTAATGGCTATGAGTAAATATAGAAAAAACTTTAGCCACTTTACGTATAACAGAGCTCTAAATAATCGCTCATTAGCAGCGAGCCTTACAATGGCAAACTTTACTGCATACAAAATTAGATTTCGTACTCTAAAGGAAACTATGCAGCTATAAGAGGTGAACTATGCAGGTATAGATACCTCCAAAAAGGATTAGGTGCATGAAAAGGAACTAAAATCTGCAAGTTCGATAAAAAATCTCTTTCCACATGAGCAGCATCTGGGCACCGCAGCTATAGAATTTTTCGTTGAACTGGTTCAGCAGTATCAAGAGACAAATTCGTTTGTGTCAGTTCACGAAGTTCAAATGCTCAAATTTATTATTTCCAACTTGAAAAATCCGTCAGCTATCTAAAAAATGCTTTTCAGGTGTAGGCCATATCGTCGAACTCTCTTATACAATCGAAGTTTTGAGATAATGGGTTGGAGACTGTGAAATTTGTCGATGTGCTCTGCTTTGAGTTTTAAATGTACCATTTAATATCGATCATGGGCGTCTTAAAAACAATGGGAATCGTTTCTCAACAATATATAACTTATAGATCTTTTGGCTGACAATACGCTTTCGAGAAAAATTTTTCTTTCGATTCGAAAAATTTAGAAAAGTTCAAAAAAAATTTCAAAAACTATTTGAAGGAAATCTGCTTTATCGCTTAAGCATCCCAACCCTTTCTTTCTTAAATGCTTTGGAAGCCTACAAGCAATCAGACTCATAACCGCACCTGCACTAATTCCCATTGATAACGTCGATCATCGATAATCACATATTGTTACGAATAAAAAAGCTCATTATTGACGGTCTAATTTGATCGGCACAAATGGAAAACAACCCCACGCGTTTTTCGCTGAGATCAAACAGCAGAATTATATGGGCAAACCACAACGTAACCATTCACAAATTGGATCAATAAGTAAATTAGTAGAGCGACAACGGCAAGAACTGTTTAATATGTATGTTGTTAATGAAAATGAAACAGCGAAAATGATTAGAGCAATCTAATCACAACTTCTGGTTAGCGAACTTCGATGACTCTCAGAAACCCGGATCTTTAGCATGATACGGATTTGCTCATTGAAAAGCAGTTTCAATTGAAGATTCGACCTAATTTTTTTTTCACCTTCTCCTTCTTAGATCAGAACTGGCAAACACCTTTGTTCAAATAAAGAGGAAAAAACATCAGCAAAAGATAATAATATTAGATATGAAACAGCCAATAATAACCCAGAAGAAAACAATAAATCTCGTCCTGCTATCAATCATTGCCTAAACGCAAAACGATATCGCTTAAGATCATTGGGAATCGAAGAACTGTCTAGTTCTTGTTCCGGATTATTTCTTGTTATATCTAGTTCTTGTTATACAAATTAGAAGAACATCAGATTTCTAGTTCATGTTTTTTAAAGCCTGAAATGAACAATATGCGCTTATTCGCAAAATTTTGGTAACGGCTTAATCGAAAGATTTCTCCGCCAAAACAAGGTCAACATAAAGAGTTGATGAAAGAAAACAAACTAACCGCTTCCCTTCCTTGTTTCTTCAATAGGTTCCGAAGAAATTTGAACCGAACGGTTCTGAGTGATCATGTGTAAATGCTGTTAATTGGTCGAGAATTTGACATTTAAACGTATTGCATAAAATGTATTACGTATTTCACGTAAATTCTCACCGTGAATCCAGTCAAGCGGATAGATGGATCGGTTTTGTTATCCACTGATGATGAGATCCGCGATCTTCATGCAAAAATCATTCCCAACATAAATCGAAAATTGCAATTTTGTGGACGTGATTCGAAGGCTTTTAACATTGGAAGTTCTATAAGCTAAACGCTTTGTTTCAATTCGATACAAATGGACGGCATTATACGCACTGAACAGTATGGGGCTGTTTATCTCAAGCAGTAGCAATAGATTTTGAAATTTATGAACTGAAAAACACAATTCACGAACAGTCGGCAGCTGCATGATGGAGAGACCCGGCTCAATCGTTTAGTCGTAGGCGCAAAATCCACGGTAGCGTTCTAATCTTCGATGATTTACAATTATCTTCGACAGGTCGTTTGCGGGCCGCAAAAAGCCTAAAAATGGTACATGTAGTGAAAATGTGATCATATCATACGGATCTCGCTTACTAAATTTTGCAACTATGTCTGTAATGACCCTAGTTTGAAGCTGCCGAACAGACAGATAGACGGCGGACATGCTTTCTCCACAATGTTATTTACAAGTGCAAAATTGCTAAAGCGTAGCATAAGTGCGGCGATAACCGTCCTTGAAAATTTACAAGTTTTCAAATGCTTGGAGAAACATTAACAACATTCAGTAGTGTTTAGCACTACTCTTGAAAGCGTGCTGACGGATCGGTCGAAATGCTTTTTGGCGTCTTGTGGCTCTTTTCTTGTGCTGCGGCGCTTGCCAACGTTAAAGGTAACTTTCGACTGCCTAGTTTTGAATATGCGAGGTTATCCTTATGACCTTAATTAAATCCGGATGTGTAAATTCGCAATTTCTATATGAGCCTTCGAACAAGTGATGTTATGCAGCACAAGTTCGTTCTGCCCGCATTGGTCTCCAAGAAGGATGTAAATTTTGGCTTCGGCTTCCAAGAAAAAGTGGTTTCTGCTTCGGCACAGGAAAACCTTCGGCTGAATGGTATCCCCCTTGAGATGCGTTCTGATCTGTGATGCACTGTTCCAGTATCCGAGGGCCTTCCAGGAGCACATGACATTACTTTATCCATGAAAACAAAAAATTTACGCTAGGATCCCCTTAAAGCAGCGCTTTTGAACACAGTATGAACATTACCTACTCGTCCTCTCATTTATGAATAAGCCATCACTCTGGAACCAAATTTCACAGTTTGATTCTTTTTGAGAGCACATTGCTTTCCACTTGTAGCGCTGCTGACTGTACTACTCACCTTTGATATGCAATGCTGGAAATTTTAGGGCATCTACCTTTTCGCAATAACATTTCGGACAATGAGCCTTCGTTTAACCAGTGGGCTATGGTGAATGCGGAACGCATAAAGCTCGAGAAACTTCAGGCCGAGATTGCGGCCCGTATGTACAGTTATCGACCGTTGCCGTTCTTTATGATATCCATTGTGCTTTGCACACTTGTGATTTTAATTGCGGTCATTCTTGTCCAAGGTACGCATCATTTCATGGAGAATAATTGCACAAAAGTTATCCTTTCTTGCGGTTCCTTTTCATAATTCGAATTAAACGAACTCTTCTGTACCTATATATATTCGTTCAATTTGCGCAGAACGACGTAGATTTTTACATGCTAGCAAGGTGAATCCTGCTCACGTCGATATTCCTTATTTCATTACTAATTGCTTCAAAGAAGACACTTTCATTAAGCTGTCTTATTTCTGACACAAAATGAATCTTGCTCACTTCGAATCTGTATGGAGCTCAGTTTGAGTAAGCAATCGTCGTTTGTTCCATTAAACGGAGGTAAACTATGTAGTTTGGATGCAAGAAAAAATTAAAGGAAGATATAACGGTTATCGATGACAACGTTTAGTGTATAACGTCTAAGCAGACTATTTTCGCGTACCCTTTCTCGCATCACACAAGTCATTCCCTCTAGACTATATCATTCCTTTTTGACTATTTGAAGTTATGGGAGGAGGGGTGCATCTCCATAATGCCAAAAAAAGGAACTCGGAGCTGTTGCGTTTAAAATGACTTTTGCTCAATGCTGAAATGCTCTTAAGTACATAGATCTAAGTCGTTTTTCATAAGATACAGCCTATGGAATGATGTGTAAGTAGTGTGACGAAGGAATTAAGGATTCAGCCTTCCTCCAAAAATTACTTAAATATCTAACGCTTGAAATGTAAAACGACATTCATATTTCGCCTCAGCATCAAACATTGAGAAGAGCAACTATAACAGTCGGAAATCGCAAGAACGTTTTCAAAAATTATGGGAGCAAGAGACAACGAAAAACGAGGCGTCATCATGTGTTGCTGATATCGACTTTACCTACGCGAACGCTCGACCTGGTCTCATCTGCCGACTCTTTTCTGCTAATTCAGGTGGTGATTTCATTTTATGCAATTCGTCTGGAGGTCCAAACCGTTAGAGAATTTAATTTTAAGCGGCGTCGAAGTTAATGATTTTCAAAGATTTTCGTCGCGAACGGTCTGTTTTTGGATGCAATCTTATGACAGGATTCGTACTATAGCGGTGAAACTGGACTATACTGCAGTAAAGCAGGATCGCCCAGTCGCAGGCAAGTCGACGAGAGATACGGCCGGCAAGAACCCGGTGACAACCGTCGGAGCGGTGAAGCGTATCCCAAGATGGGTGATCGGCATTGAGATTATCTCAAGCGGTGTTCTACTACTTCAGCTGATCTGCATGGGCTTATGCGTGTATCACATTGATGACTCCGTTGAAATGATCGAAAGATTTTGCACAGAGGATCTGGCATCTTGCCAACAAAATTGCTTTTTCGGTTAGTCTTTGTATTACTGTCTAAAATAGTTACATGCTAAATAGGTAACTCGACTTATTTCGTAAATATTTAGCCATATAGTATATAGATATGTAGCGAGGTTACTCACAACGAATGCACCAACCTGTTTCACTGCAGGCAGCCGCAATCTTTGCCAGCCGTTCTCAAACCATCGAAATTCCCTGTTAATTTCGATGGTTTGAGAACGTTCGGAAGGTTGTGGGAAGTTCGGAAGGTTACTCACAACGAATGCACCAACCTGTTTCACTGCAGGCAGCCGCAATCTTTGCCAGCCGTTCTCAAACCATCGAAATTCCCTGTTAATTTCGATGGTTTGAGAACGTTCGGAAGGTTGTGGGAAGTTCGGAAGGTTACTCACAACGAATGCACCAACCTGTTTCACTGCAGGCAGCCGCAATCTTTGCCAGCCGTTCTCAAACCATCGAAATTCCCTGTTAATTTCGATGGTTTGAGAACGTTCGGAAGGTTGTGGGAAGTTCGGAAGGTTACTCACAACGAATGCACCAACCTGTTTCACTGCAGGCAGCCGCAATCTTTGCCAGCCGTTCTCAAACCATCGAAATTCCCTGTTAATTTCGATGGTTTGAGAACGTTCGGAAGGTTGTGGGAAGTTCGGAAGGTTACTCACAACGAATGCACCAACCTGTTTCACTGCAGGCAGCCGCAATCTTTGCCAGCCGTTCTCAAACCATCGAAATTCCCTGTTAATTTCGATGGTTTGAGAACGTTCGGAAGGTTGTGGGAAGTTCGGAAGGTTACTCACAACGAATGCACCAACCTGTTTCACTGCAGGCAGCCGCAATCTTTGCCAGCCGTTCTCAAACCATCGAAATTCCCTGTTAATTTCGATGGTTTGAGAACGTTCGGAAGGTTGTGGGAAGTTCGGAAGGTTACTCACAACGAATGCACCAACCTGTTTCACTGCAGGCAGCCGCAATCTTTGCCAGCCGTTCTCAAACCATCGAAATTCCCTGTTAATTTCGATGGTTTGAGAACGTTCGGAAGGTTGTGGGAAGTTCGGAAGGTTACTCACAACGAATGCACCAACCTGTTTCACTGCAGGCAGCCGCAATCTTTGCCAGCCGTTCTCAAACCATCGAAATTCCCTGTTAATTTCGATGGTTTGAGAACGTTCGGAAGGTTGTGGGAAGTTCGGAAGGTTACTCACAACGAATGCACCAACCTGTTTCACTGCAGGCAGCCGCAATCTTTGCCAGCCGTTCTCAAACCATCGAAATTCCCTGTTAATTTCGATGGTTTGAGAACGTTCGGAAGGTTGTGGGAAGTTCGGAAGGTTACTCACAACGAATGCACCAACCTGTTTCACTGCAGGCAGCCGCAATCTTTGCCAGCCGTTCTCAAACCATCGAAATTCCCTGTTAATTTCGATGGTTTGAGAACGTTCGGAAGGTTGTGGGAAGTTCGGAAGGTTGTGGGAAGTTCCTAACGATCTCATTAATTCTGACAAGGCAGGAATGGAAGAGTGCGCAAACGATTGGCATGAGCTTGTGACAAGAACTGAGCATTCCTCTGGTCAATGCAGTCTCATTGGAAAATGAACTTTCACTTCTTCAAAACTACGAAAATCCTTATAAAATACGGTTTCGACCATTATATTGCAGAGGTAGGCAAAATGTGGTAAGATAGAAAATATTACTGCCGAGAAGCGCTTTAAGATGTGAGAATTTTACAGATATAAAATTGAAACTTATGAAAATTTTTCCCAAAAATATTTGCACGTCTAATTTTTCATATGAAATTAAAAATACGTTGCAGGGCAATTGTCGGGAAAATTACGTTCAACGGTATATCAGTTGCACGCAGAAGTTCGAAACGCATTTGGTGTCTATATATCTCATTTAGCCGATGCACGCACAAATTTTGATTACACATTGATTATGATCTACATGACGTGCATATTTACTTGCAGCTACATTTTTTCGTCTCTATGCTCGACGTTTGTACATTGCAAAGAGATCGATAGCAATGGAAAGGGTGAGTAGAAGAGATTATTGACTACATTAAAGGAGATCGTACAAATTGCTGAGGCTATTCTGCAATAACGATCCTTTAAAGCAAATATCTCCAATAGCGTAGTTATGCAGTTTGGGGGACTTTTACTTAAAAGAAAAATAATTTTATTGAGAACAAAAGTTTAAAAGATTGTTGCGAAATTAAAAGAATTAAAGAAACTCGTGTATCACAATTAAATAATTATTTTCAAAATTTTTACTTTTATAAATTATTTTTTATTGATATGGCTTAGTATTGAAGGGATGACGAAGAATGCGAGTTTTGTAAACCATTAGTTCTCTCGAAACAGATGGCAACATGCGATACATAGAAGTCAAATTTAAAAAAAAAAACTATCGATTTCATATCTATAAACAAATTAGAAACGAGAGCAATTTCGTTATCACAAGAATTAATATGTGAGAATAAAACACGATCGAATGATATACTTTAATACTGCCTTATTTGATATAGCTTTTATCTCGAGTTATTTACAAGATCACTTTAAAGAGAACTCACCTCATAGCAATAGTGCTTTTTGAGTGTGCTAATTGGAAAGAAACTAATCGAACAAATTCTGAGACCGATCCACTTATGTTCCAACATCCCATATTCTTCTCACGTTTCCCAAGTTTGAATTTTGACGGTTTTATGGTCACGCTTCTCGCTTCCGTCTCATATTCGGATAACTGAATCCGAACTAATTTCATTTATAAATTTATAAAACCTTTATAAACCGAAATAATTTATAAAGAAAACCTAAACCCGAAGTAATTTTATTGAAAATTAACAAATCATAATTCGAACCGCCTGAATGCTCAAGTATCTAAGCATTTAAGCTATACCATACAATACATTATGAAGGAGACCTAACTGAACAAATAAAAATCAAAGATAAAATATGAAGAGAAATTTTATTGCAGATGCATAGCAAATCCTTAGAGTTGTGAATTGAAAGAGTCTCATGCATACAAACAGTTACGAAGTTTATCGGAGTACGATGATTAGACAGTAGTTCACTTATAGAGCGCAACTTTTCTGTTTCCTAAAGCACTCAACCATCAGTGTCACCATCGACGTTCCCGTTGTTTTAGCGCTGAGACCCTTTCCGGCTTAATTTTTTGCTTAGCGTAAAATTTCTTAAACATTTTTATTCGCGACATTTTTCAGCTTTTTTCTTTCGCATATATCCTCAGAAATTTGGCAAACATTTGTTCTGCAACAAAACTAAGCAAGGTGACAGGTGTTGTAGTTTTCAGCATTCCTCCTCCGATGCAATGTGATAGTGCAGCTTATCTGCTTCAGTATTCTACAGCCTAGCTTGTGAGCGGTGCTGCGTTCATGTAATGTGACTTTCATTGCTCTACTAAGTAATTGCCCAGTACGGTTCCCCATTCTCTGTCCTTTTTCTGTTCCTAACTCACCCATTAACAGGATTAAGGCGGCTGCTGTTAAGCTGCACTCTAATCACATTTAGATTACAAGGTTAGCAAATTACGACATTCAAAGAACCCAAACGACAACTCATTTAGGGAGAAAGAGGGCTGGAAAAAGGTACTTTTCTCTGCGGATATGCTGCGGAAATGAGTTTAATTATTGGATCCAATTTCAGTCACAATTACGACGACATTCTTCGAGCAATCTGTTTCGTTGTTCTGCGTCTCATTATCGTCGCTATTTTCGCTTTCAGTTTTCATCACATTACACTTCCATCTCAACTCTGAATCAAAATCGATAGCAGGTCTTAAAAAATGCAGCAAACAGCTTGAAAGCTTCTGCTACTGTTGACTGACTGAGTAGTACCAATTTGCAGTTTTGCTTGACTTTAATCGCTCTTTGGAAATCCAGAATTTCAAATTCAACCACCCGTTGGTCTATAGTTTACAAGTTTTCACAGTACTTAACAGCCAGGAACATTGGTGATCATAAGTTGCGTTCGAAAAGCCGTGTATTGTAGTGAGCCTATTTTCTTCTTATTTATCTGTTCATTTAAAAAGTATTAATCTAATGGGCTCATTCCGCGATACGACAATCGAACGATTTAACTACCATCGAACGCAACAGCCGATCTGCAGATTAAAGGCAATATCTTCGTACGATATTTGTGCCATAAATCATTTTATTAATCCGATACTTGTGTCATGTTATGAATCAGGTATAATATCTGTATTGCAGCGACTGTTTTGCCTTTCCTCACGACGATTCGTCTGGAAAATGTATTATTTGTCTTTTACAATTTCCTAGCACTCAGAAGCTGCATGCTACTCGGAACTTTCATTGCTTCCGACCGCTATTCGTTACGCGAAATAATGTTGCATGATAATGATGCGGTTAGCTTGTCAAGTGGTATCGAAGTCAAGGTGACGATCAACCTATCGGCTAATTCCATTCGATGCTCATCCGAGGCATGAACACATGAAACTCACGTTGCTGCGGTGATGGCGCAGCTACGAAGTACACTCATTCCATTCGATGCTCATCCGAGGCATGAACACATGAAACTCACGTTGCTGCGGTGATGGCGCAGCTACGAAGTACACTCATTTTAGTCTTCCACAAATTAGCGCACGAGATCGGCCGAAGTCTTTTTGGCAATAAAAAAGATGGTGATTTGCGCTTTTCCAAGTTTCCAGTCAATAAAAGCCCAACACCGTTTTCGTGGTGGAACTGGAAACTATTTTTTAATAGCATCGGAAACAAACGCATAGGCAGAAGATCGAACTGAAAAAATGTAAGAATGAATAAAATTTGTCTCCACCAAACTTGGTCTTAAGGTTTCAAGTAAAACAAGAAGTGATCAGAAAAGGTAACGATTATTAAACTTCATGACCGGAGCTTAAGCTTCTTAACTCATCGGTCAAGCCAAATTCATCGGCTGAAGCGTAATTATTGTTTCAACGTATTCAGAAACCCAAATGATAATATTCAAAATAGCATATATTTCTTTATTTTGCCTAGAACCACAACTTGACTCATTCGTTCCGCTATACAGTTCATCAACAAGCATACAGGAGCTATGAGCTGTAGCAAAATCCCTGCAATAAATTCGCTACAAAGGCCGTTTTGTTCTTTCACGTAAGCCCACAGTAGAACAGAAAGTGCGCCGATCATCGTTTTGAGCATCTCAAAAGTTATCTACTCGTGAGCTTTTCGTATAGATTGCTGTGCCACGTGAACTGACGTTAGTGGTTCCTTGTCGACCTTCACCTTAAACAAGCCCCCAAAAGATGAAACCAACTAAGAATGCTAAGGCCATCTATGCCGGGTTCTTCTTTTACTAATACTCATATATCCGCGACCATTTTAAAGACAAGGTTTAAACGCACATCTGAAATGCTGAAATTTGGTTTTGCTGGTATCACTTGCAGACTTCCATAAGATTTTCCTAATTTCCTTTATACTTGAAATTGGTGGGTGTTCAGTCTAAGAACGCCGTTCGAAACGTCGTACAAAGTACCGAGAAATAGCAGCACGTTCGAGGGCAGTGATCCGAAAAGCAGGTAGCTTGTCATGATATATACGTATGACCGCAAGTTGGCTCCAGATCGTTATTACTGACAGTTGTCTTTTATAGCTTACAGGCATCACTTCCCTAGCATCTTTATAGTTCTGAAATACAACATATGGCTCCTCAAATGAGGCGATCTTCAAACTGTACTGGTCCACATCTGGAGCGGAATATTTTATATGCTTTACGAAAAAAGCCTCTTGGCTGGTCCCATACGTGCTGTTGGCTTAACGATTTAAAAATTTTCCTTTATTAGCTCGCAGAAACAATAAAGCTGTGTTTCCAGCAATAATGGTTTTTTCACAACTAGTTACTTGCCATGAGAGCTCATTTTGCAGCAAATCGGTGTTCCGCTAACTGTTTTAAATTGATGTTCATTCATATGCATAAAGAATGAAGCAGATTGGGATGGTGGTGGGTACAAGCTCGGCTGCACTTGGAAATGGTGAATGCGTACGAGCCGAAGGCCTACTTTTAACCCCGAGAACGGCGAAAAATTTCGGATTTTTGAAGTTTTTAAAAAAAGTGCAAAAGTGCTCCTAACGGAGACGGCGAATGGTAATAGTAATGGCCATCGCGATTCTACAACCTTCCACTTCCCCCTGCCCTCTACTCCCCCATCCGCCCGGCGAACAAATAAGTAAGCTGAATCTGAGAAGCCAGATTCTTTGGAAATATGCATATTTCACGCATGACTTCTCAGAACAATGCGGGCTATGCAAATCACCCACTCGTTGTGAATAATTAGCATCTCAATGAACACTGTCGCTCAGAAGTTCTACGATGCAGTTGCATTCATTCGAACTTATCACAAGTGCAGTCAGCCGAAAACACAGTTACTGAGAACTGTTGATATTCGTTTTTTTAGCACCCACCAATTGCTTAAATATAGCCACCAAAACCGATTCAGCGTTTAATTTATGTCCGATATTTGATGAGTAGCAAAGAAATCGATGAAGGTTTGATTAGAGTCACCTCTGATCGTATTATAATTTTCCGGAAAGGAATGATCCTTATGGAAACATGGTACAAGCTATGCGCTTTTTCGGGAGTTTCATTGCCATTCGGCGACATCCGTACTCTTGCTACTTTCGTCCATCGTGTATGATGTCCAGCCTCTTTGTTTGACCACATTTCAAAATCAGTTACGCAAGCGCCTAAGCAGTCGCTTAAAAAAAAGCTCACGAGCGGGAAACTTCTTAGGTTCTCAAAAAGATGTTCGACACCTTTTCGGTTCTGCTATTGGTTTGCGTCAACGTACAAAACAACTTTTGCAATGAAATTATCGCAGACATTTTGCTATACCTCATAGTTCCTGTTGTTCTCTGCCGAACTGGACGGCGTGGTAAAAAAGTCGAGTTGAGGTTTGAGAAAAAATAAATTGTGAGTATTCTACTGTTGTGACTATTATCGCTTGAATTTCTGAAAGCGTTTAAGCAATAACTTTGTTTCATTCGATGGATTTGGCATAAACTATTATGAGTTACGAAGCTTGAACTTAGGTCATGAAATATGATAAGTAGTAACATTTGATAAGCATTAACTTTTCGGATCAGCTGTTCGGATCACATTTTGTTTGCCTTGAAATCTTAAAACGAAGTCTGATGGAGAGAAATTTTTTTCATTACTACATTTCGGTAGCCTCACCTTCTGCCTACGCGTTTATTCCCGAAGGTAGAGAAAAATTGCTTGTGCAAGTGGGCGTTGTGTTTCTTTATCGATCAAAAACTAATTTTTTGCTTAATCAGGTCAAGAATCTCTTTCGAAGGACGACCTTAGACAAAGCAGAAAACGAAAGATCAGCACCGGAAAACGGAAGTTCACGTATCGTTTAATGGGTTTTGCGAACAGCACATGACGCATTGTGTTACATATAGCTGTTTGCTTTCTCATTAGCATTTCTATTCTTTGATGTTTGGTGTCTTGTTTGTATTTTGGTGTTATGCAGTCCTGTAATGCTAATTATCGAATTCTGTGCACCACTACCATTTGTCTGAGCAATTACACGTTACCGTATGTTTGGCTCTTGATCAATTTTGAGAAGTGAGCTAGAACATTTTCGACGTTTTCGCGAAAAAAAAGCTGTTCAATTCAGTTCAGTCTTTTATCTATGTTTGCATTTGTAGCTCACAGTTATGCTAGGCAAAGGGTAGAGCAAAACTTTTGATAGTTTTTTTGTTCCGTGTAAGGATATCAGACTTAGTCAGTCATCGTTTTGCGCCATTATCCAGAAATGATCACAACTCAAAATTGAAGGGCCCATCTTCTTAGTGATCGAAAGCTAACCTGCTAGGCATCCTATCAAATTCCAAGTGTAGTTGTTAGCTTGGAGTTGAGCGAATCTCGGCTCATAAATAGTGGGAAAACAACTGCTCACTTGCACTTTATGAAAGCTATTAAATGATGCTTAAACCTCTTTCCTCCTGTACAGGTTTTTAAACATTTGACAGCTGGGTCAGTAAATAGTCAAGAATGGTGATGCTGCCATTGCATTGAGACCAGAGAATGGCCTTCACATATTCCTACAGGGTTCTGTCGAGCGATTTCAGGCCGGAGGGTTTGGGAGCCCACCTAACTGTTTAGCAGGAAATTAGGTAGTAATTCCATTGCAAAGATGACATCACATTAGATCCCCGGGAACACAAAGAACGTTGTTCGAAGTGGCGCGATCGATTTGTGAAACAAAATGAAGTAATAAAATTTTCTCTAAAATCTTATTCTAGTACTCTTTATTGTTCACATCCATATATTGCTTGTTATCAATCCCACTTTTCCTCTGATTTGGTGATACGTCAGGCCTGTCTGAAAGTGGATGAGGCTATAGAGATTTACCAGCGATATTTTCGACCGAATTAGCTGCAGTGATGGATGTTGAAACTGAAACGAAACAAAGAACCAAAAACTAAGAGGGCTGGCAAGAACCGATGGAACTCCGATAGTGTCATCTTAGAAACCTCATTGACCCCTATTTTCTTCAGCAAATCGCTGTATGAAACAAACCATTACTTTGTCACACTTAGTTGATAAGATCTCAACGAACAATCACCGTACACGAACAGCTGCTCAAGCACCTGAACTTTTCCTGAACACATAGAACATGTCGAGGTTGTCATAAATCTTTGGAAACCATTGTTTGGGGAAATTTTTAATACGAATTGTTGTTCTCAGAAACGGAATCTTTTAAAGACTAGCCATGTCTTCGTTGATCAATGCTGTTCAAAAAAACCAGGAGTCAGCAGAGTTAGTATTTAAAGAGTACAGTCACGGGTAAATTGAGCAAACAGATTTTGTTTAAAACATGCATGATTCAAAAAAAGAAAACTTTTATGAGCACATGTTTGCTCACAATTTGTGAATACACCCCTATGGAGCTTTATTAACATAAATCGAAGAAAATTAAAAGAAACAATTTAAATGCATCTCATCTAGCATTTTTGTCATGCGATGCATTTTTTTTCGTCAGAAAAAACGGTTGTTCATGTGCGTGCTCGGATAAAGCCTTTGTTAAAATTAATAGCAGTTCTACTCGCGCTGAACGGCAGTAGGTGGAGCGATGAAGGTTTTAGCTTGTCCCATGTTTCACTAAGCTAGTACACTGACCAGGAAAGCGGAAAGTTGGTATTTTGGTCATGTTGTTGCTCTTTTTACTATTACCTGTGCGCATTGTTTACGCTTGCTATTATCTAAAGGATAGAATATGCTCAAAAGTGCAACTAAATGTTGCAGTTATGGCACTCGCTGCACCCGAATATAACTTCACTTCATATATTGTGGTCGGAACACTGGTCGTGATCTTCAACTTACCTCTCTGTATCGTAATAGTATCGAGTAATCAGTTAAGGCACATTTTTGGCGTGCTGGCCGCACTATTTTCTGCGGGCGCTCTAACAGGTTTGCCATGTGTGCTTGACAAATCTCATATGTTACTTATGCTAATGCCGGTACAATTTAAGAAAAATTTCTAGTAATAACGAGTGTAAACTGAAATCATCGGAACAAAAGTGCCGCTGTTGAGGAGATAGAATTCTTCACCAAGAAAAGATGGTTTCAGCTATATCATCAATTCGAACTTTTAATCGAATCGAATTCAATCGAATTGAATCTAATCGAATCGAATCTTTTATTTACTCGATAGGCAAGGACTGTGTATACGACAATTCGTGGATGATACGAAGATGAATCAACGGTACATTGAATGGTGTTTTGCTATTTTGCTTTTCAGGCATATGTAGCATAGCGAAGGGTTTCTCAAGGCTCGTTGCTGTTAATGGCGGTCTGAGCACAGTGCGTAATCTTAGCGCTCTACATTGTATTCAGAAGGCTAGTCAACTTCCGTTCACGATACGCATAGTTTTATTTGAACGGCACCTGAAAAATATGTTGAGCTTTTACAACACGGCGTTCTTAGCACGTTGCTCTCCACTCTGAGCCTCTCGCGTTTTCTTTTTTTTTTTTGATTAGCTGTATTTGTGAGTGCCAGAGAATAGGAACAGTTAAATCTTTCAGGATTTTTAACTCCTAAAACGCAAATGAATGTGAAGGAATTTAGTTTTTTTTTAAATGAAAAATTTCCTCCTTTGCCCACTGAATGCGAGAACCTTGGCGTGGGTTTCCGATATTGTTCTCAATTTTCAACGTGTGCTTAGTCGCATGTCACGTATTCCCGTGAGCGAAAAGAATTAGGTATAAGATAAGCATGATTTTTGCTGTAAATAACCAACTGTTTAGGTGTACATGAGCTACCCAATATGTGTCCTCGAGAGTTTTAAAGCATATTTATGCCACTGTTGTTGTGGTTTCTTTTTCATATATTGCTAGCTCAGTTAGGCAGACAGTTTTTGACAATCGTCTTTGATGGTCTTTCAACTTGTGGGGCAGCAATCTCACTTCATAGCGTACATGGACTCGTGAAACATTGAATAGCTGAATAGATGCTGTACAACTGCATTCTTGGCAATAAAGTGTCACCCACAAACTTTACCAGTTTTCCAAAATGGCTCGTAGCTAGCAATACGGAGGAAGTTAAGGCAGTTATGATCATCGTAAGATTCTATAGGAAAATTGTTTCAAAACATATAACTTTTGGCAGTTTCGACTCAACTGTGTTACTAAAAGCCTTTCGAAAAGTTACTGCATTAATGCGACTTTTTAAAGCCATTTTAACTTGAAAATCGCGGGCCGTAAAATTTTAATGCAGAAATTGCAACCACTAAAATTTATTGAAAATTAGAGGACTGATAGGGCATTCCTACATGTAGTTCGAAATAATTAGGCAGGGACTAAAGGTAATAAAGACTGTTGTTCGGCAAATGCACAGCTATCTCATGGTCTGACCGTCGGTGGTGACACTAATGATTAATTCATAGATCTTTCTTTTTTGCTGGTCAGGGCTGTCATGGTGAAAATGCACTTTGACGAGGCTCTCCTTGACCGTTCGTTGCCCTACTTTTCGGTTGAGACCATTTCTGGTAGGATTGCTTCCCGCTCGAATCGTTCAATTTTTCGCACTTAAGCTCACAACAGCCTTTGCTTTGTTAAGCCCATTCATCGACGTTCTATATCCTCCTTTTCGTCATATTCGCTCTCCGATCAAACGCAAATCTCTGCTGGACGACTGTTTTTTTCGGTCCTTCCACAAATAAATTTCTCTGCGGATGTCCGTAGAATGACACTCGCACGGATGTGTTCGCTTACTTTTGTAAGCGAAAAGCAGTAACTGTGCCAAAACTGTCACAAGCTTTGCACGAAAAATTCGCTCGAATTTCACGGCAATAGATATTCCCTTAGATCGGCACGCCCCAGGTGACTCATCCTCCACGTATTCTTTTAGACACTTTCTAATGCAAACCTACTGTAATCATCTCGACTCATTTTAATGCGAACTACGTCACTGAATCACTGATGTTGTGTACAGCATTCTCATCTCGCAAACTGATTCTTCCAAATCTGCACATCGTGTATTGGCATTAAGAAGTCACAAGTTTCGGCCACCCTCTAGTTCTCCATTACTCCAGTCGTAACTAGTCAGCAATAAACAATATAAATAATTTCAGCCCGTCGTCTTGATGGATCAGTTTACATTCCCGTCTGTATCTATGTTGCTGATGGTCAACAGTTTCGATCGTTTGCTGGTCGTTTCAGTGCCGATCTTTTACTTCAGAAAGTCAGCAACAATTGTTGCATGCCAAATCATATTTGCATTCCTTTCGATCATTGTACTTGAGGCGTATTCGTTCGCTGTAGCCACTGTAATGGATGCACATGCAACGTCAACGTTTTGCAGGTGAACACTAAACACAATTGTTGTGCACTTAGGTCACCGCATTTGCGTTCTTCATTTCGGATTGTGCGCAGAATTGTCAACGAGTGACTACTTTTGAAGTCCATGGGAGCAAACAAGCTGTGGCTCTACGCAGTAATGTGCGGAACAGTGTCCCTTACATCTTGCTGCCCATTTTATATATGTATAAATATGTACATATATGTATATGCATATACAGGCGGGCAGTAGCTCAGTGGTAGAGCTGCCGCTTCGTATGGGGGAAGACCTGGGTTCGATTCCCGGCTGATTCCCTGACGGATCGCCAGCAGGCTGACCACCAGGCGTTCCGAAACTTGTCAAAACAATCATGTCCGGGCATAGTTGTCAGCTGCTTAGATACGGAAGTCGACGAAATTACAGCTGCCTTTGCATCTTTGCATCTTCCATATATATATATATATATATATATATATATATATATATATGATGATGATGATGATGATACATTAACAACACATACATGGCCAAAGGGCATAGCCTCTCTATGCATCCGAAGTTGGTGCGAAAAAAATGTTTTCATGCTTCGTTAATACTTCGTCGACGCAAGTATTGCACGTGATCATGTTGCTCAGTTCGAAAGTGTATATGTTTTTTATGAGCGGTAAAGCTGTTTGTGCGGTCGGCTATTGCAGTCGACCAGCCAGAGATTTCCATCTTTTGCTATACTCTCTTTGCATCCATATTTGTATAAAGAACGCTTAACATAACGCACACATTCGCCCTCACTCTGAATGCGTTTTTTTTTTTCAGGCAGTCGGAATTTCTGCCAGCTCATATCTATAGAACGAACATTATCTTTCGATTGACGTGCTCGATTTTATCGGTGTTAATGATGCTTGTTGTGTTGTATCGGCTTACGCAACGCAGAACTCACTCGAACAAGATACATGGCGACGACAAACAAAAAAGCATACACATACATAAATATATGACCAGACAAAATAATTTCACCAAAGCAATGCTGTTCTCATGTTGCTTCACACTTCGTAAGTGTCACAGGCATTTCAACTTGAATTGGTTTAATTACCCTTCGTTAGGTGTATAGTAATCAAGTGGATTCCAGTAATACATGAGTAACACCCCTCCCGGCTCATCCTATTACTTGTTTGATATGATCTCACTGGGATCCGGAGTTTTTGACGACCGATCCGCAGCCGACAGTTCAACAAGCACTGAGAATAATTAAAAATTCTATATTATTTTCATGACAGCTATATTTTCTGAAGATGTGTTTTTATGTGCGTTTAGCACATAAAAACAAAATAATTTCACATCGTCATCCTCATCATCATTTTCTTTAGCCTCATTGTCCGTTATGACATTACGTCAATCACTCAATAATTTGAGATTTTTTGCCTGAAAATCATGTTTGACATAATTCTGACGCACAAAACGATGCATGGTGTTTGGTCTAATAATTATTGACCTTCAGAAAATCGACTGGTTGTGGTCGGTAATAATTTCCAAACGGGGAGGAGAGAGATTTTAGTAAGAGAAAATAATTTTGAGATTTTTAACTTGTTTATCGAGTGGTTTGGAATCTGCTAAAGTTACTTGAACAAGTAATCTGATTGTAAGATTATCCGCTCAACTTTATCATCATGAGTTATATTAACATAGCAATAATCCAAGAATGCTTTTGGAATGATCGGAATTTCATTAGTTAGCAAAACAGTCACTAAATGGCCTAAGAATATATAAGAAAAAAAAAATGGCATTTCTATTGTTAAGAATAGACGAACGATTTGCGAATAACAATTCGGCAACAAGCTGCAAGTGTAACAATTCTTTTCCGCAATATTCGAATTACTTGTTAAATTTCTAATGTCTTAATGTGTATTTGAATCGTTTGGCCTCTTTATTCGCCTAGAAATAACTTTTATTTTGCAGTACTCGATACAGTACCAAATATTGTGGTTGTATGCGCTTATCAACTTGGAGCTGATAATTTTGATGACTACGTAACGTATACGCGTATTGTATGCATGATGAACGCTATCAATATGGCATTAGTGGTAATGTGCCGAAAAACGGATATTCGAATGATTCTACTCAAATTTTTTCGTTATCCAATGATCAATGATAGGAGTATTCGATTGTTCTCTTTTCGTCTCAACTATATCAGTGCTACTACGTTACGTTCACCTCAAGATGCCAAACGACCAACGGAGTCTAAATTCAATTCTGGAAAAAACTTTTAAAAATTACAAGCAATGAAATCAATGTTTTCACAAGTTCGGCTTTTATGCTCCTCATCAGTGAAACGTGCAAGCGCCTCTATGTTAACCTAAATAAATTCTCTTAGTTGTTGTAATTATTGTCGTATTGTTTCATGAGTTCTCTATTGTGAAAGAGATCAAATAAGAAATCGTCTAACTTAAAACCAATTAAACTAGAAGAAATCTCTTATGAATTGTTTTTTTCAAAATTTGACTTGCAATAATTTCAGTAAATGATAATGATTGGTTAAGTGAGAAAATTTTATACCAATTAGAAAAACGACTGATAGCCAATACTGTTGATGACGACGGGTAAGCGAATAATGAAAGGTTTCTTAAGGTGCATTTATTTTACAGCTGTAATGAAAAGTTTCAATTAGATTTACTTGCAATGAAAATCGTATACGAAGAATTGTTCGAGAGTGAATTGGTTCAAATTAGGTTCCATAAGCGATCTTCATGACCAAATAAACAGCAAAATATTCACTCTTATTGAAGAAAATTCATGAGAATCACTAACACAGATAGTTTTATAATGAACCACCATAATTTTCGAGCACAAAAATCTATGAACACCCCAGTCCATTCAGTAATCGAAACGATCGTTGATAAAATTCAAATCTACTTTCGAATAACTGATCGAGGTTGCAAGATTCTTGTAAAAATTTTTCATCACATCGTTTTTTCCTGGACGATTCTTTCTTGTAAAAATTCTTGTAAAAAAATTCATCAGATCGTTTCTTTTTTGAATCGTAAAAAACATTTCAAAAGTTTTCGTTTTTGTCACACTGTAGTTCCTAATCTTTTATAAATAGAGGTTTTGTTTGTTTGAACGTATTACGCTTAAGAACGTGTGAACTAAGGAAGAAAATTTAAAAACTGACGTTGAATATCGTTTTATTCTACTTATGAATGCATGATGCGATGTTGCTTAGAATTCATTCATTTAAAAATATCGGTGAGATAAACATCCTGTATCGACATATGGCGGAGCAATTTCGACTCAACTTGTATAGCTTGCAGTTTTATGGAATACTTAACAAGTTTGATAGTTTGAATAAAATTTTTTTGAACTTTGAACATTTATTCATTAATCACAGAACACAAAGTTAATGTGTGGTTTAGTTTGTGTGATTAGGGCAAAATTGCTTGCAGAAAAAAACCGCCTCACAAATAATACTGAAACGATAAACAATTTCTTTTTTGCTTGTTATTACTTCTTTACAATGTAACGATAAGAAAGTCTCGAAAACTTCGAAATCCAAAACACACGTTTCGTAAATCGAAAAACGAAAGCGATAACACATCGATGTTTCCAGATTATTTCCTGACTTTCATTGTACATATTCTCGCAATGGAACAGCCAGAAGAAAAGAAATAGAGATGGTACAAGGGGGGCACAAATTGGAACAGAAAGGAGTAAAGGTTTGGCTTGTTTCGCCACTCTATGATCTCCAGTAGAAAACGCGTGAAAAGCGAAATTATCGCAAAAATCCATTACAAAGAAGTGGTGCTGTGAACAATGATTTACGGTCTATGCAAAATATAAGCCAGCTTTGTTCCTCTTTCTATATATTATATTGTCGTTTATTGTTTATTGTTCACTTTCTCATCCGTCACGATAGGCATGGTATACCTCTAACGTGCTTACTAAATTCATTTGTGATAATATGAGTAAGTGGTGGAAACATAACAAAGATGACGCAAGAAAGAGACAAATATGACCAAG
>JPKZ01001924.1:178458-191731 GCA_000803305.1 Toxocara canis
TTTCACAAAATATTCTTTCCATGTTTTATTACGTGTACTTTTTTGGATGAGGTTCTGAAGGTAGTTACTGCTGCGCCCTTCTGCTGTTTCGCGAGCAGCTGCTTGGAAAGAACTGTCAAGTAATTTTCCTATTTCGCCCCATTTGAAGCGTTCACAGAACGACTTGATGTGATCAAATTTAACTAATCCATGTCGTTCGTATTCCGTTTGAATTGCATATAACAATTTGAAAGTCAATGAAGTCCACTAACGACTCTATTAACACTAGTGTTTCTCAGGAAAAATGCACACGACACATTCAACAGCTTCAAATTTTTATCCATTTTTTTTTGAACTGAGCATTCAGCAGAATTTTGTACATGATGGTTGGAAGTGAATAGCACAGTTTTCGTTTACGGTTTCACATTTACCGTAAATCATGCACATGTTTTGCTTTTGTTAAGCGCATTGCTTAATGCTATCATTGACTGTTCCAGTATAATTCAGAGGAAAGATAAGATGAGCGAAGTATGAACTAGAATATAAGGCAGACTTTCGCCTTTGAGATCAACAGTCGATGCTAGCTTTTCAGAAGCACATTTAGCTTCCTGTTTCATTCATAACCGCAGCTAGTCATTGACCATGGCTCATTAGTGTGAAAATGTATGAATACTGCATTATTGCTGACGTCTAAGCATTTTGTTTCTCTTCTCTCTTTTCTCATGATACCTGAGATAGCCACTAACCACTTCCACTACCCCAACATACTATTGTGCCAAACGAAGTAATATGCAAAAACTAGTGGAGTGGGATACGGTTGGAGTGTTGAGCGCGGAAAATACTGGAAATGGATGTTTTTAATAAGATGGAAAATTACCGATTGCACTTATTCGATGCGTATTGGCTGGCTATCGATGATTTCATGCATTAAATTAGCTTTGCAATCGTATACTGTCAACCTCATCTTTCGAAATCATATGAATTGGGATACCGTTCTTCAATTAAGAAAATGTGAACACGTCGATTGCATTTACACGAAGCACTCTCCCAAAAGCAGAATTCATGTTGTGTTTGCAATGAAGAAATAGATTTGCATCAATCTTAAAATGCAAATAGATTTGCATCAGTCTTAAAATGCAATTGTTGTCCCATTCGGATTGAGTGTTTGAATATGGCAATAAAAATGACTCAATTTTCATGGTCACTCAACGTCACTGAATTACATCCTGTTCGCAACTATGCTCTTACACTGACCTTTTTTTAATCTAATTTATCTACGCTGTTACACTGACCTTTATGTTTTTGCATCATTATTTCTACTGCTAGCAGAGCAATTATGCTTTATATAACTATGCAATCCGTAACCTTCACCAATTATTCCTGCTGAAAATAGTCCGTCCCCGTCGTCAGCGATTTAGACGCCCACGCCTGAATTTGAGCGTTAAGCAGATAATGCGGTTTGTGTAATATATTTTATTAAAAGATTGGCTATGGTTATTCCTAACATATCCAACGCCCACGTGCGCAACTTTAGCTTGAAATGGACGGTAAGTAACGAACTTGTTGCCCTTTCCGTTAGCACGTTACCGCTCGGGCCTTCAATGCGATGTCTCGATGTTACTGAGGCAGTCGCACGCCGAGCACAACCATCCCTTTGGCAGTTTTAGCTTGTTGTAAACCATCCGCTGGCTGGTCTGTCAGTGGTATTGTGGGAAGCAGCCGGGAATCGAACCCGGGTCTCCCCTTACGCGAAGCGGGGCCTCTATCACTGAGCTATTGCCGCCCATTGACCTTTGCATAGTAAATAAATCGTAAGGTGTCACTGAAATTGAATGCTGGTTTAAGAGAAATGTTCTTTGACGAAGTACACGCCAAGAACGCTGTTGGAAACAATTTCTCGGGATTGGTAATATTTTCCCAGCTGTCACCAACAAAATCAAGCCACTATCCGATGAAGTTTTTCGTTGAATGGTCGTCGCTGTTTTAGCGGGGCCAATTCTTGACCAAATTGCTGCAGAATATCTGACCCGTAAACGAGCTTATATGAGTGTCTTTACTGAGACGGTGTAATTTATACCACTGATTACTTTCACATTGTATTCTACTGCGGAGTGCCTACAGGTTGGACAACAACGCGAAATTATACCCATTTCACAATTGCTTATTATTCCACGCATTCTCTGCCAACCAGTATGCTTTCGATGCTTCCTTCCTTGAACGTTTAAGGTGACTTCTGTTACGGCATGGATTTAGTGCATGGTGGACCGAGATCACTGCGAACAGTTCCTCCGCGACTCCTTTCTCCCTCTCGGAAAGGGACATTTTTGGTTCTGCAATAGGCTTCCGCACTCTGAACGGGATAACAATGTCTGTCATGACTGTTGTGCCATGGTCGGTTGCGCTGCGCTCACACTCATATATCAACAATCTAACTTCGTTGGTGTTTTGAGAGAAGCTATTTCAGGAGGATCAAAAACGTGGTTCGTGTAGACTCGCGAATTTTAGTCTACAAGATTTGCCCCTACGTACTCATGGAATGTCCGTTGCAGAGGCGTTTGTGATGCAATTTTCACTGTCGCACGTTATCATTGAGCATCCTTTTTGGATTTCGTCAAAACAAGGTTCCTCGACTATTCTTTTGGGATAAACAAGCTGCCTAGTTCCATAACTATATAATTGAAACAAGAAGGATGTGATGAAAGATTTCGAAGTTCACTGCCGAGAAAGGCAATAAGAAAATGATCCTTTTAAATCGCTGTACTTAATGCAATTTTGCACTGTTAAAGCATATTGAGTTGTGAACTGAACTAAATAAATTACCTAAACAATAAACGCTCGAATTGCGTCCTTGAAGTTCTTAATGAACATTTCGACGAAACGTGAAGACGGAAAGGATTATAATATAGCATTAAAGTTCTTAATACTGCTAGAAATTATGAATGATCTATGTCCTGTATAAACTAGTTGAATGTTCACAAAGAGTAAATCGTATCAGCTCAGTGAAAGCCACCCTCACTTGTTTTACGAAAAGGGAAACGAAAGACTCGAAGAGGGGCTAAACGAGAAGGTATTGTGTACATGAATTTGCCTATGGCATTTCATGCGGCGCACATGAAAACGATTGACAATAAGTTGTTGAAATGCTTGTGGTCCTGTCCACGTTACCATGCAATGTGCTAGCTGATTGAGAAGAGTGTTGGTGATTAGATGAACAAACAATGATTGAGTGGAAGGCAGGTTTTTCAAATTTCGGTGTTTTCTAAACAGAAAATTCTGCCTTATTTTGCCTATATTATTTCTATATTTTATTCTCACATTTCTGTCAAAATTATAAACCATTTTATCCAGCACAAGCATTTTCATAATGATACCATAGCTAGTGATTCCTCAACTCGAGCGGAGTGTACAGTAGCAGTTCTGTCCTTGAACGATCGCTGGAGGGGTTCTTGGCAAGAAAAGGCGCTATTGCTGAGCTCGCACTTCTGCAGTTCGGGACCCATACTTTTGACTTGACGGTTGGTAGTTTATGATGGTGAGTACTTTACTTATTTTATGTTTGTTAAGACCTCCTCCACGGGAAGAAGGTCAGCAATATGACGAATCATTAAAGGTCAGAATAGAAGCAGAAAATAGAATTGATACAAAAGAACCGTTTGCTTTCCGGTCGCGTTCCCGGTTTTTTGCCCTCGACAGTAGTCACTTCTGCTCCTCCAACAGGCGATCCGCTGTGGCCGCTTCCTGTTCAGACGCACTACGTGTATGAGCCGGTCGCTTTCAGACGACGTTGAGGGGTCGTCGTCCCCGAGCTTTGTTGTTGCTGTTGTTTCCTCCTCTGATACTGCCGCTGCCGCTGCCGCTACAGTTACCACAACCACTCCATAACACGAGTCTTTACGAATCACTGTCGTTTTTTCGCACCGGCAAACTAAGTGCACCCACGAAAAATATCGCAACTGTCTTGATCGATACCGTGTGCCACAACTCAGACTTGTGTAATTAAACCTTTAATTGACGTATCGCACGTGCGAAATATAATGACGTGCGAAAACTGACACTGAACAATACATCCAATGAGTAAGCGAACGAGTGATAATGTAAAATCAACACTACATAAGATGTAACAAAAGATATAAAATAAATTTCGGCGCTACTAAAGTAAACAAGCAGAAGCACAGTTCGTTATATGATCTACCCCAAGTGGAACAAATGTAAAATCTGGATCGAGCATTAAGATTCATTTCTGTATCTTTCTTATTCCTTTCCGAGACAACTACATTGATATAATTATAAATAAGAATCAAGAGAAATTTTTCTCGCACGAAACAAGCGACCTTTAGATAAACACTACGAAAGCTCGAAAGAGATGTCTGCATAATGAGAAAGTGATACTGTAGTATTCACGTAGCAAGTAAAGGGCAATGACTTACATGAAAAGAAAATTAGAACAATACTTGTCTAACGATAAAACAAGCCACAACAATATTCCAAGTTGCCTCATAACTTCCGAAAGGCGACTCTTTCTTAGCATCCTGCTGTCCACCTTTATAGGCGTTGTAGGCTTACCTTTCCGTTGACATCATAATTTACACGACGAATCCCTTTGGAACAACGATATCCATTCCTGAAGACAGGCGCCATGTTTGCGGTTCCTTCTCCCTTGAAGAAGCCGCTCTGCGGACGCGTTTTTGCCCTCAGCTTTTTCTCACGCCTTAGTCAGTGGAACTTCTCAATGCACATGCGACACTCCTCTGCACTTTCAATGTTTACATCAATATTTCCGTTATTCAAATTTCCACAAGCCCAATTAAACTTCGCGAATAGTCGCGACACTGCATGTGCCCATATGGATAGTTTCTCAGTCACCTCTGCCAAGCCAAGAGCGCATGGCAAAAACAAGGATCTCATATAGATGACAAACAATAAGAAAACGACAAAAAAAATGAACGTAATCAGCTATGATTGAACAACTGCGCACACTACGGAAGGTTTAACCACAGCTGCACGAAAAGAAATCGACACGCACTTCCCGACTGTCGAAATCTCACGATAAAACCGACGTATGGAGCATTCGTTGTAGCTTATATACCCCTGTTTGGGTACAGCAACATCCATTCATGAAGAAAAGATTACCTTGCTTTTTTTCTTTTGACATCGCCAGATCCCTTTATTTTGTAAGTCACAATAGTAGGAGCGCCTCCTACGTAAGCTTCATCATACACTTTTTTAAACATCAAACCGTAGATGGTGCCAATGTATTCCATTTCTCCTTTAATGCTGACACGAGCAGCTGGTAACGAAACTGAATCGCACTTTGCACTTTCTGTTGTCGTAATTAGCATAAATTCGCCATCTAGGCGTCATTAAATTTCTTCGTGCAAGAACACGCAGCTCTTTTCTCGTTTCGCGACCATAGTCGCAGCAATGTTCGATCTATAAATAGAGTACTTTCCAACCTTAACATTATAGCAGTAGTGACTTCACTGTTAGCTGTTCACTGCCTAGTGGCTTGCGTAGTAGCAGTAGTGGCTTGTTCACTGCGAACACTAATAAGCTTTCAACATTTCCGTTGTCACTAGAAATTGATAAAAAAAAGATTCAGATTCGTGTTATGGGCATTAAATCATCTAGTTGGTTTCATAACAGCACTGAGCTTAACTATACCTAATCAGTGATGTAGCTTATACTTGATTACATAATTATATAGTTAAGTGTTAGCTTATATAATTAGCCATACTTAATTGTTTATTTATTCTTATAAATATACAATTTCACCGATTAAGTATAGCATCAAGTAATTGCTTACCTATTCTTTAAAAAAATGTGTTAATATCCTATGAGTTCGAGAGAGTTTCTCGAGTTGAAATAATTGACGTGAGCAGTCTGCGTAAAGATTCATTTGCACATATCATGCATAACTTGCACATTTTTATTCAAATTTTTGCATTTTCCAACGTCTGAAAATATTTCACGAAAAACAAACAAATTATTTAAAAAAGTTTTATAGTTTGACGTGATTTTGTTGATGAAATTTTTTGGAATGTTCTTAGCATGTGTTTAGGAAACAATGATATTCATGGTGCACGTTGTTGTGTTCCAAATATAAAAAATTTCCTCAACGTGGCGTGCGAATTTTTATTAAAGCTGTTTTTAGAAGCTGCTTCAGGACCCATATAAGCAACGCTTGTAATGACTTTATTAAACAACCACTTTTCTTCCATATTTCAGCGTTTCATATTTTTCTTTCCGGCTTCGTATTATTCTACAGTTTCTTATGAGAATAGTACAGGTTTTTCAAACTAATGCTAGTACTCTTCTCTAGTACTTCGAATTTCGCCACTGTTATTCCTATTACGGGCAAGCACACTATTTCAGTCAGCAGTAGTTATTTTGCAGTGCTCTTCCGAAGCATCTAAGTGGGATTATTCTTTGTCTGTCTATAACACCAGTCATGCAGCTTTTAATGCTGTATTTACACATATAACAATTAGCACGAACACGCTTTTATGCATCACATGCGGGCAAGTGCGCATGATGTTTTCAAAAAATATTGATAAAAAATGTTCAATATGGCAGTCCAGTGCATTTCATAAAAACTAAATTGTCAAAGTTTCCTTAGAATTGTTTTGCCGAATAATTCGCTCTTTCTCGGTCAACTCTGCAAATGCTGCATCTATTCATACGATTTTCAGGCACATGTCCAATTCATGAGATGCTTTGAATGAAGGAAAAAACGTATTCATCAGATGCTCTGTATAACCGGAAGAATAACTGCGAGCAATTGAAGACCATTTTCGGGTTCATCCGCGGGATCTGAAGAACCTGTAACATCCGGTTAATCCGCCAAGCCAAAATATAACAAATTTTCAATCATCTGGCCAGTCGCCTTTTGATGCAACTTCTTTGTTGACGATTTATTTGGGAGGCATTTGAAACGACAGAATAAACAGTGCACAAAAATCATTTGCTTCGGCGTAATATAGTTCGGCTTGCATGATCGGCTAGTCCGGCTATCAGTGGATTGGATCACTGGATTGGCCGGGCTATCGAACGTTCGTGGCGTTGACGGTCACAATGCGTTCCCATTTTGCTCTCGATCTTGCTCTTCTTTGCCATTTTTTTCCGCCTTCTTGATCTATTTCGTCTCTCCATCTTCTTGGAGGTCTCCCGAGAGGACGTTTCTGTTCCATAGGGTACCACTCGGCAACCGCGCGAGTCCATCTGTCGTCGTTTATTCGACCCACATGGCCTGCTCAACGTAGCTTCTGCTTCCGGTACTCTGCGATCACGTCTCGAACTCCAGTCCTACGGTGAATCTCCTCGCATCAGATGCGTTTGTTCACGTAGCGATATTCCTAAGATACATCTTTCCATTGCTCTCTGTGCCGTCGTTAGTCGTCTTTCTTCATTTTTTGTTGTGGCCCACGTTTCGCTTGCGTGTAGCATGGCGGGTAGGACCGTGATGTTGAATAGGTGGGCACGGAGGGTTTTGCTCATTTTCTTTTTCAGTATATCCTTTATCGAGTTGAACGCCCTCCATCCTGCTCTTATTCGTCGCGTTATTTCGGGCTGCATGTGCGATCCATCTTCACCATCTGCCTCAAGTAGGCATACTCCTTCACCTCTTCGATTATATCGCCCCCCACTACTATTTGGTCTGGTTTTGCCGTTTCTGAGCGCATGAATTTTGTTTTCATGCGGTTTAGTTTGAAGCCGATGGCTGCACTGTGAGTGCTGAGCTTGGTCAGCTTGGCCTGTAGTTCGTTAGTCGCTGAGGTGATGAGTACAATGTCGTCTGCAAACCGGAGATGGTTGAGGTACTCTCCGTTGATGTTGATGCCACCTTCCCAGTCGATGTCTCGGATAACTGATTCAAGACTTGCAGTGAATAGTTTCGGGAGATTGTGTCTCCCTGTTTGACACCTTTCTAGCAAATGAGACGATAGTTTTTTGGATGTTCCTTATCGCCCTTTTTGTAAAGCAAGATGGTATTTGACCTTTTCCACTGCGAGGGTATTGTGCCGTCCTTGAGATATTTGTTGAATCTTGTTGCGAGGGCTTTCCAAGAGCTGCCCCTGCGCTCTTTATCATTTCCGATGTTACACCATCTTTTCCTTTAGCTTTGTCGCTCTTGGTCATATGAAGAGCATTTTCGATCGCACTAATCATTATTGATGGCATTTCTTCCGCTATCAGTGGTACTGGGGGGATAAGCTGTAGCTGTGACTTGAAAAGATTGGTGTAGAAGGTTTTGCAGACCTCCTCCATCTCCTTTTTGTTGGTCACCGTCCGTCCATCCTCGGTTTTTAACGCTGTCACCTCCCTTCTGTACGTGCCAGTTCTCGTCGGCATCTCTTCATGCTTTTTCTTCCCTCCGCGACTCTCAGCAATTTTCTGATTTTGAAGTTTTCGAGATCTTCCTTCAAACGCTGCCTGATGGCTTTGCATAGAATGGAATACTCGACTACTGTCCTTTCGTTTCTTTCCATGTTCGTCCTTCTTTCCATCATTGTCTTCGTTTCCTCAGAGATCCTTCCTTCGTTGTTTTGCTGACGGTCGACTTCTGCCTTCGCAAAGCATGCCTTCATTTTTTGGATTACCGAGTCGTAATCTTTGTCGATCTCTTCAAGCTGATTCCAGTTCTCTTTCTCGATGGCATCTTTTAATAACACCTCGTCAAAGGCCTTTGTGTGTTGGTTTTTCAATGTAATGTGCAGTGCCTTCTTCTCTCTTTTGCTGTCGATAACGATCTTTGCCCGTACTAAGCGATGGTCGCTGCCGGTATTGAATGGTTCAACGACCGAGACCTCTTGAAGTAAACGTCTTCTGTCGATCAGGATATAATCGATCTCGTTTCGGTACTGAGCATTCGGAGCTATCCAGGTCCATCTTTTTGATAACTGCTTCCTGAATAGGCTGTTTCCAATGTGAAGCGTTTTTGTCTCGGCGAAGCTTACTAAACCTTCTTCTATTTCATTTCTTTCTCCTAATCCAAACTTTCCAACATATTTCTCATCTTGCCGCCGTTTTCCGACCTTTGCGTTGAAATCGCCCATGACGATGGTGTATATGGATTTTTGAGCTGGAGCTGCCTCTAGCTCTCGGTAGAATTCTTCGATTTCATCGTCATCATTTGTACTTGTTGGAGCTTAGGTCTGGATGATTTTGAGGATGGCCTTTCCAGATATCTGAACGTTCAGAACACCTATTCGTGATGATGTTACGTTGAACGAGACGGCTTTTTCAGCCCATTCCTTGCCTATGATGAACGCTATCCCTCCAACTGTTCCAATACTGGCTCCTTTCTCCAGTCTCACGTCGTTGCCATCTTCCCACCTCGCGTTTAGTTCTTCCTTCCGGCGTGTTTCGCAGAGTCCTAGCACATCACATTTTATTCGCTTTTTCTCCTCCATCAGGTGGGTCATTTCGGTCCTCCTTGCCATTGACCTGCAGTTGTAGGTACATATGGCTAGGGTTTGTTTCCGGTGTTTTGACGGCCTATTCGAGCCTGAGATTGTTAGCAACCTCTGGACTCTCGGATCTCGCCCCACCGTCGGAGGACGATTCGCTTTTTCTCCTCCATCAGGTGGGTCATTTCGGTCCTCCTTGCCATTGACCTGCAGTTGTAGGTACATATGGCTAGGGTTTGTTTCCGGTGTTTTGACGGCCTATTCGAGCCTGAGATTGTTAGCAACCTCTGGACTCTCGGATCTCGCCCCACCGTCGGAGGACGATTCGCTTTTTCTCCTCCATCAGGTGGGTCATTTCGGTCCTCCTTGCCATTGACCTGCAGTTGTAGGTACATATGGCTAGGGTTTGTTTCCGGTGTTTTGACGGCCTATTCGAGCCTGAGATTGTTAGCAACCTCTGGACTCTCGGATCTCGCCCCACCGTCGGAGGACGATTCGCTTTTTCTCCTCCATCAGGTGGGTCATTTCGGTCCTCCTTGCCATTGACCTGCAGTTGTAGGTACATATGGCTAGGGTTTGTTTCCGGTGTTTTGACGGCCTATTCGAGCCTGAGATTGTTAGCAACCTCTGGACTCTCGGATCTCGCCCCACCGTCGGAGGACGATTCGCTTTTTCTCCTCCATCAGGTGGGTCATTTCGGTCCTCCTTGCCATTGACCTGCAGTTGTAGGTACATATGGCTAGGGTTTGTTTCCGGTGTTTTGACGGCCTATTCGAGCCTGAGATTGTTAGCAACCTCTGGACTCTCGGATCTCGCCCCACCGTCGGAGGACGATTCGCTTTTTCTCCTCCATCAGGTGGGTCATTTCGGTCCTCCTTGCCATTGACCTGCAGTTGTAGGTACATATGGCTAGGGTTTGTTTCCGGTGTTTTGACGGCCTATTCGAGCCTGAGATTGTTAGCAACCTCTGGACTCTCGGATCTCGCCCCACCGTCGGAGGACGATTCGCTTTTTCTCCTCCATCAGGTGGGTCATTTCGGTCCTCCTTGCCATTGACCTGCAGTTGTAGGTACATATGGCTAGGGTTTGTTTCCGGTGTTTTGACGGCCTATTCGAGCCTGAGATTGTTAGCAACCTCTGGACTCTCGGATCTCGCCCCACCGTCGGAGGACGATTCGCTTTTTCTCCTCCATCAGGTGGGTCATTTCGGTCCTCCTTGCCATTGACCTGCAGTTGTAGGTACATATGGCTAGGGTTTGTTTCCGGTGTTTTGACGGCCTATTCGAGCCTGAGATTGTTAGCAACCTCTGGACTCTCGGATCTCGCCCCACCGTCGGAGGACGATTCGCTTTTTCTCCTCCATCAGGTGGGTCATTTCGGTCCTCCTTGCCATTGACCTGCAGTTGTAGGTACATATGGCTAGGGTTTGTTTCCGGTGTTTTGACGGCCTATTCGAGCCTGAGATTGTTAGCAACCTCTGGACTCTCGGATCTCGCCCCACCGTCGGAGGACGATTCGCTTTTTCTCCTCCATCAGGTGGGTCATTTCGGTCCTCCTTGCCATTGACCTGCAGTTGTAGGTACATATGGCTAGGGTTTGTTTCCGGTGTTTTGACGGCCTATTCGAGCCTGAGATTGTTAGCAACCTCTGGACTCTCGGATCTCGCCCCACCGTCGGAGGACGGTTCGATTCTCCTGCAGGGTACTGAGGCCCATGGTTTTGCATTGTTTTAGCGATTTTGACGCCTTCCCACTGGCTAGGCGGACAAGCCTTTTTTTTACCTCTGCGGTAGTTGCTTCCCGGTTGCTAGCCCTTGTGCTCCTTAGCCGCGGTGGTTCACAGTCCCAGTTTAGCCGGGTTGGCCCTTGGGGATCAGATACCATCATCGTCACCCTGGAGCCCACGATAAGCTTGTCCAGCCTGGTTGGACCTGCCAAAGCATAAAGCTCCGCTGGCATAGCCCTTTCAACCCGTTATCACCTCTGCACTACGATGAAGTAGCGGAATCGGACTTTGCAAAGGAATCCGGCTATTCATTAAGAAATATCAAAAAATATCACTATATTCTGGAGACTGTTCTTCAATAAATATCCAAAACACCATTGTAAATAGCATTTTCGTTGAATGTAAAAGTAAAAATTCGCTAGACAATTCGTCCCTCATTGCAATATGTCTATAATTTGAACCAAAAAAAATCGCCAACTTACGTTTAAGGAAACGAATTACTCACGACTAGGCATTATTTTATTATGTTGCGCATGCACTTTTAAACAATAGCCAATGAAGTATAATCACTTTTGTATGTGTTTCATCCAACTAAACTTAAATTGATTTGTGCAAATACCTTTGAGGTTTTTTAAATATAAATTTCTCTTTTTGTTAAAATTGCAATTACTTATCGAAAAGTTCGTAAATAATATATATGACACATCAATCATACTTCATTGCAATTAATGCCAGATTAGTACGAGTATGTAGTTTTGTTTTCAAGTCAATTTCTAAGTGTCTATTATCCATCTAAAGGATCGAACTAATTTAGTGTTGGCTAATAATTTGAAAAAGCTTCGATGACTTTTGTCACTTTTATGTATTCATCAAATCTTGCTGCCATCAAAGGTCTCCTAGAGTGACAACTAAACAGCGTAGACAACTAGCTTAGTTCATAATGTACATGCCAAGCAACGAGGAGGTGGTACTCAACTTTTGGCTACCTCTCGTCGTTTTCATTGTTATCTCTTTTGGTTTACTGATATTTTCTATTGCTATGGAAATTGCACTTTGAAATGACTTATTTGATAGGACATGAACGATTTTGTCATTAAAGTTCATTTTACGTTCATTTTTCTACGATCATGGTAACAATTAATTGTCGCCTATCGTTCTTAACTGGAGCATCAAATTCGATACAATTATAAGAAGTGATTAGCTTCGATTATTTCAATTCGTTTCGTTCGATTCGTTTGTTGCCTTTTTAACGATTATCTATGCGCTATTGTGAACGCTAATATGCGAGCAAAATAACACATATCAATTGATTTTTAGGACAAGTGATTGATCACAATGGCAAATTTTGCACCGCTCCAGTTGAATCTCGCAATGTATACGATATTTGGTTTAATCTTAATTCTCACAAATTTACCCATTTGTTTGGTGATTATTTTGACGAAACAACTACGTGTTACGTTTGGTGTATTGGCGGCACTTTTTACCGTTGGAACGATAACTGGTAAGAGGGATTGTTCCCGGATTTATAATTTGCTATTACGAATCATGCAAATTTAATACGGATGAATTGCTCCAACATATTTACTCTATTTAAAAAAAATCAGCCTCAGTATTTAAGAGAGTATTCCAAAATGTGCGGCATAGGGCGGCATTCTATGGAAAAATTATCAAGGTTTGAAAAAAAAATTCTTAGGCAGAAGAAGTGGTACAAATTTCGATGAAAGAGCATAAAGAATAAATGGCAGCAACTGGGAGTTGGTTTGCAATCCCGAAATAACGTCAATCGATTCCGAAAAGTATAAGGACCTAATATGTTGATGCCAAGTTATCAAGAAACAGTAGAATCCACTTGGAATTTCTGCAAATGCTCTCTGTATGCTCTTATAAGAGTCAGAGTCATAATTAAAAGCCGTATGAGAAAACCCAGACAACAATTTCTTTCACATGTCTGTCATCTTAGGAATTGTCGTTCAAAAGATTCCTATATTACCACAGAAATTATACACTCCATGCTAAAATAGTTCTCAAAACGTCTAATTCTTAAAAGACGTAAACACGTAATGGCAAATGCCCCTTCTATTTTTCGACTTTCAATATATGTCGATGTCGTCTTTAGATAAAAATATATTTAAAAAAATCTGTATTTAAACTATATATATGTG
>JPKZ01001924.1:191749-220639 GCA_000803305.1 Toxocara canis
TTTTTTCAGGAGTAGCGGGCGTTATGAAAGGATTGATGCGGATTTCCTTGATCGAGAGTGGTCACGCAGAATTTCAGAATCTTAGTGCCACATACTGTCTCACACAGGTCATTTTCATGAGGGCAACTATTTTTTTCAACGAGTTATTTGTTGACTTTTTTTTTTCAGAAGAGACTTTGACATTTCAGTGATACTCACGTATACCTTTTCTTTATTCATTGATCGTAATTTTGTTACCTGAGAATATGATGCAATTTTAGCAGAGGGTTGTAATAGAATGGAAATTTCCAAAAATATCGATTTTATTCGACGTCTTAGCTAGCTGAACTATCGTTAGGTAGTTTACAAAACTTGTCTATAATGTTGGGCTTCGAGAACAACCTAATAATGTTTTACTTTCTTGTTGCTTTCTTAGCGCATTTTAACGCTGCATGCGACGACCGCCTGTTCCAGTAATTACAGCTCAACATCCCAATGTACTACACACAGGTTAAATGTATAGCCCTATGTAGAGCATCGAAAAATCTTTGAACAAAGAGCAATACTCTCTGACATTTCCGTTTTGTTTGAATCTATGCATTGAACTAAACATGAGCTAATCACGCTATTCAGTGATGTCTTGTATAAGGCTATGTTGAATTGGAAAGAACTAAATGTAATATTGGTGAACAGTCAAAGCCTTTGACAGGTGCCATGGTAAATACTATTGGTAATGAAGTTTCAAGTGAAGGACAGAAAAATATCACCTGTTGGTAATTTTCAGAAATAAGGAGAGAAATTTTAAGCAATAGAGTAACTTTTTATCATCACATTCTCTTTGGACAGACTTTTTTTTGCTTGTTCCCGATGGTGATTTTCTGAATCATGATATTTCAAAAGTCTAAATCAAAAACCGCTCTTAGCGTCTGATACTGAGAAGGAGTCAAGCGCACAACATATCGTCAAGCGCACAGCATTCTTCGAACTTAAACGCTACATTCTTTCGAACTTAAAAACGCTACATTTCTAATTATTTTTCTTTCGAACTTAAAACGCTACATTTCTAATTAAAACGCTACACAAAATTCTTTCGAACTTAAAAACGCTACATTTCTAATTATTTTTAGATATTTCTATATATATTTCTATATATATATATCTAAAAATAAACATTTCTAAGATCCCCTCATAGGTGGAGTCACTAGCTTGAACTTGATCATTCTAGTGGTCACTGATAAAAGCCAACTCTTGTTCGCCTATGAGATTCATTTAAGATCACCTGGCGAATACGCCACTGTATCATACTTATGCTTCTTTAGCCGTATGTAATAGTCGATATTTTCTCGTTTCCATCCGTATCCGCACTTTTGATGGTCAACAGTTTCGATCGACTTCTCGTTGTTTCGATGCCTTTGGTCTACTTCAAGAGGGCAACGTTCATTGTGGTCACTGAAATCGTTGTGGCTGTGCTCTCTGTTTTCTTGCTTGGAGCATATACGATCATTTCGGCGATTGTCGAAGATCGAAATAATGCGTCCGATTTCTGCAGGTGATTTTTGGAAAGAATGCTTTACATATCCATTAAATATAACGTTCAATATATATATATATATATATAATGCATTTGATATGCAATTGATTATCTTTGCGGGATTTCGATTTCTCGAAGAAAGCCCATTTTGATCTCAAGAAAGCTTATAAAAGTCAAGGTAAATGCTTTTTCACAATCTCATTTGAAACAGTAGAATTCGTTTTCGAAATGCCCACAGATCAAATGAAGATCGTTTGATCTCGTGCTGACATTTTGCTCATGCTATCATCGAAGCGTTAACTTGTGCCCTTTGGGACACCATGGTCAAGCGAGCCATCTAGGAGCTAAGAATTGTTCCCGCCCGTGAAGCGAATTCTGAGATTTTCGCATTCCATATCCTGAAATCTTTACGGCTAATTCAGAGATTTGAATCTAATATTGTACATCATGAAACCGTGATTTGGATTCACGCAGATGAGCCTGCAAGTGGCTTCGCTTCTTACCTACCTGCCAGTTTATTTCTCTTGCAGCTTTACAGCTTAATTTCTTACACCATAACTTCATAGAAATTAACTAGAAGTTGCTATGGTTAAGTTTGCTACGTTTGATCAGTGGCCTTAGACAGCTGTCGTGCAAATTTTCTTTACCATTTTCAAAGTGTTCGCAAACATAATCGAAGCACGCACTTACACATTCGGTTATGGCAGCGCATAGTGCCTCGATGATACGGTAGAATACGCATTGCCATGTAGAATTTTAAAACAAATCTCTGAACCTGTAAAGTGTGACACCGATCAGCAATGAATCGGTTAGTTGGCGTAAAACATCTGCGTTGTAAACGCTTTTTGCGCCACATGGAACGTAATACAGCTGAATGGCCCGAGAGCAAAAATTGCTTTTGGTAATTTTTCGTCACAAAATGACTTTGACCGACCATGATTAGCACATGCAATCCGGGTCTCGGAAGGTGGAATCACCTCACTCCATGACGATTTGGCTTCGAAGACCAGAGGTTGGGTATTCCCACTTCCCCGCCTGCTTACGAACTTGCTAAGAGCCGTTCAAATGTGAGTCTTTGTGTGCGCGTACCTTATAAGTTTCCTGCAGTCATGCTCACTTCTAGTGTATGTTTGTTGGGTCGGCTTTGCAACGCAGACGACGTTGTAATGGTATTGAAGCGATTGAAAGTGGTGCACTTTCCGATAAAGCCTTAGCGGTTTTGGTATATTTTCATGAATCATGTCACGTCCAATAACTATTTCTTTTTGCGGAATCAAAACCATATTTTTCTATCCAATTTTGCGCTCATGAAAGTTAATGCTTCAGACAACCTTCATTTTTGCCTCGTAAAACCTATATGGTCAATATTTGTTTTCGATTGTTCGCCTCTGTACATGCAGTACTCATTATGCTCATCGTACTTTGTCTATTAAAACTTCGATCAACAAAATCGATCGAAAAACGAGCAGACCCATCTGTTCGCAACTATTTGGCTAAACAAAGCAATTTCACAAAGGCGATGTTGGTTTCGTGTTTTTTCACTTTACGTAAGTGCTACTTTCAACGAATCATCATAAAATTTTGATCCGACAAAAATCGGAACTTAAATGACAAAGTAAATTGTTTCTTCTCATATCTCACTAGAGCCATTTCTTGATCTTTCAACAAAAGAAAATTACGCGTTTAGGGAAATAAAATTTATATGGAAAGGCTTAATTCTTAGGACATATAATGCAATTATGAAATATGACCTATATGTGCATATTTGATCCTCATACGAATAGTGTAATAAAATAATCATAAGAAAATCTAATTTATGCGAATAGCAATTCAGATCACTGATGTCGACGTCATGTTCATTACAGAACCCTTGTCTTTCACACTACCAGAGACCATGTCAGTTCTTTTCATTTTTCCATCATTTGATTGCAGTATATAATTAGTTCAATTACGATTCCAACTATGGTGATTAATGATTATTAGGTGAAAACGTTTTTGTTGCCGAGTCGACTTTACTATATTTTGTAGTGTGCTTTACTCCTTTGCGTTCACTTCGTAATTCTGTACCAGTTGAATTGTGCGATTATTTTCGTACGTTTATCATTCCACTGTACACTGTTGCATGGTTGCATAGACGTTATTGCCCATCTAAATTCCCTTTCCTCTCAATTTCTGCACCTCATTTATTCCTCAACTACATGCCACGGTCAGCTTTTCTCCCTCTAACAGTTCCGAACATCTCACTCCAGCAATATAAAAACAAATATGCATAAATCGTATCCGAGTCAACAAATCGCTCAACCGAATACTGTCGCAAACATACACACATATATACCCAGTTCGATATGCATATATATGTATACCTATATATATACATATACGTATATATATACCTCTTCATTGTTTCCGTCATGTAACTTAGGAGTTTCATAACGATAAGAAAATTTATACGCTGCAAAAATGAACATATATTGTTTGCAGTGCTCGATACGGTACCGGATTTCGTCGTTATGACGGCTGGATTGAACGGAGTTGAAGACGAACGTGACTATGTGACTTATACTCGTATTGTTTGCATGCTCAATGCTATTAATATGGTTGTGGTGATTTTATGGCGCAAAACGGAAGTTCGTGATATTTTGCTTCAGCAACTAAGAAAAATCTATTTGCTTCCAAAAAAAGGAGCTGTCGTTGCAACAGAACAATTCAGTTATAACTGCAATACGACGCTGGCGAACGTACGTAATCGTAGAGCGCTAAGTACGGTAGCATGAATTGCAGACGGCTTAGTCATTGGGAACGGTCGCGCGATAGTTCTAAGAAACGTGTCATTATTACACTTTCCAGTCATCTGCTCTCGTTTCAGTATCGCCTATCTCATCTCGAATAAGCTCCGAAATAACGAATGAAGCAAGAAAGTCGATCTCTTCGAAAGCATATTTCACCTTGTCCACCTTAGAATCTTTAAGCGAATTTATAACGCGATGGTTTTATCTGAGATTTTCAGTTTCTTCGCAATTGCTGCGCCCTGACTTCGATACATACTGACTGAGCACTTTTGAAACGCCTGCAACATTTATTAAACGCAGAAGGACACAGATTTATAATGTTTTGCTTCTGCATGCGGGTGGCATAAATAACTAAGACAGATGTAATGCTGGCTGAATGCAAAATAAATGTATTTCATATTCGCTCGTTGTTCGCACTGAGGATTTATGCCATTAGTATCTTCGACATTCGCTGCACGGATAAATTTTTACATAACTGCGACGTAACTGATGAGGAGGGGGGAATGAGGGTGGAGGACGGGAGTGAGGTGGGCTACAATGTGTGTGCTGGTGCAATCGAAATAAAATTTTCAGAAAATTTTCAAGCTTGAAGGAAGAAAGACTTTAAAGGAAATTCTGCGCGATACGATTGGAAACAAGGGCATTTTGAAGCGCCGTCGTCACTTTTGCCACAATGTCCACCTCCCCTGCTTATCTGCAAGCTTGGATTTGGTGAAGACGACTAAAAACAATTCGTTTTTCCACAATAAGTGAAAAAAATTAACACCTCCTTTTTTCCTTCTTCCTTCCGGCCCCTCATCCAGCACAGGTGCATACGCTACTTTTGGAAAACATGACTTATGATCCCATTATACTGTTTAAATCCTTTTTTGAAATGTACCACGCTATATCTCACTTCGTACGAGAGGAGCACTATTGAATGTGCACTTTCACCTTCTGTATATTCAGAACCTCTGTGAACAAATCGACATTTCTCAGTTGTGCTAACAGAACTGCCCCAATTAGTGAAAGGCCGAATGTGATCGTTAAAGGACATGAATTTTCCACAACAATTCCTGCGCACGTTTCCAGCGCACACGAGTATTGTAAAATAAATGCATAAACTCTCTGTATGTTCTAGTCAGTTATGTTATGGGCTTTAGTGCCTCATTCGGCCAACAGATATCCTCTGGAATATCGTCTGGAAAGTGACGATACAGTCAAACATCACATCGACTGCGAGCCAAAAGTGAAGTTGATGAATGATCATCAGGATTTCCTGCCATCCGTCCATAGGACGAGGGAGAGAAAGAAAGATGATTGCCGGTAACAAATCTGCGAATCGCCTTCGTCTGTTTTTCTCAACGCTAAACTTTCGCTTCAAAAAGCTTAGTCCCGTGAGAACTTCAAATTTAATTAATTGCAGAGTTGGCAACAATAAGGACGCACATTTTGCAATTAAAAAACTGTAGAAATGCGGTCTTGAACATGCTGTATGAGTTACTAGTTTACAATTGCGTTCAACAAAACGCGAACATTTGTGCTATTCGAAAATCACATACAACGAATGGATGAAGTTTCTCTCTTCAATATTGCCACATAGCTTGCGCATTTGTGTGGCTTGCAAATGATCAAATCACAAACTTTGATCATCGAATCAATAAACTTATTTCGGTTAATGTCATTATGTTCTTTATTCTATTCGTACCTCATCAATGACAGCGTGTATAAGTTTAGCATGATGTGCAAAAATTTTAAACCAAATATGCGGTATTTCTTACTTAATGAAATGTCTTGTGTCTTAGAGAGTATCCCTAAAGGCCAAAAATTCTATGAAATGCTGCTATTGAATGAAAATATTACGAAAATTCAACAATCATTGGAAGCTTTTGTTTGCACGCTTGCTTAAACCATAAATAAACAATAAGAGATTCACGATGATGAAATTGGTGGGCAGACCAGGCACTCGTACTTGCCTTTATGTCTTTTGAAGTGCAATGCAGTTGGAAATTTTTTTGCCGCAGCTGCTTTCATAGAGATTGCTGATGTGCACTCAGATATTTTTAGAATTAATTGCTTCATCTCAAAAGAAAGTGTGCAAATCGATGACCGAAACGTTAATGTTCCTCCAATGAAGCGAAACGAATTACGAAATATATTGCGACCGCAAATGAGCGCCCTCATGAGAGCATTGTAAGCCTTGAACGTTCTGGAAAAGACTATGCAGTATACAATTATCTTTACTCGCCAAAAGAATCAATTTAACTGCGGACAATACCAATTAGGGATGATATAATTACTTTTTTGATGTCCTTCGATTACTGTAAAATAAAAGATGAGCTTCGCTAATGTGACATGTTGTGCATAGTTCGCAAGACATAAGTAAATAAACGGATAGCAAATACCTTGCAACGTTACTAGTAATTTACTAAGAACAAATTCCTTCATTTCGATGAGATGCGTTAAAGTCATCAAACCGATGCGTTGATTCTTTCGGACTAATGTACCTGAAATATTCGGCCATCGATAAGCGTCCAATAGAGTTCACAATAGCTATTGCTGAAAAGTTTTTGCTTTACAATTGCTTTTGCTTTCGAAATATTAGCGTAAGAGGTGAGAATTTTGCAATTATAACATAAATGGAAGATATCCTTTATATCGCTCAGTGTTTTTGAGAATTCTTCGTAAAGATCTATTAAACGAATTGATCGTCTAAATGAGAGGAATCATCCAAAAGTGTCGAATCAATGCAGATCATTTCAACGAACAAAACCATACTTGAACATAAGTGCTCCTATACAATAATCAAGATGTTTTGCTTACTTTTATGAGCATTGCCAGAAAATAATATGATATAGCCTGTAACAATGCGAATTTAACACTGAAATGAATGCCGTTGATAGCGTGAGCAAAGTTCATCATAAAGTCAAGTTCCTCTGTAATAACAGTAATGCTTTGAAGAAAGAGTTTTTAGAGTTTTTATTGTCTTGATGATTAATGAAAGCCTTGACATCATTTCACTAACTTAAATCCTATAAGCTACTATTAAAGCTTAACAAATAGGTAAGATAGGCATCCTTAACAGTGGCTAACAATTATAATATGACGCATTATCTTCTACTATTATTTGCTATAATTGCTGTCATTCAGCTTAACTTTTTTCTGAATGATAAACCGTCTAAATGATCATAGATGCGCATTCGAGCAATCATTTTACTTTATGTGGTTATTTGAGTGGCGGCAGTTTTCTACTCGCTACAGGACAAAGCTAATGAAACTCGAAAGTTTGCTAAAAATTTAAATTATGATTCAAAATTCCACTCTAAGAAATTTCATGCGACCAGATGGTAATGGCACGATCAATTGTGCTATAAGATAGATATTTAGAGTGCAACAATTTAACGTTGAGGACCGGCTAAAGTGTACTGACCTCGGAGGAGCTCGTGCTTTTACTATGAACACTACAAGCATCATTTTTTGCGGGAAGCATTACCTGTTAGCCCACTTTCTATAGTAGGCTACATTTATAGTTTGGATTATGTGATATGGGGCACGAGCAACTGAGGTTATATCGACAGAAAGGGTATATAGCTTGAGAGTTTGCCAAGCAAAATGGCTACTTTAAGTTGTTACGTGACTGAAACTGTTGCACGTTCTTGACCGCTAGGGTCGGTCGCTTTAGTTACTCTTCCTTAAAGAACTGGGTCTTTGTAGCAAGCCCGATTTTCAAAGTGATACAACGAAGGAAAAGTGAAAGGGGGTCTCGAATGAGCAAGTGTTCGGTGAGGGGGTTGCATTTACTAGAATTTATTCGGCCTCGCCCTATATGTTGCCATGAAGCTAATGGAAACAACTGAAAAGAACGGATTCCTCGAGGCGATTCGTTCACTGTGAAATCTTGATTATTTGAAGTTCATTTGTGCCTGCTTCTCGCTCTGTTTTTCACGTTTACATAGTGCACCTTACCTAAGGAAACCTTAACTGGTCAGCTTTTTGATGTACTTTTCATCGTTGCCAAAATACTTTTTTGAGGCCGCTGTGCTTTTGCTTATTTATGCGCATGCATATGTGTGTTAGTCCGGTCGGTTGTTTTAATTAACGAGGCAACAGGGTCAACATAATGAAATTTCGCGCCCATAATCGTGGCAATATGAGGGCTCCTATAAAAATCATAAATACTAAGTTAGTTGGGGAAAGTTCATGATCTACCATGACTGGTAGATGGTTTTGCCGACGAAGAGAACTCAGGTGAAACTGTTGTCAGGCTAACTTCTTGAGGCGGAACTTTGTTCTCATACGATGCAGAACATTTGCATCGCAGCGTCTCGCAGGTAGCGAGAAAATTACGAATTTCTAGATGGAAAAATCAGAGCGCGCAATGTTCTTCGAAATCACTTCAGTTATTATGCATTAAAAATTTCGAGTGCATGAGAGACAGGCCTTCTTTTATCAACTCGTGTTTTCTTTCAAATCCTGTCTTAGAAATTTCGTTTTTTGAGTGATGAAATTTAAAGCCCTTCCGCGGATTGCGGGTTGCTCCTAAAAAATTTGAAATAAGGAGAGTGGATTTTTTGGCTTGCGGCAAGTTCAGCGAATCTCTGATTCGCTGTAATTGATCAAGACGTGAAATCGGGACTGCTGACATTCAGGTGCACTACTAGTACTAAATGAAGCGAAACCTTAAGAAGTCTTGGAAAATGCTTCCTGACAAGTTCCAGATTTCGTTCTAAATAATTCTTCTCATGAGACATAGCACATTTTCGGTTTAAGGCAAGGATCAAAATGATATGCCAAATAAGTACAAATGACCGAGAAAAAATAGGCAATGATGAATGACATGCAGGAATGGCAAACACGGAAGCAGTGAACGACCGATGACTTCCCCTCATAAATGGTAAAAAAATGGAAAATATAGCGATAGCGGGCATAAAAATTCGTCAAAAATAAGAACAAATAGTGGCAGCAGTCCCGCTTTCACGAAGGCATTCCTAAGTCATCACCGTTTCGTTGAACGCGTCGCACATAACTGCTTAATCGCTAGCCGAGATGTACTACTTATGGGTAAGTTGGGTTTCGCCATTAGCTGGCCATACTTTTACTTAACCGCCTCAGCAAGGGTTGCAGAAAGCTCAAGTCGTGCTTCGCAACTCGCCGAATAGGAAAAGCAGACGAACCAACATGAACCAGCTCCGTAATTTCCCTTTGCTAATAAAGTGCTCATAGTGCGAGAACTACTGCAAACGGACTCATATGGAATTTTTGAATCCATTGCGGACCATGACTGGTAGATTTCCGTTCTTCACAAATGTTTCGCAAATGTTGGTATGCTCATGGAATTTCGAAAAACACTCCAGGCAATAATTAGTGTACTCTCTGTGTCGCCGGTTTTAGTGCCAATTTTGATGCCTTTATTTCTGAGAAAAATTAATTTCTACTCGCAAAGCTACATTTTTTCTTCGCATTGAATTTTTTTTCTACCCTCAAAGCAGTAAAAGAATCTTCGGAAGGAATTTCAGTATTGTGGTAATCCTTTTCTATGGTTACACTTGTACCGCTTGAATTGAATGTTTGGTGTTATGTGGTTGCCGGTTCACTCTTACTTCTTACTAATCTACCGATATTTTTGGTTATCATATCAACGAAACAATTACGTGTTACATTTGGCGCATTGGCTACAATTTTCGCTACAGGAACACTCACCGGTAAGTAAGTATTTAAAAATAAAAATCTACATTGCTCGTTAGACGTTACGGTAAACAGATGTGAAAACGGCGAGTTTCATTTGCCTTTTAAACCGTGATCATTTCAAACAACATTAGACAAGTAGAAGTTCAAATTTAAATGACACGATAAAGAGCACACTAATTCAGTGCATCTACCCCGAAGACCAAAAAAACCGCGTTTTAAAGAGCACACTAATTCAGTGCATCTACCCCGAAGACCAAAAAAAACCGCGTTTATCTTAAGTCCTTACGAGTTGAGATACGTGAAGACAATTGCTCAATCCTTATTTTTTTTGCACCTCTCACGCAACTTATGTTTTTTTTGAGGATGCTAAAAATTCTTTTTTTGAGAGAGACTGAAAGAGAGGTTCGACCAAGACCTGTAAGATAATCTGTTTTTCCTTTTTTTATGCCAAGAAGAGCTTGAGAAGCTCAGGGAAGAGGAAAAACTAACGTATCATAAGAAATTAATCGCCCTATTTTTTTTTTCAGGATTTACAAGCATTACAAAAGGATTCATGCGATTTGCTGCAATCAAGGCTGGCAATACGCAGTTGAACAATCTGAGTGCTGTTTACTGTTTAAAAAAGGTCAGTTCTTTAGCTCTGAATCCGATTATTCTGTACCTTTGATTATTTGTAGCAGTCAAATCCATACCTCTAAAACAATGAATCACAGATAAAATTTAAAAAAAAAAACACATACCCAGAATGTCAAACAACATTTTTTGATCTTTTTAAACGAGAAAACCCCTTCTAAAAGCGATACAAAAATGATGAACGATGTGATGTGTGCGAATAAAGTGGGAAACAGATTTCGTTTCACATAAGATCTCCTTTTCGATAAGTTTTACTCTAGATCGTTGCCGTAGAACAAGCATGTGTTTAATTTGTCAGGCATAGTCCCTAATGAATTAACTTATTGTATTAGCTACTCATTAGCTCACAGTTTGTACCATTGATTGTTTTTGTATGCATCGCATAATGCTATAAGCCTTTCAGGCATTCGTTATACTCGATCTTTTCACATTTCCCTCCTTATCCGTGCTATCAATGGTGAACAGTTTTGATCGCCTTCTCGTAGTTTCAATGCCTCTATTCTATTTCAAGAAAGCAAAACTGATTGTGATCACCGAAATCATTTCGGCTATTCTCGCTATTTTGTTGCTTGAAACTTTTACAATAACTGCCGCAGTATACGAAGACCACCATGTGTCATCAACGTTTTGCAGGTGCTTTTTGATATGATGCTATTGTGCGGCGTCTTGTCTTGTAAGATCGTCGCTTTCTTTATGGGGAAGGGATCGGAAGTTTTCATTCGATATAGCTCAGAAGGTCATCACTATCAGTAGCGAACACCCATCGCATTCTGCCAAGTGATGTAAATGGAATGCCTTCCATAATAGAATCCACTTCATTCTAGCACGAACCGCATGATCGTCGTGTGTGGGGTACCTGAGAACACTGTCTATTAGCGGGAGATCGAACTCATTAATTTTCACTTCCCGGCGAATGCCTTATCACTGAGCTACAATGAATATATCTATATAAGTGCATACTGTCAGATTGTTGCGCACGATCAGCTCGCCTATGAGCATAATGCAGCAAACGTAATGAGCACATGTTGCCATGGCCAGAATTTTATGAGGAAGCGGCAGCTCCGAGCTACGCTCACAGTAAGTGTTTTCGCTCGCCACTGGGTTTAGGCAAATGCTATGTTGGAATTAAACTTTATCCCAAAATAGCTAAACGAGTTCGATTACCTCTTGTTATGCACATTACTCGCAGTGATCAGCAGAGCAGCTTATTAGCTTGCATCATCTACGAGATGTTACGCGCAATTTTTGAGCGATTATTTCGTTAGCAGTTTGCCAATGGCCATTGATGTGTTGCAGACAATCTGCTTTTTTGCCTCCGTATGTCTATTTGGCCAATATTTGTTTTCGATTGTTGACATCTGTTCTGGGAGTGCTAATTATGTTATTCGTACTCTACATGGTCAAGCAACGGTCCCTCAATTTAATAGGAGTATATCGTGGCTCATACAGACATCATTATATCGCAAAACAGAACATTTACACTAAAGCTATGCTGCTTTCTTGCTCTTTCACATTACGTAAGCAATTGTTTTTTAAGGTTTTCTTTGTGTAGTATTCATGACGACAGCTTGGAAATCTGCAGCAGCTAGATTAGCAATTGTAGCGATGCTAGCGGTTGTAGCAATAGTAGTAGTAGTAGTTGTTGTTATTGTTGTTGGCGTTGTTTTTGTAGTAATTCTAGCATTGGAAGCAAACTACTTCAAAGTGTTAACCGATTATGGAATGCACACGGTGATCACGAGCAAGGTGGCGACATATTTTACCCAATGTTTGAACTATAAATTTGTTTATATTGATATAAGTAAATATTTACAATAAATATGGACTGCTTTTATTAAAAAATGAAAAGTATTTTTATAAATTAAGTGAGAGGAAAAGGTAAAGTGGATTCCTCATTTATACTTCATAGTTTTCGAACAAGGTATCCAAGTTCTTGGTCGGGAGTTGTTCTTCTATTGATAGGCAAAATGCTGAATTGCTCTCATGAGAAGCGGAAATGTCATGGAATTGAAATTTGAAGTACGCGAACCGCTTTCGTTTGCCTATGATAAATAAGTAAAGAGTGAAATAGTATGGAAATATGCAACACCTAGTTGTAAACTTAACGGCTATATTGTTTAAAACCAATACTGAAAAAGGTAATAGTCCAGCGAATAAAGTCATACATGGTTCATAGTGAGCGCAGTTCTGTGAAAGTTGTTCATTTCTTTTCCTCCTCAATCACTGAGTTTCTCATGTTCAGTTGAACATCGCATAAATTTCTGGGATGCATGCTTGTTGAATTATTAAAGGATTTTGATTTATTACTTCGCTGTTTTTGCTATTCCTACTCGTGCAGGTTAATTAGGTTCAATTTAGGACGTATCTCGAATATGAATGAGCTCATCATCTTACCTTTTCCCGATCTTTGGAGACAATATGATGTCTTTGTTTTTTTCAGTGCTCGATTTGCTTCCAAACGTGGTCGTCGTAATAGCACGTTTGAGCGAATTCGAAAACGAAGATGATTATATATCCTATTCGCGCATCCTATGTATGCTCAATGGTGTCATTATGGTTATCGTGATAATGTGGTACAAAACTGAAGTGCGCGAGATTATATTCCACAAAGCGTGCAGTCTCTTAAGAAGTGTGTAAGCCATCACGACGACAAGTCAGTTCAATGGCATTTTGGACATATCAACAACAATACAACTGACATTGTTTTGTGCAAATTGACAATGTCCTTGGACAACAGTCCAAGGACATTGTCAATTTGGCATTGTCCTTGGACTGTTGTACAAGGACAATGTCCAAGGACAAAGCCGAAAGCCCAAAGATGAAAGCAGAATATTATGAAATCTGTGTTAAAAGAGAAAGTGAAGCGAAATGAAAGCATGTGCACTGTGCAATAAAATATAAAGTTGACGAATAAACGTATAAAGCAAAATATGGATTCAAAAGAGTGAAACTGCAAAGTTGTTAACCGCCAAATGAGACGAGACCATTTAGCACGCTAACCGTAAAAGACACGATCTGTATTGCCGGTGTTTGAAGTAGGAGGAAGTTAGTTGATGGCATTTATCATCGTAGTTGTAAATTAACTTCAAAGACCAACCAAATGATTTGCAAAAGAATGTACAATGACATCATCCAGATATCGTTTTCACGAATGGTGGCGTTATGTTTAGAAATTTTCAAAAAATTGTGATCAAATTTCATAGGCGAATTTGAATAGCGGCTTGTATAACGCTGAAAAATCAGTCATAAACATTTTGCAGAAATGAATCACAAACTGAGAAAAGAAGCTGCTGCAATCAAGCTGTTTTCCAAAAAAACCATTGATTGCCCACAGTGGATCTGCTCAGCCAACAAGCCAAAATTTTTTTCAAAACGCCCAAAAATTTTCATGAAATTTTTCACCTTGTACAGCTTAGCAGTTGAGCCACTATTGAGAGGCATTTTTCAGTGTTAGACACTTTTGGTGAATGCTTTATGCGCGTATCGTCTGAACTACTCCAACACGTTATTTGGGACATGGATGCATAAGAAAGAATAACATAGCATGCATGCATGCATGAATGCATGGGAATGCATGAACGTCTGTCATGCAATAGCGTTTACTGTGTTACATGCTTTTTTGTCATGCACACTTCTATAAATGTAAAATATCTTCTGCAGCATTCTTATATTTTCTATTTTTCTGATTTAGCGTTTCTCTGACGGATAGTGGTAATCAGAGATCGACAAGGTTTTATTACGTTTGAATCGGCAAAGGATTTTACATTTTTTAAAATTTCGCTTGTTTTGAGTCAAACGGTTTTTTCTCTTGCCAAATATAAAAAGTTTTAATTAAACTGTTTTAATTAATGACCAATAAAGATGAATGCTCTGAGTGTTCCTTTAGCTTTTTTGAATATTACCGCTTCATCATAAATGAATTTAACCAAATAGCGCATCTTAAATTCATTTGATTTACACGGCGAGCGACTCTAACAAAACGCACATCATCTACGTTCGATGTGTTTTACTTATAGCATTTAAAATATGGAATATAATGTGCTTGTTTCTCGTGATGAGTAGGCTGCAATTGGATATGCCATTCGATGAAGGAATGTGAGAGGTGCGGAAATCGAATTTAGAAATGTGCAGTCAACGAGGAGCCGCTGTTCATTTTTTTTCCAGAAATATTCATATTTGTCGTGATCAAAAAAATGTTGTTGAGATTTTGATAAGGATTTTTCGAAAGAATCGTGACTCTTGCACGATTTCTACGGCTTTCGATTTCAATTTCACTCTTTTGTTTTTCTCTTTCATGTTCTATACCGATTTGCTTAAATGCAGAGCCGCTAACTTTGAATTGAGTCTATCATTGTTTTCACTAAAAATTCACTTCCCATTCGGGAAATGAAACCATGCACACACGTGCATCTTCGATTGAATTCAATCAGCTTCTAAAATTTCAACTTCCATTTGGACGTATAAGCTCATAACTAAATCCGCTTTTTATTTGCTTCGTTCTCGAACTGAGTGCTTCAATCTCCTCCTCGAGAATGCACTTCCGATGACACTTTTGGATTTCAGCCTCCATTTGAAATTAAGCTCCTTGTTGTAAGTAAAGATGGAGCAGCACTTAGGTCAGAAATGATTTGGGTCATGATATTTGCCCTCGCGGTTGCCTCGCATTTTGAGGATCATCTCTAGGGCTCATGGTTTTTTTTTCTGCTTAAGTGTATTCACTTTTTCGATGTGCTCACTTTAAGTCAGCGAATTTTTTGAGTTGAATTTTCATACGGGATGAGTAACAATTGTCACTGATCTCATTCTGATTATTTAGACAAGCACACATTTCTTACAATCATCGTTTCGTCATGGCAGTATATGGCACTCGACGCGACATCGATGGTTGCTGTATTTGCTCTCTTAAAATGTTTATTTTTCTTGCTGGTATATCACGAGTTCGACCGATCTTAGCTGAGGCTTTGAAGATGTTTAGAAGGCATCAGAAAGTAAAAGTGATGAAACAATGGCAAAGCGTGGGCATTATGACGACTTTCATAAAGTCTTCGTTTCTCTCTGCTCTTGACGTTGGATGATGAACAAATAAGAGAGTGCCGTGCACTATGTGTCAACATAGTTTTTCGGTTATCGTTGTGCACTGATTTTAATCTTTTAAATGAGTGAATGAAAAATTGTCGCTTTTTCATATTTCAATAAACAGATGCTCGTCGAATTACGATGGTTCCAATTACGGTATTTCAAAGTTACGATGGCGATACCGATACGACAAAGTTGCCAAAGTATTTTAATTTTCACCCGGAAGGCTAAATGTAAATATCCTATGCGATACAATACATTAGGAACGTCGCCGGGATATAAGCATCTCTCGACTTGTGAGATGCCAGTGTACAATACTACTACATACTGATTAACATTCTAAGAGACTCGTCGAAAGGCTCGGCCAGTTTCCACCTTATGATACTTCCTTGTTACGGATAGCGTCGTCGTAATGCACCTTCATCGTAAGTCGACGACCACCTGTGTTTGACTACAGTAATTAAGATAGTGATTTTATGGTGTTGCGCGATTCATATAATTCTATAGCCGAATGCTATGTATAAAACAGAAAGTTTATTTCTTTCGTTCAACAACGGTGTCATCAGTCGATATGTAACTATACGCGCCGAATGCGCTGTACCAATTGACACGAAAGGTCATTTTGCAAGTGCACTCGTTAGTGCAAGATAATAAAGCATGCAAAATAGGCACGCATCTTTACCCTTGGACCACTCACTCTTCGCCATGTATTAAGTGCCCTTTAACCTATAACATCTGAAGAATTTTAATGTTTGTGTAGAGTTCGTTTAGTCGATAATGCAATTTAAAATGAAGCGAGCGAAGTAGCCCATTTGTAGACAATACTTTTTCAAAGTTCATGACCATTAGTTCCAGTTATTCGCTAGTTTAAACTGCTGCAGAAGAAGCTGCAACCTTGCCGTAATGTGCTTCACAGGTATGAAAGCGTAAATGCTGCTAAAAGCGTAAGAGATGATGCTGAGCACTTTACAAGAAATCGAAAACTGTCAACATATAAACATCGTGCTCAGAAGAAACGACGAATTATTTAGAAGATCTAGCTGAACTGCTCGAACTGAAGCGACGAAAAGCTCAAATCGATTATCCTCGCAATTACTATACGTTTAATAGTTATTCTTGAAATAGAATGGTGAAGTTGTTTTTGAAAGCTGTATAGCGTTTGATCTCTGTCATAAGAGTACAAAGCAATATGATCTCTGTCCTAATAATGCAAAGCAGTAATATTGGAGTAAACGTTTCGTTTCACGTTCGTAAGAGAATTTCCATACTATTTTATGCTCATTATAGGGGCGGGCAGTAGCTCAGTGGTACAGCTCCCGCTTCGTATGTAGGAAGATCTGGGTTCGATTCCAGGCTGCTTACCCGACGGATCGCCAGTAGGCTGATCACCAGGCTTTCCGAAGCTGATCAAAACAATCATGCATGGGCATGGTTCTCTGTTGCATCGACACGGGAATCGATGAAATGAGAGCTGCCTTTGCATCCTTTGCTAATTATTGAGCCACAATTCGTTGTTGCCACAGTAATTGTTCGCAAATCGATTGCATTTACGCGATGAAACTATTCAGTTTAAATATGTGATATGATCCACTTCCTAAGCGATTGCAATATTTTGGCATTTAGCTTGTCGTCTTCTTTTAGTGAATGGAAAACAAAAAGCCCTCAATGCTTTTATGTGTCTTTAGATGGAAGTTGAACAGAAGTCATGTCATTTTAATTTTTCTTTTTTTTTCCTCTTTACTGCATTATGATTTTTGTTTTTCAAATTTTCTTGTCATTTTTTCTTGATTTCTGTCTGTAATTTTGACTTTTACTGCATTATAATTCATTCTTTACATAATTCATTTTTATCATATCATTTGTCAGTTTATCTCATTGTAATTTTTTCACTTTACTGCTCTCTTTCAAAAAATCATTTTCTTTGCTACGGCACTGCTTCTTCAGATGCTCGTCATCACATCTAAACGCGCCCATTCGGAGACGATATATTATTTCTTGAGGTCTTCAGCTCTCAATTGTATCTAAATCGTAGTAAAGCTATCGACTATTTTGATGTGCTTATTTGTAAGTTATTGCCTAGTAATAGCTCGATTCATATTTGTACATTTACGTTAGATTCTCCTTTAGTAAAGTATATGGTTGCCTGTTGAGCGTTCTTTTCTCATATCGATGAATAGAAACCGATGCTGAAGGTAATTGATAAAACTAATGCTAATTAATAAAACCGTTTACTTAGTGAGATCGAAAAGAATTACTATTAATGTGCTATCCTCATTGCGCAATGGTGCACATTTGGAGGGGGGTCATAACAGCTATTGCAGCATTTATCCCTACACCATACCCACATATAAAGCGAGTAGTTCAATTATCGATTTGTAGTACTCATTAATAGATTTCCGTTCCACTGTGTGTTTAATTTTACCAAATTTTCTTCTCCTTTGTCTGTGTGAACAAAGAACTAAGCGGAGAAGTTAGCTGACGTGAGGGGTTGTAGCAGATTTGTAAAGTAGGCTAACTGAAATTTTATTACTAACAGTATGGCACTGTAGAATGCAACGAACTAGCAGAAATAGGAAATTGCTCGCATTATGAAGAAATTGCGCGAAAATTTGAGCTTATCAGGCCGTTCAATCGGGAAAAATCCCTTTCTCGAAAAAGCGCTGAATATATCGCGAGCAAGGGTCATTTAGCAGCAGACGCAAAGCCAAATGCACTTTATTCACAGTCACGACTATCATATTTCAAAAAGTTGCACGACCACAGAGTAATAGAATCTGTGGAGTAACTCAACAAGATTCATCTTGTCGACGCTAATTGCTTAATTTTTGCTTTAGCTTCTAAATTATGTTTTGCATGCAGTATGCAAGATTGACGGGAAATGAAGCTGACGATCGCGAACCCTCTAGCAGCTTCGGAAGCCAACATTTTTGTGCTGGGAGCACTCCATTTCGATGCACATATTTGTATGCGCCCCACTGCAGCTTTTCGGTGTTCAGCCAGTTAGCATTTGATTTCCTGCACAGACACAAGTTCCGCTCACGTAGGCACAGCTGCGAAGATGCGATTGCACATGAAGGAGAAAAATCCGATTGTAGGGATTGAGGGAAAATCTCGTCACATGAGGGCGCTACCCTGCAGGCATCACGTCCACGAAATCAACCATCTATTATGCACGGACGACTTCATGAGGGCAGTAACCCTTTCAGCCGGTAACAAAAAATCTTGGGGCATAAATTATTCGAAAGACAAGACGCCTACGATGAAAACACTACATTAAAGGATCCTGAAAGGAAAGAAAACGTCACACAAAATGGTTCCTACACAAGACATTGTAGCTGAATTGTGCACCTCACTAACCATGTCTATACTTGAAACTTGTTCGCATTTTATTATCTCTTCGTTGCCATTCGTTAAGAAATGAGCATTTTAGGAGATTTGCCCTAAGCAAGCATGAAGCATGCTCGTTTTCGAGTGCTATGCTCATAACAGTTGGCAAATGATATATTTTTATTGAAACAAATCTCACAATTCGGAAATGGCAAACAATGGAGCATTCTAAAAACGAATTTTACGATCGTGCAGCGACAAGGAACAGTTCACAAGCATGCGTTATATAAAGCAATACTTGTGAAAGTTTCTCTTCAGTTTTGTCCCTTTACAAATATTTCGACAATCGACATAATTAATAGTATTCCTTGTTTGGATGATGCTTACGAAATACTGCCATTCGCGTTGTTCGATTTGCGTCCCTTATGGATGACACAGCTGCTTAAAAAAAATTGTTTGCCATAGTAGGAGTGATTGACGTCTCCAGAACCTTTGCGAAATGCGTTACTTGATACAATATTGGACTAATGCTCCCGGTCATGTGCGTCATCCATGTATATACATACATGACGCATGTGACCGGGAGCATCAATCGAATAGGTCAATTCGATTTGGCCTATCGAGAAATTCTTTTGCGCAAAATTGGATTGTTGAATTCCCTCGCGTCCGATTTTTGCATTGTTCGTCATGTAAATTTGCATTTTTGGTATCTTCTTGCAACGGCGCTGCAGGAAGCTATTGTTCGCACAGGTTCCGAGTATTCATAAAAGTATGGATTTATTTCTGATTTTTCATGAACGTGAGATCACGACGCAATCGAAACGGACGATTTTCAATTGCGAAAGAATTGTTGCCATTAAATTCCGCTGGTGACGGAGGAGAAGAGTAAGGGGAAAGTTGGGGGAGGGGTGGTGGTGGTGTACGAAAGCGTTATTGAAATGAATCCGGAATTTCGTTCTGGATCCAGCGCAATAAGCAACATCCAACAGCGTTCATCAACTTGCTCATTGCATTCATTTCATCAGCGCTTTTTATGCCGTGCGTTTCGACGTTTCCTTTCAAGGTGCTCGTCGATGCGTCGCATTGTGCGTCGCCGAGAAAGTGGTGATGGTGAAATTACGGCTTCATGGCTCTCCTTATGTAAGCATATTTCCTTATGTAAGCATACAATTGCTTGCGATTCTCGTTCTGCGACTGCACGGAGGTTACAAGCCCGAATATTTACTAAACGGTGGTTTTGCGAAATACTCGAGTTGATTAGAAAAATTATGGTGCGGAAAAATTTTCTATTGCATATAAAAAAAAATAATTGGTAGCAATTATTGTGCTTTAAATTGCAGTTCAAGATCGTATGACTGACTGCTTATTTTCCGGCAGTCATTCAATTAGATGGTTGTTTTAATCGTTTTAAATCACATAATGATCGGTAATATTCATTTGTTTAGAAAGCTTTCGTGGATATACGGTTTCTTTTTTTGGTTTCCATGACTTATCGATGTGATCCAAATCGACACATTTCAAGATGCTGAAAAAACCCCTAAAAATCACTATCGTTTGCGGCACAGCAGCAAACTGTTACCTGCTGTTTGATCAAACGGATTCGAATGATCGAATACAGTTATATAATTAGTCATCTTGTTCGAGTATTTTGCACACTCCAACCATTTTGCTTAAACTGAGGGAATGTAAAATGAAATTTTGGTGCTATTATTATCAATAACAAGTGAAACCTTCGTAATCGGCATGTCACATTCCAACGTATTCAACACTAAAAATTTCACAAGAGATTCTATAATGGCGATCATGAGAGTGTTAATCAACAGAGCGTGTACACCACATACAACAATGCATTGCATGAGAACTGTAACGATAACGGCGTTTGCATATTGATTATGGTGCAGAAAAATTGTTTTATTGCATATTTGTTTTATTTATTCTCCGTTGGATCATTATTTTCCTAATATTGATCAGGAATTTTTCACTGGCAAACGTTCATTCATTAAAGAAACGATGAGGACCCTTTAAGTGTTGCTAAGTCGAAAGAAATGAAAAATATTAGGCATCGAAATTTAAATATTCTAAAAACGAGACCCTATCCGAACGTTCTTCACATCCTTAGATTTACCATTCAGACGTTGCCATGATTCGTTATTCACAAAATGTGACATTGAAGCTTTCTATATGCCTTAACTTATCGCCGCATATTCATTCATCTAATGAGTCGGCATAAGCTTTCAGTGGAGAGCACGAGACTTCAACCTCATAGATGCATCATTTTTGTGATGATAATATTCTTTATTTTGTTTTTCTATCCAGCATTCCATTTTGTTGCATTTATAGCAAGCCTCATGGTACATACCAATTAGCATTGTTGAAATACCTGTATGTCTCATGCTATTGGACAGATATTTTTTTAAACTTTTTAAATGGACAGACATATATTTTTCTCGTCATACATGATACACTCACCAACATCTCTAGTAATTTGACATAACGAATTCAGTGCTTTTAACTGCTATTATAACTCTCGAGTCTCAATCGTCTCAATAGTCCCAATCCTTGTAGTTGTAGGAAAAAGTTCGCTGAATTATGATGAATTTAGCACTTCAGTTCGTTTGTTTTGATATGTGGTTTACAGATAATACTGGAGGGAACGCTGAAAGTAGTATGCATTTCAAACGCATATTTGCAGAATCCTCATTAGTGAACCGCCCAAAAAGACTTATTTTTAAAATAATCCCGAAATGGTCCGACCGCAACGTAATCCAACTGCACTTATAAGTAACCGCCTTCCCGTCCATCCCTCATTCCTCTTTTTCTCCTAATTCGCGTCCCTGTGCTTGAAAAAAATCCCCAAAATTGCGTACAACATATTAAAATGTCATAACAGAAGGGAATCACTGGTTGTGGAAAGAAAATAAAGGTGTACACCTGTCATTTCAGAACGAGCTTGGTTGTGTGCTGCTCGAGGCCATGTTTCAGAAAGCTCTTCTAAAATAGTTGAAAGCCCTTTCTTGCGATTTTACGAAAATAATTTTCCAGCCTAGTGCGCTATAAACAAGGCTTCATTCTGCCTCAGTACGAAACATAGAAAATCTCAGTGCTAAACCAGCATGCGGGATACATGAGCGGTTACACTGCTACGCAATTAACGCAGCCGAAAAGTCGCTGAAGGACTTAAATGGTAATATGCAAATGTCGTTTGCTTTTGCTAGGGGAACAAACGACAACTGTGATATTGTCGTTTGAATTCTTACCAACCTATAAATTCAGAAACACCTCTACGTCAGATTACATAGTCCTCTCACTCCTACGTTCTCCCCGTTCCCCTAAAACGCTGCGTACTGCTTGCATCCTCCTCCCCTCGATCATTCCTCTAAACTAAGAGCTCAGAGGAGGAGAGGAGTTTATGGTAGGCGGTGTTAATCATATGCGCGAACAAACTGTCTTAGTTGAGTTGTCATCTACTTAAGCGAGGCATGAGTAGTTCATAGGTGAGTATCGAGACAATAGTTTTCTGAAAGTTTATCTGACGTCGTTGGGAAACACGGTCTTATCATCGAGCGATTTTTCGATTCAGTTGTTCAGTAGTCCAAAAGATACTTTTAACGGTTTGCTTGCTTATTCGCTACTTCATTTGAAAGTTGTAAACGTTTCCATTTTTTAGCTGTTAAATTATTTTGAACACTGCAGTGATCGATTCAATTTTTGCAATCGTACTTTCCATCCATTTCTGCTTACACATTTTACCGTTTGGATTCTACGAGAATGCGATGATTGTTTTTAGGTTCCAAAAATTCACTCACTTTAAAGGCAATCGAACGTTCACTTCATAATTTTTGTGATAAAATCCCTCTAATAAATCATCGTATACGGTTCGAAACACATTAAAATTTTTCATTCATTCGAATTTTTGTTATTATTTTTTTCATTGAAATTTTCATCTATCTTTTTATTTTTAAATTTTCAATAAATTTTTATCAAATTTTCATCAAATTCAAACAATAATAAAATTTTTTAATAAAAGTAAAACATTGGAAACACGAGAAAAAGAATTTTATAAAATAGTTTTCCCCCATTCAACTTGAGAACTTCTTTTATGAGAGTAAATTTATTTCGTTCATTGACTACAAGTTTTTGTTCATATTATACGCTTTTTATGCATGCTGCTCGATTCATCATAGAGATTCCATTTTAAGAGGTCCATTGGCCGGTGTCATCATGTCCTTTAGTTTTCTTGCATGAAACTATATATTCAGCTACTGCACGCTGAGATCTTTTTGGAATTGCAGATCGATATTTGCAGAGTTTATTTTAAAAAAAAAGTGCAGTGCGTTCATTGCATTGAGGGTTTTTGGCACTATATCTGAACAACTGCGCTTCAAATATTTTTGCTCACTGTTAAACGAGTGAAGCTTTGAAGAAAATTTTTTATGGGAACGGAGATCTGGAGTAAGTAGCTGTTATTGCGATGGGGTTAGCGCATTCTGCTGAACGGAGTTGTTTTGATGTTGAATGTTTCCGGGTTGTCATGATCGATTGAATGAGCGTTACGCCTTGACCGATAGTCCAGCAACGGCTCGACGCGTTATGCAGTAGAAGCGCATGAAGTATTTCAATCGAATATGTTGCTTTTCGCTTGCATTATGTCCAACGTTTTATAAAAAGTCATGATCACATTCTTCTGTTTAGTAGGCTCCAGAAAGGAGAGGAACTTATAGAGAAAAGAGAGAGAAAAAGTTCCAGATAGAGAAAAAAAAAAGTCCCAGATTTTACCAATTAGTACTTTTTTCGATTTCCAAAAGAGTTATGTTTTGAAAAAAAAACATTGGAATGGACAAAATACGAGACCAGTTTCACATTCGAAGAAGTTAAAAATTGCTTTGTAGATGTCTTATGTTGTTTTCTTCGCAATTTTATTTATTCGTTGATTTGTTTTCGAGAGAAAACGACCAAAAACATAATTGTTCGTTGACTCATAAAAAGTTTAGATGATATAGAAACGTTTGCTAAAATGAGTTTTATAGTAATGCCTCTTCAATGAGATAATTTTTAAGCGATGGTTCTCTGAAATTAATTAAAACTTACAGATACAAACATTTTATACGTATAAAACCGGAAAAGTTCATGTTCAATATAGTTGCAGTTCTTGCCGAAATGTCATGGAAATACTGACAAATACGCTCTATGCATGATGAAATTTGCTAAAGTGTGCAAAAAAAAAAGGTCCTTAGATTTGAAACGGAAATGTTTTTTTCCGTTTTTTTTAAGCGAAAGCAAATGAGGTTGCCTAATGTCAGGAAAGGAGCGTAGAATTGTTTTCGATATATAATTCGTATAACTTACCTAATTCGTTTAGCATGTGTATAGTAGGCGATACTTGATGAATTGCTTTGGTCGGTAATATTTGAGCGATTTTTTTTCTGCTCCCTAAGGATTTCTTCATAATGGTTGTCTTGTTATTCGTGTTACTAGTTTTCCTTCACTACATCTTCCTTACCCTAAGAAGGTTTCATCATTTTTAGTTCTTGCTCATCGTTGTCTTCTTTTTTTCCCCCAAAATTTTACTTTCGGCTCGGATTCAGGTCTTTTGAAAAATTTTTCCTAATTTTTTTTCTTAAAAAGTTCTCGGCAATTTTCTTAATTATTACCCTCAATGCCTAAAAATTCCTATGATCACACGTTATGATTTATACATTTTTGCATTCTCTTTTGTTTTGACTTCAAAACTTCCGTAAATTTTTTAACATTTCTTTTGGGTAAAGCCGATGCCAATGGCTCAAGCTATACATAAATCTTCAGCTCAGCTGTACTCCTCAAGATGGGTGGGTTTTTGTACTGCTCCGTCGCTGATATTTAATCGCATTTCAATACATATGGCGTTTGTTTTGAGATGTTTTCTTGTTGTGTACGTTAAAATTTTGCGTTGGTCGAAGATCATTTTAGCCGAATGCTTTCTCTATTCGCGGCATCGTTGTTTGCGCAGAATTGCTTGCAACTGTTCTTGCGTTCCTTCGATTCATGGTGAGGAACGTGTTTCCATCATAAGTGCTGTGCAACAATCGCGCAGCTTACCTTTCTCAAAACGTTTTGCGTGCTTTTCAGTTCTTCGTTTTACTAACAACACTCTATCCCATTTTGTTCAATTCAAGAACGATCATATTTCGATCTCCCTTCTTTGCTGATAATTCCAGGAAGGGAGGCGGGGGGAGGAAGGGGAAAATGCGTGGCTGCAAATTTCGACAAATTGGTGTTCTCTATCGAAATATCGAGTTGAGAGAGCGTCATGCTCATTAAAATGCTATCGTTAAAAAGTGTGACACTTCGAAAAAGTTTTTGTTGACGAAGATTTATTTGAATGCATGAGGATTCGTATAATAGGTGCGTGCTCGTTTCGTTTTATTTTTTTTTTCATTTTTTGCCCTACCCATCATTTTTTGTATGGCGATTTTATAAGGGCCCTCATATGTTCCATTTTAGTCCACTGATTCTGCTAGTTTCATGAATTGTTGTGAGCCGCATGTTTATTTACTTGATCGATGAATGACCAAAATTTATGCAGAACTTGTATAGCATGCCTTCTTTACCTTACTCAACCTTTGCACCTATAGGGAGATTCATAGCAGCGAAAATAGCAGTGAAAAACCGTTGCTGTGCTTTTGTTGGCTTGACGCAAAGAAATGCGCTAAATCCAATATCCGATCGATCGGCTTGATGAGTTTCTTCATTAAACTTGAGCGTTTGTCGTACCAAACGTGGTAGCTCTCATGGAAAGATCGCTCGGGCCTTCATTGTGATGTCCTGATGTTACTAAGATGCAAACGCACGTAGAGCATAGCCATCCCTTCAGCTGTTTTAATTTGTTGTTAAGTACCACCCGCTGGCTGGACTGTCAGTGGTATGGTGGGAAGCAGCCGGGAATCGAACCCAAGTCATCGCGGATGCGAAGAATGGCGACTCTACCACTGAGCTATTGCAAGCCATCCGTTAGCTTCTGTAGTTGTTGAAAATCTGCTGAAAGATCGGATAAATCCTCAATAAATTTGATGGGTATTTTTGCAAGCGTAAGCTGTGATGGGCGCTCATTCGAGCGTAAAGCTTTGGCGTCGTATACAATTGGTTAACTCGGTTGCCGTCCATAATTCTGCTCAATATCCATGACACCCGAACGTTTCGGATACGCCATTTTATCATAACATGTGTGCTGTGTTGTTTTCTGAGGTAACTAGGGTGCTGGGGAGAGGGCTGCAGTTGTTAGAGTAACATTTCGTCGAGTGGATCCAGTCTATGAGAAGCATTTCGAGTTTATTTCGTTCATTTTTTTTTACAAGCGAATGTTCGGGCGCAGCTGATGGCAGAGATCAGTAGCTATCGTAAATGAGATGACATAGAGATAAATTAGTTTGTCACTGTTCATATTTATGGTAAAAAAATATCTACTGAGGCATCCAATGAATTCGCACGGTCAAAGCGCGTAAAGTATGCGTCGAAAGAACTGACGTTTATCATCAAATTTGTAACCCCCTTCCCCCCCCCCCTCCGGACCTTTTTTTAAAAGATGTACCATTTCGATAAACATTTAATGGCGATCAAAACGTTTCAGATAGGTATGTACAACGTATATCACAATTCAAACAACGCAATTCAAAACCAAAAGAACATTTTTCCTCTTATCCATCAAAAAAAAAAAACATTGAAATAAAACCGGATATGCTGCGGTTCCATACCAGTTGCTGTCATTAAAAAGACATGAATCATGTGAAATGTTTCGCATCATTTTTTATATTGTGGAGAATTCCCATTACGTTTTTATGAGTGCTATAGCCAATTCCCTCTAATCGTTTCGTTTCTAATGACTATGCTCTTTAAACTGGTCATATTATTTCCCAATTGTCTTTGTTTAAAAAATCAGCGAACATTTCGAAGTTATAAATCGATTAAACAATTGCTTTGCTTTAGGAAAGAAAACTGTTCATTTTGAGCATTAATTGAGATTTCGTTTTTTTTTTTCCGCTTTATTCGATCCCTGAAGTATATATATATATATATATATATATATATATATATATATATATGTATGCATATATCATGTCAATTTTTATTGCGTTTTGCGAAGCCTAAAATTGCACTATGTTCTAGTTTTGTAGCAAACACTCACTTGTCTCTTAAGTATTAAAAGCCTTTCTTTTTGTTGATAGTCTTTCTTATTGTGCAATGTGTTCTTTTGATTGAAGATGTAACACTTTTTGACATAGGAGCAGTTCTTTTGCAAAGAGCGCAGAAAAAAAAACAACGATGGTCTTAATTAATGCATTCGAAAGAAAAGGGGTGCTTTTCGTAACTTATTACTTTCGATGATTCGCACAGTAGGTGTGATGCTAATACCTGTGTCTTGTAACATCATGGGTTTGCTTTAAAATCGTTTGCATTATTTATTTTTAAATACCTTTCCAGGCCAACTATTTGATGCTAAGAACGTTTGGTTATCAGCTACAGTCGGAAGAGCGCTCTAAAATTGTCATGAAGGTCGATGTGGATTATTCAAAACAGTTCTTGACGTCTCTCATTAATGGTTGAGAAGTTTAACTGAGCACCAGTGTTCTTCATGCATTTAAAGTACGTGGATTGAACTCAGTGTTGAATTCAATTTGAGGGGTGACTGAAAGAAAAGTAGTGATATATTTCTGTATTTTCCCTTCCCAAATATTTTGCCTAAACTCGGCCTTTGTTCCATTTTTTGCGTTATGGAAAATAATGTTGCAAGGCTTACTAAAGGCCTCACAATGTATATGCTTTCGGCGGTTCTACTTAAAATATTTTAAGAAATGCTCGCAAACCATCTGAGGATCGCTTCGTTGCGCTCAAACATTTGCACTCAGCCAACTATGAAACAGTTGCTGTTAACGCGTACGTAGGAATGATCTTGAGTGCATTTATTCGGCTGATCCATATTTCCCGACAATTTGTTTTAATTACACAGTCGCTCATCTAGGAATGCACAAATGGTAGCCAGTTTTCGTTTTCGTGACTTCACAGTGTCATATAATGTATTGGTAAGTTTAATCACGAATGGTTTTCTGATTCATGAGTTGAACCAACGAGGCACACAGACGGTGCGCCCGAATATACGTATATGCATGTGCATATGTATAAATACATGTATATGTATATATACACGTATGTATACGTATATATGTTTATATATACATATATATATACATGTATAAATTGTTTATATATGTACATAAATGTATAAATATATAATGTGCATTGAAATGCATATATGCGAGAAGAGAAGCATAAAAAATGACGGCACATATGCGACTGGAAATGCACAAGTGCAGCCGGCAAAGTTGGGGGCCATCAGCGCTATATGGCGATACGGCGGGTTGTAAACTTTGAAGCGCGTCTTTTGGTGATGACTGCTGGAGTGCGTTTGTGCGGTTTCCAATCGTTTTTTTTTTTGGAATAATCAGATGTAGTTTGTGTTGGCAATTTACTGATATTCATAGTCAAAGGACGTGTCTTTAAAACTGGTTTTCTCTAATGGCAAATGCGGTAAACTTTACTGCTTTAAAAAATTTATCAATCGTTACTTTCACTCTTCGGCGCTTTGATACCTTCATTAGCGTTACTGTCATGATCTGTTGGGTGCATGGAAACGTTGGGGCGAATACCGTTCATTTAAACAGTCATCTAATGACTAGAAATTATTGTGATACCGCTCGTGAAATTTTGTCTCTCAAAAATCATAGCAGTGAACAGTTTTAAATCAGTGGGCTCGTTGTGTTTTCTCTCAAAAATCGTAGCAGTGAACAGTTTTAAATCAGTGGGCTCGGCGGTACTGTGCGTCAATATCCAGAAAAATGAATCTTATTGTGGAAAGAG
>JPKZ01001924.1:220800-242768 GCA_000803305.1 Toxocara canis
TACTCATTTATATGTGAACTTGTGATATGCCGTTGACAATCCCACCATTAAGCACCCTCTTGGGATTGTGTGTGCCCTTTTGCACTTTATTAAGGCATAGCGACTTACTCCTTTGCAAGTTTTTCTTCATGCAGGAATTCATCAAGAACCTATTTCGTTTGCAGGTCCGTTGTGGTGACAACAAAATTAGCTTGCAGGTGATATGCGTAAAGCTTGTTTTTAATCGTTCCGTTGTTTATAGACCATAACTATGCTACCTCATGCAATATAGGTGAACTTGTCATCCCTTAGTTTCCAAAAGCGTTTACTGCATTAGCTTTCGGATGTATCGGCTTAAGGCCTAATCCTCTTCCTTCATTAAAATCTCCATTGTTCCTTTCTCTTCCATCTCTTTCGCGCTGCTTCTTTTTTCTCTTATTTGTACGAATTCTGATTCTAGTTAAAAACGACTTGCAGATGCTGCCCCTTCCCAATTTGGGGGGGAGGGGGGAGGGAGAGGAGGGGGGATAGGATATGTTCACTATCTCATATATGCTTGTCATTCACTTTTTCTTTTGAGAGTGCTCTATCGTCGCAATCTCTTCTGCCGAAGAATGTGAACTTTCCCTTTAATTCATAACTGACACAGTGGGCAATTTTGCTCGCTCTATATGTGACGCGTGAGCTGTGCATCCGTAAGCCGTTGTGACAAAGAGATTGGTTGCATACTGGATGTGCATATCAGCTTAACTTTGTTTTTCTTTTCGTTTCGAGTGCATGCATGTCTGAACAGTGGTAATGATCTCTTCAGTTGAAAGACGCTATGCGTTGTCAAGTAATTAATTTGTTTTTATGCGCTTTTCTTCACGTTTTATGGACCCGTTATGTGCGTGTGTGCGTGTGACGGTTCTGTCTGATTGATACATTCAACCCATGAACCACCAGAACTTCCGCGGTAAAATTTTGTAATATAATGTTTGGCATGGAGAGGACCGCCAAACAATTCAGTTCGGATGAATTTCCAAACAATTCAATTCAATTCAGATGAATTTCCAATTCAGTAATGCTGTCCGCGAAAGAATATAATGAGAAAGGATAAATCGGTATAACAATTACCCTCAAATTCAGTTTTTGGGACCAGACTTTGGCTTAACGTGGTGCAAGTCATCATGAAGCATAGTATACATGAAAGAACTTTTTCTTGTTGAAAAATGTGAACACTACTAGGGCGAATACTGATTTCTCGAACAAATTGCTACTATCATTATCTCATGATAAGCGTCATGAACAACGTTTAACGGCTGGTAAAGGGGAAATTTTGCGCGTACTTAGATGTTCTGTATTGGTTCCCGCGGCATTCATCGAATTAAGCTGACTTAGACTTCGGGAACGAAATGTAGTTGCAACATCTAGCAGGCTTCTCAACTTTTCTTGGTTTGAATATTGGATAATGCTTTATCATTTCAGCCTGTAGTTGTGACATTAACTGTGACTTCTTTGTAAGGTAGATGAATCTTTATCTCTCCCTTAAAATTCTCTTTCGTTGTTATGAATCTATACTTTTTCTTGCTCACAAGCTGAATGAGATGAGGCTGAGGCTACCCAATAGCTGTCTTCAGCACCATTTTTGGAGCCATGGGCTGCAACATTGGCGTCATTAACATTCATCAGCGTCATGAACATTCATCAATCATCTTGGAAGAAAGTGTAAGGAGAAAGCGCGGCGAGCTTTGAGACATGATTTGATTATTTTGCTTGTCTGACTCAATATTGAGCTAAGAAAGAGGGCGGAAAAAAAATTCGGATTTTTTGCTGAGAGGAAACATTATTTTTGATGAAATAATTATTTTTGCTTCAGTAGAGGTGAAACTTGTCAACTCCCCACCCATTTTCTATATATGGTCGTTGGTTTGCTCCATTTAGATTTTCGTCATTCATAGTTAGCCATTATTTTCTTCGCAAAGGCGGACTCTGTATTGAACGTCTTCAATAGTTATATTTTAAAGCAATGAGAAAATAATTTAAGGAACATCATGCAAAATTAAACTAGAATATTGAGAATGATTGTTTTCTAGCCGTAATGGCAACAAAAATTGAAAGAAAATTTTTTCACTTCTGAGAAAATCAACTCATTGTTTAGAAAGCAAACGAGCAAAAATAAGAAATATAAAGGGTGGAATAAATAAAGTTGAAATACATCAGACATTGAAAAGCATAAATGGAAACGTTGCTCTACCTTGCATTTACTTCATACGCTGTAGTTGAAGAACATATTATTTAAATGAAGATCCTTATGAAGTAAGGTAATGGTCACGAGCTTATATAGAACCACATCCTTGGCAGTTCGCTGCTCACAGTGGTTTCAAGTGGAGTCATAAAATAATTTACTGATTGGTATCAGAGTGGTTTTGTGGGTGCAAAAACGTTGAATGTCCAGCGCTCTCTTCATCTAAATTTCTTCTTTAAAATGTTTGGATTCTTGGATGAGATTCTTCTCCCACTTCCTAGTCTCATGATATACTCAAAAAATAGTCTGGAACTGTGGAGAAGGATAATAATCGTAATGATCGGAGCGATGATCGTCAAAAATAACAGAAAGGTCAAAAATAACCATGGTAAGGAACAGATCACCGAAATCAGTCCTTCATTCTTGGATTTTTCTTGTTGATCATCGGAGATGAAAAAAAGTAAAATTCCGCCAAAGCGAGATTGGAAAATGCTGTTGTCTGTGGTTGAGCTTGACTTAGAAAATACTCTGAATTTGAAAAAAGTGCTGAATTTTTAAAAACACTTTTGAATGATTCAATTTGAAAACGCTTCTGAGGTTTCTTTTTCTTATGACAACAAATACTTATTCAGCCGAAGCTAATAGATGGTATAACGTCTTCATATTGCCTCGCGATTTGAACAAAGTGTCAGCCCAATTCTGTCAAATTTTGTCAACATATCTTTTAGCTTCACTTCAAACGATATATGAAAATTGGCATTTGTAATGTTTCGCGCATAAACATCCTTTCCTTAAGCTAGCTGTTCTCTTTTTAAAGCAAGCTTTGCAAACAAGCAATAGCAAATTATCCATGGCTGAAAGCAGCTCATCTTAATTAATACGTTTATGATGATTCGCATCATTAGGAGTGATGGTTACGACAGTTGCGCTGCAAGCGGAGAAGAGTCGATTGTCTCCAATATTCATGAAATATTCTCGCCTCAGACAAGAACTTGGAATCATTCAAATGACTCATTACGAAGGGTCTCATGGGCGATGAATAGGACGAACATTTCGTTCTAAAAATTATGAGAGTTGGCTGTAATACTTCTCGAAATTTTCGGAGTTCTTTCGAGTTGGCTGCTTTTTTTTTTCTATGCAATGAACTTATGTATTATTGTTGAAGTGTGGCAAAAATATTTGCTTTCATTTCACTCTTTTGTTTTCTTCGTCTCTTTCCTTCGTTGTATTTTTCGACCGCTTCGGATATTTCTTTTGATGTTCAATATGTCTACATTAGACAGCTATCCATCTTGGAGAAACATATTTTAGACATTCGCATTTAAAATGACTCTCGAAAAACTTAAATTTTTTTCGGAGCGTTTTGTTGAATTTTATAATCAACAATCGTCTGAGATATAAACATCTTCCCTTGATCATGTTTACTACCAATCTTTCCAGGTATTTTTAAGAGTTTTCATCTGAAGCGAGCAAATCGAATTTGTCTGTACAGGCTGTAGTAAAACTGTTTTGAGGATTTGACTCAATCAAATGTGACATATTTTTATGCTGAATTTTACTGGGGTGACATTTCTGTATATTACGATTAAGTGAAGAGTGGAGATTGAAGCACACAATAATCTTTTATCACCCCTCAATGCGTTTTTTTTTTCCGAATGACATTCGCTTTCATGAGTATCCGAATAATGATGATGATCGTTTTGTGATGTTAATACGATTACAATAGGGTTTATGAACAGAAAAATTTTTTATTACAAAAAAAATATTACAGAAAAATTTTTTTTTTAAAATTACAGAAATTATCACAGAAAAAATATTATTGGGTTTTAGCATTATGATATGAGCATTGTACATGGAAATACGTCCTTATACCATAGCAGTCCTATCGTTTGCCCATGAAAAGGGCTTTTTTATGAGAACATTATATTGCAGGAACATAAAAACATTCAAATCAACTGATTGCGAAGATCTCAAAGATCATTAAGACGGTAAACATTTCGTCTTAAAATTTATGAGAGTAGGCTGTAATAGTTTTTGGTTGCAATTTTCGAAGTTCGCTCGAGTTGGCTGCTTTGTTGTTTTTTTTTTTTCCGTGCAATGAATTGATGTTTTATCGTTTAGATGCGACAAAAATGCTCACTTTCCCCACTGTTGTCTTCTTCTTCTTCTTATCTTTTCTTCATTATAATTTCCATTGTTAATTTCCTGCATTGCGATCTTCTTCTTCTTCTTTCAACGTTCGCTGATTGAGACCGCAAAAAAATGTTAAGAAAAACTGACAATAGTGGTTTGTGATTATCCCATTTGTAAGCGCTTTAAAACGGGAAGTTTAGAGAAGATAATGTTGGTTTCAAAAGCTTCCAAGGTAACGTTTAAGCTATCTCAGCTTCATATCGCATCCACAAAGAGTTTTTGAAAACGGCTAATTAGCTTTCATGGGCAGTAGATCAGTGATAGGGCTCTCGATTCATATGCGGGAAGACGTGGGTTCGATTCCAGGCTGCTTACCCGATGGATCGCTAGCAGGCTGATCACCAGACGTTTGGAAACTGGTCAAAACATTCATGCGTGGGCATGGTTGTCAGCTGCATCGATTCGAGAATCGATGAAATTACCTGCTCTTGCATCCTTTGCATTAGCTTCCACACTTCTTGGCAGTTTTAGCGTTATTGCTTGATTGAACGTTTCGAAACGAAATTTTGAATTTGCTTGACTTCATCAACGAACCGGCAGTGTTTGACTTCAGCTCTTGACTGCAAAAATTCACGTGATTCGTTTGCATTCGTTTTGAATGGAAGTGTACTCTCATCATTCTGTAAAAGTAATTTTTCGCCGTGGTGACGCTGATTGTATTTGGCAGTATTCTATGACTGCTACTGCTATTGATCGCCATTTAGGTTCCCAAATTTTGCTGTTTGATATTATCTAAAAATTGCCATATTTTACACCGAATACGAATGGCGCAATAAATTGGCATCCGTTCGGATGCTGATATCGAACCCCATGGGGCTTTACGTTTTGTACTTGAAGGACACCGGGATCGTGGAATAGGGCGCATCTTTCGATAGTCGCATTCAGCGCGGGTATAGCTTCGTTTCCCCACACTCTTTCTCACTTTGATATCGCTTGCTCAAATTGTATGAGTATAGATGAAATTTTCTTAACGCACCATGGCAAAACCCTTATTTCGTGTTTAAGAGTAATTGTCCTAATGTGCAGGAACGGCGTTATCTGTGCCCTTTTCTCAGACTGCTTCTACTTCCTCATCCCCTCATACCCCTTCCCTTTCTTCCTCACCTATCAAGTTCTCCATAACTCCAATTGCAATGTCATTATGTGCAATATTTCAGTTTGATAAGAGGCCTCGGTTCTTTTTTTTGCGTGCCAATAGAAGGCACATCTGCCCAGGTTGGCAACCGTTGGAAAGATCTAAAATTAAGGCTGAGAGACAGCGACTGCAACGGAGTTGCAAGTTTGTTTTCACCTGATAGATATGCGAAATTTTTGCGCTGCACTTTAAATTTTCCTTCAAAACATAGGAAGCAATGCAAGTGTGCAACTTTATGTGGAATGTGAAATGATAAGGAGAAAAAGTTCAAAGAACATCGAAAGCAGTTGATAAAGTCGAAAAAGAAGTCGCATAGCAAGAAACTCCGCGATTACCCCATCCGTTGAATGTTTGTGCACATCGCTTTGTACCTGCAGTGTGTTGTTGACCAACTGTGTGCAGTTGACTCCGCTTAATAGTCATAATTTTTTTGTGTCCGTATTGCCCCATTTCCTCACTATCCAGTGTATCAGGCATAAGCCGCTACTTTCCGGGATTTTCATTTCAAAAGAGAAATTGTTGCATTTTTGCTTCGTTTTGCAACATTTAACGCTCTCTTCGTGATTCACCAAGCGTTTTTCAGTGCCAGTAAACGCCAGAACGCACAAATTGAATCAGCTGTCTCGATCTGCCATCTGTGAAGTAAAGAAACTAAGTGTCCATGGAAGAGTAGAGGATGGCTTCAGCTAGAGAAATTCGGAACGTCATGTAATTTCGTCAGCAATTTATGTGACTGAAGCAAAAAAGAAATTTGTTGAATAGAATGAATCCATTGAAGGGGATAGAACATCAATAAGCTTCAAATCTTTCGTTCTTTTCTTTCTGGGCAGTTTTGGTCGCTGAAGAAAAACAAAGTTTCTCTCGAATAAAGTTCTGCGGTTTGTTTAGTGTATGTTCCAAAAAGTCGTGACGAATTGTATGCGTTAGCGAAATACTGCGGAACTGTTCAATGAATAATAGGATTGCTTTCTTCCAATACTTCATTTCGGTTACAGATTTCATGCAAAACCTCTAAAGGAATCACGTAATATCAAACTTTTAAGCTACTTCGTCTCTTTCACTGGTCAATTTTTATTAGGCAGTTTTGTTGTGCTTCAGTCACGGGAGCTAGGATACTAAAGTAGCATCAGGTCCAAACACTTCGCCAGCTGAAGTTATGAACTGTTTGTTGTCTTTCTATATTCTGTTCGTTCGCGGTTGCGGCGGCAGGTGCAAACAGTTGTCAGGATAGTGTCAGGGTTCGGTCTGCGGTTGTCAGGATATTTGTGCACTTGTCTTTACCTGCTTAAGGAAATGTGTTCAAATGTTAGCCGATCCCAATCCTAAGAAGTTACTTCCATTAGTCCATGGAATTTCATTACCGTTTCCCCAATATCCTAAACTTCAGTTACGAAATCTCTTCCATCTGTTGAAGCAACAACCGTTCTCCGTCGCTTCGAGATCACTGAGCAAACCAGTGCAGCCCATACACTCTTTGAAATCATTTTCATACTCTTCCCCCTCCAACATCCCCACTTCTTCCTCCTTTCCGCCCTTCTACGAATAGATTTCCCCCTACTGGAGATCTAAGTTCGCAGTGTCCTCTTGTCAACGACTTCATTCTTCCTCTCCAGTTTTGTGCCATTGGAGGTTTCGGATGCACCGTCTTATGAAATCTTAAATTTCGTTCTCCTTACTCGTGAAGTTATCATTTCGCACAACTCAGTTCTATATTCTCTCTTTTTCCAAAATGAACCTCTCACCTCTGGCATGTTGACATACTGTAATCCTGAGGTTTCGCTTTGTCGATTTACAGCATTTATATCACAGCTCGTTATAAGCTAAACTGAAAAACTTTATCAGTTGAAAAACTTTATCAGTAAAACTGAAAAACTTTATCAATAAAACTGAAAAAACCAGTGAAACTTAAAATTTTATCACTAAAGCTGAAAAACTTTATTAGTAAAATTGAAAAACTTTATCACTAAAACTGAAAAACTATCTTTCATTTTTGGAAACATTAAATAAATGCTTTTTTGAAGGTTTTTTCGCTACCTTTCCACCCTGTAAGTTTGAATTTTTAACGCAGAACGTTAAACAATACGAGCGGACGAAGATACTCGAAATTTTGGTTCCCAAAACGATATATATATATATCGCCCGGAGAAAAAAATTTATCTGTAGTATACATATATTATTAACACATATAAATATAATATATATTTGATGTGGGTATACATTTGTAATTAAATTTATGTATTTAATCATTTATAAATAATAAAAAAATTGGCTTAGTATGGATGATCACAGGACATCTTATATATACATATATATGTATATATAATATGTCCTGTGATCATCCATACTAAGCCAGTTTTTTGATTTGTCTAGGAAATTTGAACATTTGTGAACGCGTAGCCGAAAACAACGTCTCATCCAAAGATGAAATATTAGCTTTTTAATTATACATTTTAAATCTAGTAGATTTTTCGTTCTTACATTTTTTGTTCCATAATTGTAACACATAGAAACGTTTGCATTTTCCGTATAATTTTTTTTTTCATTTCTGCTCGTTCTTTATCTCGCTTTTCCGAATGAGGTCTACTACCGCTACTACAACACTTCTCGAGCCCAGTTTCCCCTTTGAACACACTATTTCATTGTTGCTGTTTGTTAATTGTCTTCACGGTCCATTTAAGTGTATTTCGTTTGTGGAGAAGCAAATTTCATGAAAGCTGCATTTTCTCTTTCAAAATAAGGCACGCCACTTGCGGAAGTGCATTTTTGTAGGTATAATTCATTCAGCATAACGTATTTCAGGATTTCATCGAACATCTCGCTTACGGAGAATATTTCGAATATTATTTGTGATGGAATGTTAGCCTCCTAAAGGTTCGGTTGGCTATCTGAATTAGATCTTATAAACTGGTTGTCAATCGACGCTCTGTTTGGGAAGGCGAAATGGCTCGAAGTATCATCGATTTAGACCAAACTGCAGCAATGGAAAAAATTGATGAGTGCGCTGAATTGCAAACGGTAAGGTTTTTCTTTTTCTCGATTATATCCTGCGATTTAGAAACCGAGCTCTTCCCCATGTCGTTTTCCCCCTCCCTATTCCTCTCCTCTCCTTCTTAGGCTGCGATTCCTTTTTTCAAATTCCGGAAAACGAATGGGACGATTATACCATGAACATATTCCGCTGTAAAATTTTCTAAAAATATTTTCTGATTTTTTATTCAAATTAAAAGCGATTCTGAAAACTCATTAGTTCTGCATCAGGGATCCTTCTGATATCTTCTTCCTGCTCATATGCCAGTCAGTTTTTTTCGTGTACAACAAGCTCAACCACTGTTGTCCACTATCACTAGAAAGCAACTGCTTTCATTGTTGTTGTATTCGGTGGAACAGTTTGAATAGAAAAATTGGTTAGTTCTTCATTGGTGCAAGCATAATTTCCCTTTTCGTTGAGATTGACTGGGAAATTTTGATACTTTTGTCCCGTGCTTCATTAAAATTCCCTCACTTCTTTCTCAATGGAGAGTTTGATAAGCCGCATAATTTTCACTCAGCTATGTAGAGCAATTTTTTTAAGCTTGACTTTGACAGAATGAAACGAGTATTGATGAGTGAAGGGCGCTGGCCTAAAACCGTTGCTTCTAGAATGAAGCAACGAATATTAGCGCCTCTTCATTCACAAGGGAATATTGTCATAATCCGCTCGTGTACATATGCGATAATACTGATCTACCCTAGACTACCGTACTGCGGGAAATAGACGACATCAGAGACTTTACAATCATGGAATGTCTGACATCCCTTGCTTCTGCCTTTTTGTGCAAACGCAATTATCGCTTTCTTCCGCCCGTATCAAACCTGTCTCGATCGTCCACCTAAAATGTGCATATGGCTAACTCTAGATTCAGCACCGGCACATTTTTCATAAATTACACAAGTTTTCAGTAAGAACTTCGCGTAAGCCTAGTTTTTCATAAGCTGTTACTGTGTATTTGGCATTCGTAAAGTGAATCGTATTAGGCTATGAAGTGAGCGTTTTGTTTTATTGTTACTCATGCCTATCAAGGCTTAGCACCGCTTCCCCCATATCGAATCGAATCTTTTATTTAGTCGATAGGCAAGGACTACCTTTACGAGAATACAAAGATGATACAAAGCTGGTACCAAGGGGTATAATCAGATACAGTCATAATAAAAATATTACGCCACAACACACCACTACATATCACTATTCAGCTTAAAGCAACAGTGTATTGAGGAAAGCAGTCGCTCGGTGTCTCATGGTTTTTAGTCCGTAATTTGTTCGGAGTGTTGCACAGGTGTACATTTCACGCCTCCTTCGGTTATGAGTTGTTTTTGTCAGGAAGTTATTCAAATTTTCACTCAATTGACCATTTTGCGTCTTCTTGACCATTACTTTAAATTCCATGCTGCTCGGTGTTGTGATATATCCCTAGCTGTTGTGGGCTTTATGTTCACCAATTTGTTCGGATTTTTTAAGGTAGTGAATCCTCTGATTGAGTGGCTTGCGACTCGTTGCAGTACTTTAAGATGTTTTCTGGTTGCCGTCGTGGTGATGGGCAGGAATAATCTAATTTTGGGGATTACATGGGCGTTTATTAGCATGGTTATGCATCTCGTATTCATGTGTTGCCTTATTGCTTTCATATGGTATAGTAGTTTTGAACACTAAAGGGATACATTACCAAAGTGGCCTCGGAATGTTAGGCTACCGTCTAGATGTTAGCCCAGGTTACGGGTATCATTTTTAACAGTTATTTTTTGTCCGCAAATCTGCAGAACGGTCTCACTAGCTAAGTGCCTTTTAGTTCGCGGTCTTCCGAATCTGGTGATAGCTGTTTCCAACTCATTTTTTTTCATCTCTAGTGCTTCTCTCAGATGTTTTATGATTTTTTTTCATATCTTCCTCCATCAGATTCGCCACATTTGGTTCTACATTTTCTTCTCACGCGTGTAGAAGTTGTAGGTCATCTGCGAAAAGTATCATTTTCCCATTCGTCTCAACTTCGCTTACGCCGGAAAACAAGAAGGCAAAAAGGATAGGAGGAAGTATGCCTTCCTGCGGGATGCCTATAGGAATCTGTTTCACTTCTGAAATCCCGTCCTCACCCAGTGTTCTTATTTTCCTTTTTAGCAGGTAGTTTTTTTAAATGTTTTTCCTTTTTAGCAGGTAGTCTTTTAATAAGTTTGTTAGTTTGTCATCCGGATTTACTCTGTCGATGATTTTATGGAGGAATATATATGGGTTCATAGTATCATACGGTTTCTGAGACCTAACTGTAAAATGTAGGTTAGGTTATTGTTCTCCATGTTTAGGAGGATTTTTTCACATATCTCCGCGAGCGCTGTGGTGTTGGAGTGTCTCTTACGAAATGCATGTTGGCAGTTGGGTAAAAAGGGCTCGAGTGCTTGGTAGATCTGTGGGTGTATGCATCGCTGAGAGAGTTTGGAAACACAAGAAAGAAGACTGATAGACCGATAGTCGACTGGTTCTTGCTCACTGCCTGTATTCTTAAATACTGCCCTGATTTTCGCCTCTTTCCACTCCTCAATAAACACCCCATTCTGAATTATTGTATTGAATAATGGTAGAAGTTTCGTTGCAGCGAAATTCTTTGCTGTCCTCAATATTTTATTTGTTATCCCGTCCAATTCTGCAGCCTTATTCGTTTTCAGTTTAGCTTTTTCTCTTACTATATCTTCCCTACTTAGTGATCTGGAAGATAATTTGTCTTGCGCTGGGTTTTCATCCAGTTTTTTCGGTGTTGGGTCACACCAATTTTTGGGTGTCGCAAAGAAATCGTTAAGTTCTTCTACGCTAACTGTGGTTTGACTTGTCTTCTTTTGTTTTCCTAGAGGTGCTTTTACAACATGCCATAGCTTAGCTGGGTTCTCTTCGCATTTGCTTACTCTCTGAGAGACTTTCTTCTTTCAAACTTTCGTCGAAGACTAATTATCCAATTTCTAATTCTTCTAAGATCTATTCTCAGGTCCTCATTTTTTCGGTACTAATAGGTCAGCTTAAGAAGCCGATTTCATTCTGACATCCACCTTCTAATTTCTACTGGCAAATACTGGTCGTATCTTCTTAACCTTACTTCCACGGGTGCCACTGCGTTCAGGGCTGCGTGCATATTTTGGTTGAATAGTTTGCAAGCTTCAGGAAGGGAATTTCATAATATTGCCTGTTCGAATGGCTGCCAGTCGATTTTTTCAAGCTGACTGCTATATGTTTTCGAGTTGAAATTTCTCCAGTCCCTGCCACATGTATAGTGAGGTGGATCTGGTGCCTTCCGACTTCTCGTTTTATATTTTATAGTGATTTTGATCGGTAGATGGTCGCTAATGCATAGTTCAGTAAGTGCGTGCGATGTCACTGAGGTATTGCTTTGTTGGCTCAGGTCTTCGAAGCCGATGCATACGTCCAAGAGATTGCCATAAAGCGTATTACAAAGCTGATGCTTTTTAGATTTTTGCTTTTAGGTGGCCAAGTAAGGGTCCCGGTTCCGGATTTCAATTTATGTCACCTATGAAGAAGGTGATCACGGTAGCTGAACACTCGTTTCTGAGGATTATGCCCCAATTTGATAACGTATTCTCCATCCGACTCTTTTGGAGTCTGTAAAATGTTACCAGAATAATTCGTTGAAATTTTACTGCTATTTGTTAATGTCCCATATGCCTTTTCATGCACCGATCTTAGCATTTTTTTCAGCCATTTGGTCGTCCACCACTACGCAGTATGTTGTCTGAACCAGCCGGATCAATAGACGACCATAATGATTTGCTTTGTTCGCATTGTCGGCAAAATTTTCGACATTTCACGGGGCACGAGTTTTATTCAGTATCATATGTTTCTCAAGTATGTCTTACATGATTTATGTGAATGTTTTTTTTGCTTATTTTATTACCACTTATAGATTTGGATAGTCCAAAGCTTGCTTAAAAACTTCGTAGATCAATCGCGTCTACTTAGGAACGATTTTTGTTACGAATTTTAATAAACTTTTGAAAGGTTTCTTTTTTTTCCACAATACAACCATGGAAAAAAACCTTCCTGTCCGTTTTTTTTTCATGAATTTACAGTCCTTTTTCATATTCCATATATTTACTCAGGCACAGACACTTTGCGCCAATAATGCTCATTTAAGAATCTCGAGCCGTCCGATTTCGTATCATCTACTAGTGCTTGTGCTGGCTAGTTTTCTTTTTTTTTTTGAGCACTAATGCGCCAATTTGGGAATTTTTCAGTTGAGCTTTTTGCAGTATTGTTTCTCTTTTGTTTTGCAGTGAAATCAAAACAACTAGGAAATGATATAATGTGATTTTCAAACGAAAGTAACTTCTGTACGACACTTTAGCCATAGCTAAGCAGAACATTGTTTTTGTTTTTTTTTTATGGTTAAGCTGCTGCTCTTAGAACTAGCTTCAGATGACACTTTATAATTTTTTAAGTTTTTTTGATACTTTAAATTAATTCAATTAATTTATAATTTTTAAAATATTGTCAAGTGGAAAAGAAATGAATAAGTGGTCGGAAAAGAAAACGTGAAGAACTTGTATGTCATGGGATATTTCATACTTTGGTGGAGAACATGTGGTTATTCGATGCATTCTAAAGAAGAACTCTAGAGTTGTTCCGACCATTGGAGTAGTAAACGAATAGGTTCCAAGAGGTGGATTTCGGAATGCAAGAGAGGGGATTAACTGCAATCCACGATCTCTGCCCATCCCTTCGTCATTCTACCATCCCCGTTTCTCGACCATCCATCCCATAAATCCTGGCTTCTATGGAAGTTCTCTTTTTTCGCATTCGTTCGAAAATAATTTATGCCTTACAGCGAATTTGCTTAAATTTTGCTTGAATTATTAAATTTTACTTTCATTGTTGGGACTTCAACTTATACGTGAAAACTTGTCACGACTGTTCGGTAAATTTGAGTCCTTTCATTGCCTGAAGGAATCTTTTGGGTATTGTGATTGTCAATGTGAGTTCATATTCGAAGGCAGAAATAACGTATGTTTCAGTTCGATCGTGAGCCATTGGTGATGTTGAATTTCGCATTATCGCCTACTTCACAGACACCTCCCTTTGATCGTGCCGGTTTCGATGGGCATTTTTCACCGCTTGTCAGAATGAGTTAGTGGCATTTTCTCTCTAAATTTGTTGTCATCGAAGTTTAGCTATTTGAGACGAGTCAATTTTGGATGTTAAACGGTATGAGCGAATACCTTTTTGGCAATATTTGTTGCACATTTCTAACTGATCTAAGTTGCACTCGTTAATATGTTGTGCTTTTGCCGTACCTCTTGCATCACACTTGCCATACCTTCCATCACATTCACCGTTGATTTGGGGCTGCTGCCAGTATACGGCTTCTACAGGTGACCACTGCAACCGGAGGACTTTAATAAATAACTTTGAGGTGCGACCTACGATGAAAATGGTGATCTTGGACTCCACATTGTTGAAATATGATGGTTCTATGTAAATTCGATGAAAATGTGTTTTCCCTCATTGAATATGAGGAAAGGCACCCATATATGACCTTAAAGTTATGTTTTTATGTTGAACATAGCATACCCAAACATATTAAATTGAAGTGTCGAATTGATGTTGTTGCTTGTTTTGCGAGTGCAAAGCGCCGACCCAAACGGAATAGATAGGAGAAATAAGCGTTATATGCAGTTATGTTATTTTATTTGTGGCCAGCTTTACCGCCAAGTGAGCAAGTATCGCGCAAATATGTGGGCGGAAGTACTTTTACAAGGATGACGCGATATGTTGACTCGAAATGAGAGTACTTCGCCCATTGAGGCGCGCGCGACTCTCTTTCGATCTGCTTACATATGCAACAATTTCTTAAGCTTTCAGTTCATGTCCTTATGAGGTGCAATAAAATTCCTGAATTTCCAAATAAAATTCCTGAATTTCCACATAAATTCGTAAAATTCGCGGAAAAAAATTTGTTTTCATCATTCACTAATTTTTGGCCAAAAAGAAATCGTCCTTTGTTAATCTTTATACATCGATAAAGTCATGTTTTTGAATTGTTCCTCTTTTTCTATAAGAATGACCGTTTTGAGAGGTAGAATATATTGATATCATTTTTTGCCCTTACTCGCAATAAGTTGTTAAGTTAAACGCATTTTATAGTTCATGAAACGAGTTTCCTTTGTCATAAAGCTAGGTGAATGCTTTTTGTGGCTAACATTCGTATTTGCTGAGTTCAAATTGTATGATTGCCTTACCCGAAACATCGTTCGTTAAGCGTTTCAAATGTTGCCGTAATTAATTCTCGCCAAGGTAAAAAATTGCAGCAGCAAATTGTTTCCGATTTGCTTGACGATTATATGGAGGGCAGTCAATGTCTGAGCATGCGCCCGGCGTACTTCAACGCTTTTATAGACCACTGTGCTTCAGCAGTAGCACCGTTTATTATATATCCGGTTCATCATATAACGTTGTTTTTGCATGCAGTAAAGTTGATGTTTAGCGGGTAGAGAAATAATGTTTTACGTGGAAACTTTCAATTCGTACCGAGTACATATTTGCGTCTATGTTGGAACGTCTTACCATTCGAAGTGATGTATTCGTGAATCGTTTGAAGGCGAGCGAAGGTCTCGAGTTGTTCAATTCCATGCATGAGCTAATCAAGCAATGTGTCTAGGTTAGTGTGTTTGTTTCATGAGCCATCGTAACGATTGATGATCTGCTGTCGAAAGCTGCTGTTTGCATAATGATATGTGTATGGAGAATTCTATCCAAAAATTCATTTCACAAGCAAGAATTGTTTAATTTAAGTATACTTTAAAAGACGAAGAAATAGTCAACCTGGATTCACGAAAAAAATGACCAAAATTAGTTGGCGTGGTTGGGTTCCTAGCAAATTTTAGATTTAATCGCACTGTTTTCATAAATGAATGGAACGCGACAGTGAACTACTCATATTGCTTCCATCTCCGCTGCAAATTTGCCATTTTTCGGTGCGTATGCTGTAGAGGGTATTCCCAAGTTTAATCACTGTCGCTCACTCCCCTTCCCCCTGCCCCCTTCCTCCCTCCCACCTTACCCCGTCCTTCCCCTCCCTACTCCCCTCATCGCAGAACTTGGCTTGCATTCGATGTAGAGGGCGTTGCAAGTTATTTGTAAGGTTACAGAGTTGTTTATTCTAGCATGAACTTTAGGTGCATTCCATAAGGATTTCTGGTCAAGGTTGCTTTTGCGTGAACACCCATTGTTGAGCTACCGCTGCGACTGAATTCTGTCCATTGCGATTGTATTATTGAAGTGCAGTCTCACCAACAGTGTATGTTTTCACACCTTCCTATAAGGCTTCCTCGCAGGATGTTTCTTAGAATTGTTAAATTTTGCGGATCTCGTTGTTGTCGCCACATTTCCTGGCGTTGAGAATGGCTTTTAATCATTTCTTCTTTTAAATAAAAATTCGCCTATATCATTCTATAAATACAGCCAATATGTGCATAGTAGCCGTAAACCGGATGAGCATTTCTGAAAACTGGGACTCGAAGCTGAAAAATACCGAAAAAGAAGTACCTGGGTGCACGGCAGCCTAGTAAAATAAATGTGTGCTTCGTCCAAGTGAATGAATTTACTTGAAAAGAATGTTAGGTGGCCCCTACTTTCTGAATTAGGCATTTCCTGATCTATTGCTTACAGCTGATCGAACAGTTGTTTTTCTTGCTATTGTTACTTTGAAGAAAAACTTGCCCTGGCGGGCAACTAAAATTTTTCGAATTACAGCATAACAAGAGGATGATTCAAATAGTTTGCCTAGAGTATATAGTTGGAATTTTATACGCAACCAAATAAAATGAAAATATTAATTTGCACACGCGATCTTCTCGCGTTTTCTTCGCGCTAGTTTACAACCGGTGCTGAATTAAAGCCAAAAAAGCTGATCAACGATATGAATCCGAGATCGGGGGCCACCTAGTCAAGAAGGCATCCCACTTCATTTTCTGCGTCGCTAAGAAGTAGAATTTAGAAATAAGTAGGTGTTGCGTCGTGTAAGCGTTTTACGATTTTTGATTTTGTATGGAATATTACTGTGGCAACGGGATCACTTTCTCAGCTTGGAAAAGCATGGAAGGTCTGATTTTGATGTAAACTGTTACGTTCTAATAAACAAAGATATTTTAAATAATATTTAAAATAATTCGGAAATTTTCTGTCCGGAAGGGGTTAAAAGACAATTGAAGGAGAGGGTTTTGTCAGGTGATAGGTGAATATTCTAGAGCGAACGTGAGCTGCCTTGTTAACACCAACAAAAGTTCGTGCACCAAAGAAGAGTCTTATTGTGTAAGTGCGTCGAGAGAAACTGTTTGTTAGCGAAACCAATCCAACATACGTCAGGCTAGTACTTGTCAGTCATTGATCGACCACATGATTTTCGTTGTCGTTAGCTGTTTGTATCCTACTCATATAATATTTTACCTTCGATTTGGCTATTCCAAAAGAATAATATATTTCAAATTTTCCCTTTAAATTCGTTCACGATATTATTCGACTCTTTTTAGGATCCATAAAATCGATTCTATTTGTTTTCCCTTCGGAAGCCTGTTTGCCTATTCCTGAATAGCTAAATGAATTGAATTTATTGTCGAGTCGTTGATGAAACCAGAGAGACCAGAAAAGGGCAAGTGCAAGCAACAGCGGCACCTCGAACGCCACACTTTTTGCTTGCGAATGAAAGCGCTAATCCATGGTGCCAGGCCTGTCGTGGTTCGGTTTGTGCCACGCCTGTCATCCTATATGAGCAGTCATTGTATGTCATCAATTCAGGATGCTTTTATGTAGTGAAGATGACAACACATTCGACTTATGTTCACTGAGCCGAGGGGTAATGTACTGTGGTAAAATCTCTCTATGCTTTTAGATTGTTAAAATCATGATACGCGCAGACATTCTGTTCACATTGAATCAATGTTAGTATGATTTTGAAGGTGATTCCGCTTGTTGCCATTACTGAGTTCAACGACGATGTTGCCGGAATCATTAACAGGCTTTAGGCAATTTATTATATGTAATTGGAGTTGTTTTGGACGATCGAAATTAAGATTTGAAATGAAAAATTTATATCCGCACGGTTTTTATCCTAGCTTTCGTTTAATCGCGCTTTCTTTTTGTATGTGACAACAGCTATAGCTGATTGAAAACAAGCTTTCACTTTGTTCGTCTTCTTTCCTACCGTAAATGACTTCACTGATGTGAGCAACTCAATTACGGATACGAAGCAACGAAAAGCAGCGCTGGTTCGTGAAATGGTTGTCAAGGTCATATATATACATACACATATATTTATATATAATATATAGATATATATATATAAATATTACCTGGATTACCTGGTAATCCAGGTATACATATATATGCATATATATGTGATGTATGTATGTGTATATTTATGCGCGTGTACTTACGTATACATACATATATATACATATATGTATATACATATATATATATAATGTATGCATATAACTGTAGCTGAACGATTTATTCTCATTGCTGCTAGTGTGCTGATTCTCCGTTGCTTCTATAGTTTTTCAGTTAAGCAAGTCTGTCATGTCTGAAACTATTTTTTAAATCTTATGGCTTATTAAATTTTCTAAAATCCACTAGATGCATCCATATGAGATTATGGTTTCTTGGGCGAGAAAAAATTGTTGTTTTAAATTTGTAAGAAAGTTCGCCTATTATTGATATTTTACAAGTGTTAGTGGTACTTGGCCTTTTGCAATAAAATTTTCTCTGTTTTCGTTTTTGATTTTGCAACATCTCTCTTCCGCCCCCCCCCCCTCCGTCTTGGAAATCAATTTGAACAATGAGGCTTTCGTTTACTGTTTAGTTTTATTAATGAGCACTGTTACCTCTGGATTAGTAAGGGAGGATTAGATAATCCATCCGTGGTCTTGCGACAAAACATCTTTGTGTTTAATTTTTTTCTATTGTCGTATGATATGTAAATGCATCAAATTTTCAAAGAATGTTCAATGGTCTTATGCTCTTTTTATCTAATTTTTGATTTTGGACATGGAGGAATTAATGGCGTTGATGGCTTAGAAAAGTAGTGAAACAGGATAAACGAATCACTTTGTAAACTGCTGGCATTGAGGGATGCAAGAAGGAGATGAGAAGGAAAAATTTTTATCAGCGAAAAATTAAAACATTGCAAAATATGCTGAAATCGCTTATCTATTGTTGAGAAATAGTCTATCAAAAGTGAAGCAAATCATTGGAGGCCACAGCAATAGGTAGCCACTGGTTTTTTTTTGTTCATGAAATGTACAGTATCCACTGAGATGCAGAGAGATGGTTATGAATGATGATACCGAAGTTCCACATTATTACAGTACCCAAAGCATACTGTAAATCAAAATGGCCATCATTCTTTTTATTATATGCTCGAAAATTTTTCTCATGTTAAGATAGTCGATATGTTGTGGTGATCGTTTAATATTTCTCCTTTGAAAGAAAATTTGAAATGCGAACCATAACAACAGTATGTGATACGATTATATGTTATTTGGCTTGCTTAACTAATTATGACAATTAGCTGTAATACGTGCATTTAACGATTGAGCAATATGACTTTCTTCGCTGATCTTCATGTTCAACGTTAATGAGCATGCAAAAATGAATAGCAGAAAACACATCCCTTTTTTTAAACAACGCGCAACTATTGTTTGATGCAAAAGTGAACTTCATTTTCGGTTAGTTAGTTGCTTGCTATATGTCGTGTCGATCGCGTTTAGTTAATTTCAACGATTTCATGCTATATGCAGCAGGAATGTTGAAGCTTGATATTAGCATAGGATAGTCGAATGGCGAAAAAGATTTTTTTGGTTAGATGCAAAATTGTGAAGAAGAAATTTCGTCAAACGTCTAATAAGGCTGTTTTTTTTTTGTGCGTTCGAAACAAATTTGCTGATTCGGGAAATTTTCTCCTCAGCCTATTTTAAATGTCATTTGCCTCGTTTGGCAATCGAACACCGTTAGGAAACATGGAATCGGATCAGGTCCATGATCAGGATTTTATTTCGGAGGTGAGGAAGGACGTAATCGGCTTTTTCAAGTGGTAAACTCTTGAGAACCGGATGTCGAAAAAAACTAAAAGCATTTTCGGGCATTTGAGAGCAACCCAGTCGAACAGCGCGTTTTTTTTTTTGAAGAAAGATTGCTCGGTCGACACGACCTGGTCAAATCTTTAGAAGCACTTAAAATAGCAGCCAAAGTGACGGCACATTAGAGCTTCGCAAGACAATCGTTATCGGAAATGAGGACTGCGGATGTTTCTAGAATATGACTCCCGTAGTCATATAAACTAGATGTATGCGTTGAGTTGATTGTTTAATAGCTGACGTCCGAACTGATATCGGAGACGCCGAAAATTTTCACAACTTAGAGCTCAACTTTGTAAAATATTTATGCGAATTACGTTTTGCTGTCTCTCTCGTCTCTTGCCTAGGAGAGCGGAGGGGATGCTACATAAAATCGCCGTGATTCTTCGCCATGAGCATGAGCGGCTGTATGGTATCTACTAATTTGCAAGGTATTTCTTATCTTTTAAGTCGCCTTAATGCGCTCTCTTTTTGTGACATATACATGTGTGAATGGAATGATCTCTACAATCCAATTGCCATTACTTATTTTTGCTGTTTTTGTTTCTGAGAAATGAAATACACATCCCCATCCATTATGTGCGCAGAAATGTTACGAACGCATTCTTCATGATATTTCTCAACCAAGAAAATCATATTATTCCGAGCGTCAATCTCTATAAGGATCTAAAATAAAGTCATTGTTCACATGATGTAGAAAATATTCGGTGAAGTGAACCAGAAGATACTATTGTATTTTTATTGTTTTGTTAATATTTGTATATTTGTTTTCGAAGAACCGGAGCTCTGCTTTTGAAAGCAGTTCTTATTTCTTACCGTTAGGGCTTTAAGTGCGATGTCTCGATGTCACTGAGACAATCACACGCCGAGCAACAGCGATCCCTTTGGCTGTTGTAGCTAGTTGTTAATACCACCCGATAGCTGGGCTGTGTATATGAGGGAAATATGGGGGAAGTAGTATGGGGGAAGCGGTTGGGAATCGAACCCAGTTCACCCCGCACGCGAAGCGGGGCTCTACCACTGAACTACTGCCGTTATTTTGAGAGCAGTATATGGACAAATTTGATTTCTAATTGCGGTGAGATTTGCTCGTTATCGCGTCGTAGATGGTCAAGAATGTCACCAAAGATTAGAGAGATTTTTTTGCGGGAATTTGCCCTATTGCAACATGTGAACGATAAAGCATGCAGAAGCGCCATGTGAAAATCGAATAAACATCGGAAACTCGAGTGCATTTCGCTTTCCTTCAAACTTTTTTTCAACTACGGCTTCAACGATCATCTAACATTTTGGACATCCCTCGTATACCTCTTGAGCGAGCTTCGCGAACGTTTGCAAGACGACATTTTAGTACCAATTTCAAAAATGGCCAGTGATAGAATTTATGCCTGCTATGTCTTAGCATTTATTCCAGTGTTTTTTTGTTTTATAATTTTACTGAAGTTTTTATTGTCGGCGTTGCTGAGCTTGATTATCAACCGGTGTCAAATCAGTAGTACTTCATTAGACAATCTCACAACCGTTAAAATCGACTACCTATATTTGCCTATCGTTGTTGTTCCTTTATATCTAAATGGAAATTTCAGCACTTGCCATATTTTCTCTGGTATTGATATTCGTAGAACAATTATTGTATGCCATTTATAAAGGTACAGGTTATGGCTTTGCGTTCATTCGATTTAAGTAACAGAACTTTGAGAAGAATTGGAACTATTTTTATCGAATAGAATACACGTAAAGCTTTGGCTAATTCTTTGGCAGACTAAGTAATCCATATGGCGCAGAAACTCTTAAAGATACATTTTTTAATGAAACCAAGCAGGGTTTATTTCAGGCCGATAATGATTTAATCATGTTTCTTATTTTGTCGTAGATAATCGTTTCTAGATTATCTTAAATTTCGATTTGCAATTATGTTGGTCGCAACACATTCAAAAGGCTGCATAGGTGACTTGTACACTTGCCAATTTCCAGTCTAAAATCTATGATTTCAGCTTCCTACTCCGCTTCTGAATTCCCGCTTTTCTGCTACTTACGACTTTTCATGCTTTTCGATAAGACTTTTTGATGTGTTTGGAACTGCCTTAAGATCTTAGGTCGAGATCGGCCATAACTTGCGAGCATCGTCCTTGCTGATGCGCTGCTGCAACATTAAACCCTACACGGTTAAAGTGGCTGGCGTAGCCGATTTCATATCGCGCCGTATATTTTTGTTGATTTGTTTATATACACCTCTGTACTGTCGTTTGGGCATTTTCAGCAGTGATGAGTGAA
>JPKZ01001924.1:247041-276350 GCA_000803305.1 Toxocara canis
CAAATCTCAATTGACGGGACTATAATCGCTGTTTGAAACGGAACGTTCTTATGTACAATTATCAAGACGTTCTCTACGTGTGTCTCCTTTGAACGCTAATGAATGCAGAAGAAGGGCAAAGAAAATTCTTTTCGTAGACGAGAGACGTAAACATTTATCCTTTAATACACGCTTTCATTTCATTATCTGAAAGTTGCTGCTTTCAGCTACAGTTGCAAGTATTAATGTAACTGTAAGTGAAAACTGTAACTGTAACTTTCAGTTACAGCTTTCACTTACACTTACAATTTTCAGTTACAAATGAAGCCGCTGCTCTTTTTTTTTCCTCAAATTTTGATCGCAAAGTGATGTGTTTATTAACGAAGCTTGCGTCCGGGTTGGCAGTTTTCATACACTGACAATGATCGTTACATTGATAGCTGGGAATGCAATGACACTACCTTTAGAGCGTACGGTAAGTTGACATAAATGTGGGACTGACTATAAATAGGTTATTCAAATCCTCATTTATACTATAAATTCTTGCCAACATATCAGGTGATTGCATATGGTTATTGTATGTAGTTTTGGAAAAAATTACATCCAGTTTGGAAAATAATGGCTATGAAGTCGTTTCAATGATCAGTGTAAGTCAACATATTGACTTGTACTGATCATTGGGACCGGCTAGCACAATCCATATTATGATTTCGCCAACGTTAAAAACTTGACGGAATTCATAGAACACTTTTGCTAACAGAATCTGAATGAATGTTTCTATTTCGAAATTCGAATGGGATCGAACTATGAATCTTAAGTAAAGAAATACCATATCAACAAGCACATTTTTTATTTCCATTTATAGATGTAGTTTGATAAGCTCATATATAGGTTTCTGTGTAGCATGCTGGACCGTTTTCTTTGGCTCCATGAGCCGCTATAGCATTCCACTGATATTGCCGTCGGTCAAAAAAGAAACGCAAAGAAAGATTTTTACGGTGTAATTTCAGAAAAATGTTGGTGATTTTCAAAGATAGATGAAAAATATACTGAAAAGTTGAGCTGCTAGAGAAGGTGTATTGTTGAGTTGTTTTACGGATTTAATGTGCTCGTGATTCAAGAAGATAAGAATGAGAATAAACGTATATCTTTGAAGCCTCTCAACAATTTGCATATTTATCGTTACCGTTTGGGAAGCAAATTAAAGTACAATATTTTTTTTTCACCGAAAATAATTGTTGGCCAATCCTAAACTCTATTGCTATTACGTTCGTTGCGGAGAATAGGCTGATGGTTTAGCGTGCATCCTTGTCCTTGTACAGTTCTCGATGAGTCGTCCGCTACGATTTTACGTCTTCATTAAAGCTTCTACTTCTTCGTCCCTACTCGACACATCGACAACTCGGCGGCGTCACAACAATAATGATATTTAACATTCTCTTGGGCCCGCTTCAAAATTAGCATAGCATCGTATTTAGTCGTATTATAGTTTGCTGAAAATGCCAACTGTTATTGGATGTTTGGTTGGCAAATATCGTCACGAGGATCATGCAAAGCATGCGATGAACACGATGAATGGGGCCCCATACTTGCGTTCCGTAAATGCACTTTGATGTCTTTGCAAAACTAAACCAATGGAATGTCCCAAGCTTGCACATATAAATGCAAATACGGCAGTGCTCTTCACTATCATTATGCGCTCTATATGTTCGTGGCAATCGCATATGGTTGACAAACGTCAAACAAATGCAGTTCGCTATTGCCTATGAGCAACTGCGTTTACGGCATATTTCTTGAAATGTTATCATCCGCCCTATACATTTGTCTCATACCAGTGGTGTAACGACTCCTTCTGTATTGATCCTATACAGGTCTTTAGGCTACTGGCATGAGCCATCTGCGACATTGTCTGGTTGGTTCCATTGAGTTAACTCGAAGAGCTGACAACAACGATATAGGGGATATGTAGTTGCCATAAATAGTAAAGAAGTTAACAATCACCGAATGTTATAGGAATTCTCACTTGAAGGTCTACGGCGCTGTAACCGTTATCTCATAATCATAAGTTTTTTGTATTTGCTGCTATCACCTCTTCCAGCCTTACATTCGATATTGTGCTGAATGGTACTGGAGACTATCGTTTTTTTTTTCTGTTAGGTTGACTGGTCGAACTAGTTTTTGGCGGACTGCGAAAGCGAGACCTGAATGTTAATATTATTTTCCGAAATTTAATATCGTTTTATTTCTTTAACCCAACAGACGAAGATGATTGCATATGCCAATAAAGACTTTTCGATCCTCCTCAAATAAGTTTTTCCTTTATTTGACTATTTCCTTTATTTTTTGACTATTTCAAATAAGTTTTTGTACTTTTTCCTTTATTTTTTCCGACCGCTGGGACAGTGGCTGTAGACGAAAGTGTATTTACCGGATTTCCGTTATCTTAAAAAGTTGACCTAGATAGACAGCTCCGCCAATCGCCATATATGCTTTTTTTCGTCGATTTCAAAATATCTGAGAATTATGGAACTCGATCAGGAGTATATGTGTATATTGCGTTTCATGTTCGGAAGGTATTTGAGAAGTCTTGTCAATTCTAACACCTGCTTGTTGAAGGTTAAAATATCTTTCTGAAGCAGTTAGTATCCAAACATTCTGTCATAATAAAACATTATTTTCCTGACGAATTCGCTCTTGCTTTAAGCGCCGTAGTTTGCCGATATTGGTCGTTCACCAAAAATGAACAAGGCCGTTTTCACGCCTTCCACTTTCATTTTTTTCATTTTCTGAAATGACAGTCATCAAATTCACATTTCAAAACGAGCTAAACGAGAACAACGACCACCTCAATTTGGTAGGTAAAGTTTTCACATTCTGGCGAAAACTGATCCAAACCGCAACAATAATGCTCATTGTGATTGCTGTAACCGGTGCTCAAACGTTGACTAAGTACTCAAAGAGAAATATGCGAGTGTTCTGTTGGTTTTTTATCACGATAAACTATGCTTATATGCGACTCTTCTAGCGGTGTGAAATCTGTAATAGCCGTGAAATTAAAAGTGTTCTACGATTAACTGCGGATGATAATCTTTTCGTAATAGGCGTTCAACTCACTATTATTTTATGCCCTTCGTTACTGTCTTGCTAAGAAATGATGAGATGAAGTTCTTTTTACGTGGCTTGAATTGTGAAACAGTTATTTAAAGCTTCGGTGAGAGCTAATTTTTGCTAATGAACGTACTGCTCAGAGTTAGTATTGCAGTTAATTCTATGAAATTATGCATCACATTGCGAATCCGAAACGTTACGCAGTGTGATTACTCTCACCGTTGCTTTGTTTTGTTCGCGTTCGTGCTTCATAAGTCGTTTACAGCTTCCCGCTTGCTGTTTTGCAAAATTTTATTTAAACTTTCATGAGGCGGTCGTTGTTGCCTTTTAGCTCTTTTAAAAATGAGAATTTGATGGTGGCTCCTCCACGAATCGTCGTTTTGAACGATTTTTTCATGCACTTTAGCAAATCGGCAATTTCACGAAGCACATCGTGTTGGTTTCATTTCTCCAGTCTTATTTTTGTGTTTATCCATAGGTCCAATAGTTTCCAAACCGTGGACTACTGAAGCTGGAATTGTAAAACTTGGTAACTGTAATCTATACCACTGTATCCAATTTCAAGTCAGTTCGTGATCGGATCACATCCTCTACCGAATCTCAAGACAGTTCATCGACTCATGCGACAGTTCGTTATTCTTATATACCTTAAAGGAAGTAAGGGGACAAACGCAGACGATTTTTAAGTGTCCCTGAAGAAGGTAAAAAGCACATGTTTTTTTAGCGGGTCAAATTGCTTAATCGACCGACCGAGTGGCAAAATAATGAATCTCTTAGAAAAGATTTTCAAGAGCGGTCAGTCGAACAAAAAAAAACTTTCATCATTTTGAAGCAGTTTGTGAAATGGGATGGTGACTTTTTTTCTGATGTATGACCACTCCACATTTTATACAGCTGCCTGGCACGCCTTTGCACTCGTTTTAAAATTGAGTTTTGTTAGCTTCCCAGTTGTACTCATCTCATTGTATGAAAAAAGGTCAAGCGTTTGATGTGGCATAGCCGAAGAACTCTACGTGATATGAGTGGTATAGATATTGGGTCGCGCGTGGTACGGATGGCAATTTGCATGAGAGCGGAAAACGAGAAGCCGTTATGTTTTCCAAACGGCGATCATTGGAAGCATATGATGCAAGAGAGAGAAAATCTTACATTCCATTGTACATGCAAACGATGGTTGCATGTACTTTATATATGCTCGAATTTATTTTTTTTTCGCGTTCATGTTGAATGCTTTGTTATAAGCACTCCCAATACTTCGTACTTTTTGTTGCTGGCCTGGTTTATGCAATGTGCGCAAATAACGAGATCGATTGTAGTGATTAAATTTCTTTTTTTTTTTCAAGGAGGTTAGTAGACCTCGGATTGAAGGGAACGTTTGTTTAAGCTGAACTATAGCTAAATGTTCGCTTTGGTTTGAATTGTTTTATGGGTTGCACATTCTTTCCGATTATTTCCTTTGGATATGAAAGTCTGAGCTTGCCTGGCAAAAGGACATGTTTTAGGGTAGGGAAAATGAGGGATTTCTCAACAGCTCGGCCACACAGGAGAGGCACCGTTCATCAGCCAGGAATCGAATCCCAGAAACAGTGAAATTTTGGGATTGCAAAATCAAAAGAAATGGAAATTTTGAGATTACTCAATGCACACATATGTGCTTTCGAAACGGGAACTGTAAGAAAGAACACTGGCATTGCGGGATTGCAAAATAGGGATCATAATCTTGACGCACCCCTATTGCACTTTTTTTTCATGCAGATTTTGAAGATGACAGAACTGTTCTATAATATCATGCTGTCATCCTCTCCCGCTCTTGTGGATTTATATTGGCATTTTTGGGATCTTGCGTCCTCTGAAGGCTATTCGTAGTAATTTTGAAGAGGTACTTCCAACTTCATTGTTAATTTTTCTAAACATTTATGCAGCATCTGTTTGTAATAATGAGGTCTTCACTTAGATTCGTTAGGATATGATGAATGCTTATCACGAACTCTTCGGTTACCATGTGCTGCACTAATGAAGTTTTTTTCGATTGCCTGCAGTCAAGCGTTCTGTTTCCATTTTAATATCTCACTGACGCTTTGTACTCTTTTTAAATGGAATTCTGCCAAATAGCTGGTTAGAACTTGTTAGATTATCGACTAATTTAAGTCACTTATTAAAGTTATTTTTAGAAATTCATTGGTGTTATTGGCCTATGGGAGCTTGTTGATCAAATTTTATTCGATGTTGAATTTAGTAGAGCCGCCGCCTATCGCACCTTCAGCCGAAGAACCCAAGCAACAACTCTTGTAAAACGTATGTGACAAGCAGCCATTCCCGGTTATTCTATTAAAAAAGACCCATTTGGTTTTTCTGTTAGAATATTGCTCTTCCGGAAAATTTAGAAAAAAAAAGCGAAGATGCACTGGCGGATTATTGTTCTATTCGTGGTTAGAACCACATGGACAGACAGGATCGACGTTTTAGATCTGTTTTATTTAGGTCAAACTTTTTTAGCAATGTTTTTTTTTTGCAAATGTTTATGAAAGCGCTTCGTCAGTCATAGATGAAGCCGTGAAATATGCCGATTGGTCGGTGTGCGTTATGTCTTAGAATGTGGAGGCATACGTTTTTATCTCATTAATGTTTTTGAAGTGTAATACCACTTCGTGTACTTGAGCTGTGATTTAGGGCAGTTTAGACGGTTATCTATAAACGAAATTTTAACTGAAAGCGGTCGTTCACCTGACCAAATTTCTTCTCCACCGCGCTCGCTTCTCCCTTCCCCTCCTTGCAGAAATCCCCGAACCGTTGGACCACTCTCTAAGGCTGTGGTCCTTCGATTGATGGAATTTTTTAGAATTGGTGTATAGAATCTAAAAAAAATTTTAGAATTTTAGCCCTCAATATACTGAGCTATAGGATTGTGCAGCGGAGTTGAAGATGCCGCACAACAAAGGAAGTGTGCGTTAATGCGCCGCTCAGGTTTCAAGGCATCGTATGCATCAGTCTTAGCTGCTGCTTTTAAATGCCGAACGTCGAGATGTTTCTATCCTCGCTTGATCACCTTTGGGAGTTTTTTTTCTCATCCATATTTTAAAATTCGCGCATACTCTATGTGACCATAAGATGAGCTTTTTTAAGAGATCGGTGTTGATGAGGACTTGCAAAGCTAAGCGTTAAGGTTTTGCAATATCCACCGTCAAAGCATATGGAAAGCAGTAGAGCATAAACGATCGGAAGATGGTTGCACTCATAATACTTCGTAAACATTTCGATGTTTGCGATTTAAAATGCAGCTAAAATTAGTTTTCATTCGATACACTAGATCGTCGTGGTGTGTGTGTACGGTTATTGCAATGTTTAGCGTTGACGTTAAAAACGTCACAAACAACCGAGAGTGATAATCGATCGCACTATTTCATCAAGGGTCATTCACTAGTGACGTCGATATCTTTTTACGATACTCATGTCTTTCCCATTGTTCGCTTTCGTACTAATGGTTCCGTAGACTATTTAACTGCCGTAAAATCTCGAATATAAGCTGGTAAACTTATAGTGTTTGCAGATTCAAAGAAAAGCTTTTTTTATGAGAGGCAAAAGGGCGAAGAAGGGGAGAAGGGATAATGAGTTTCACTGTCTTCGAGAAAAGGGCATGTGTTCGAGCGGATGAAATTATGAAAAACGACAATGTTTTCGAGGGCGGTGACGCAAATGGAAGAAGAACGTTTTGAGTTTCCGAGTCAAGAAAAAGAAGTGTATTTGAAAGAGGAGGGGAACCAGGAAAGGGGATTTTACTATAATGAGGATTTTTTTTTCGAGATTTTGCTTTGTTGTGATTCCCGTTTTGAATAGTCGGCTTGTGTGTATTTGCTCACTTGTGCTGTAGTGCTTGCAGAATTTTCACTGTTTGCGATGAAAGCATAGCCTTATTTCTAACGCAGCGAAACAACTGCTGTACCACATCTTACAACAAAGTCCTAGTGGACACTAGTCGCGTCGAGCTCGCTTGCTTTTGCCATTTAGTTCTTAGATAGTGGAAAGTTTGAAGTCGACTAGTGGCATTATGAATGAAGCTTAACTATGAAGCTTGACTACAAAGTCGAAGCGTATGAGAAAGTTTTTGAAATGTTGAAAGTGTCAGGTGCTCTATGTAAGATTTCTTTAATGCTGATTGCAGCAGTGCTAAGCACATGCATCCGGACATACCATACATTACTCGTGCATCTACATACATCTTTGAACGACGATTATGAGCCACTCGATAGCGCTACAAATTGAGCCATTCTGCGTAGGAAATTTGCTAACAATTGGCAAGTATTTTGCATAACGTTCGACGATCAGCAATTTTTATCGATGATCGCCTACTTTGATGCAAATATTGACATACTTATATAATGATGAGGGAACGAGGAGAGAGGGGGTTGATTTCAGGAATTGTTATACTTTTCTGTGACCCAGAATCGTAGGGGAAGCTTGATTAGTTTATTTATAATTTCGTTTTTGATGCGTCAATATAGGAAACCAGTGCAGCGACACTGGTTTACTGTTACTTAAATTAGCCTGTAAAGCTGCTATTGCGAAAAGAAAGCAAAATGTTTGCTAATGCATGAGACGTTTCCGGTGTGACTTAATGACTTAATGAACGCATAAAATACGATTGTATTCCAATATAAATATGGTGGAAACTTTTGCGGGAACGTTTCGGTTAAATAGACCAAAATAGGCTATCCTGAGCTACTATATAGTTTTATTTCCGCTATATTTCGAACATTGATTGGCGATTTCCGCTCGAATTAACTGATAGCCATGACTGTCCAACGGTTCATATAGAGACTCTTAATCCGCTTATATTTTAAGAAGCTGAAAATATCGGAGTACCTTAAACAAATCATAGACGTTTTTAGAAGTAAAACGCGAAGCAGCCAATAGCAGACGAGATATTAAAGCTTCTATAGATCATACAAATTAGAACTCATTTGCTAAACTTCCAGCAAAAAAGGTACTGCATACAAATGGATTTTTCTGTTCGGTATTTCATAATTTTTACACTGAAAAGGTTTTTTTTTATTTCATCGTGTAGAGGTTTTTCATATATCGACTGATCTTGATGCTTTTATCTTTATTCGACTTTGCTTTCTAATTTAAGCGCTGAATTGAAATGAACTATACGATTCGTTTTTAATTGTACGACTCATGCCTGTTAAGGAAATGGTTTCTTTCAGCTTTTGTCTCTATAAAATGAATTCCTATTTATTAAAAGATTTTTATGATTTCTAGAAATCGTTTTGCAAGCCCGAAAAGATGGTCATAAATTTGTTGAGCCTTACACGTTCGTACACGTTTTTTTAGTGCTTTTGGCTATGGGTACTGTTGAGGGCGCAAAATAGAAGGGAAGAATATCGAAACGTATGAACTCTCTGAAACCTTGATCGCCTTTGGAGTCACAGATGAGCATATCAAGTCCTGTTTCCTTGTGCTCGAAATGGAAACTGACCCATATTTCGTCCTTTTTTTAAATCGGTGTATTAATGTTGAGATTCATCAATAACGGAGGACGGGTGTGCGCTGACGTTACGGAGCTGTACCCTCAGGAACAGAGAAACGAAGCATGCCGCTGTCGGCGGCAGACACGAGACCTTGATTTGACCAAAGAGTCCTTGCTCGGACGGTCCAGTGCTATTGGATTCCTTGCTTCCAAAAGCACAACGGGCATTTGTTTGACTGATGTTTGATGGCCAAAAAACGTTCTTTCTGCGAGCGCTGTGCGATCCATTAGTGGCGCTAACCTTTGACCATGTATTTCTCCATTATATCCATCGATAAACTTCTGTTTGCTCGCTTAATTTTGTCATACAACTCTATTGTCCTAGTTCGATTGTCAACTTCAGTTGCAACACTTAATTCAGATATTGCTTACGATGGCTTCATAGGAAACACTTAAGCTTACAGATATAGGACTATTTTAGGCCACGAGAATGATTAGGGTTCGAAGTCGACATTTCGTCTTAATGCTGATTATAATATTGGTCAGATTTTGCTTGATAGTTATTTATTATAGAAAATAAGAGTCATATCCATATAGGAAGTTTGACCTCGCAACCCATATCCATATAGGAAGTCTGACCTCGCGACCCATATCCATATAGGAAGTCTGACCTCGCAACCCATATCCATATAGGAAGTCTGACCTCACGATTTTTTCATTTTCCACTCAAACGGTGAAGTGTAGAATAGCGAGTTAGATGTTAAATAAAATCAAAAACAGAAAAGCGTTGCGAAAATTAATTAGCGGCAATTTCCTTATTTTGGCAAAAGTCCAGGTGTACTTTTACACAAATATTTTCGTTAAGAACTTCATGCTATTTTGCTGTTTGATCGCATATCCCTTTCGTTTGATAATTTTCATTCCGATTCTGTCAGCTTCTAACAAAGTTTTTTTAAAGCTAAAGCTTTAGTTTATACAATATCCTGATTGCGTAAATAAAGCCTTAGGGGGTCCTATCGTCTCACGGATTACCCTTCACATTTATTATTATGATGCTTGGCTACAAAGCCTAGCCTTTTCCGGTGTAATTCCATAAACCTGGAAGTCATCTGGCTTCAATAAATTATTAATGTACCGTTGATCTGTTATGTACTCGTCATAAATAAGTGACCTTTTGAAATGGCCGTCTCATTTAGCGACTTCATTTTACTGTAACTGGGAACTACTGCTTCGGTTGGCGACTATTTGTCATCACTCATAAGCAATCGCTTTAGATATCGTTTGCTTTTTCTGTAGCTGTTCGCATGGCTGCAATAGAATTTATTTGCAGCAGTAACTCTTGGTGAATGTAGCAATGCTACTTTTGAAGTTGACTTCAGAACGGAATCAGTTTTTCATTTTCCCCGCTTTTATTCGATCATATGTATTTAGTACTCGACAGTAGTACCTACTGTAATGTTACGATTTTTTATTATTGCTCGAATGATTTCAGGAAATTTTAATGGTTTACTGATTGCAGATTCGATGAAGTCTTCTTTAACTGCACGAGGTTATGGCTCATCATCGGCTATGGGAAAGAATACTGGAGGTAAGCGGAATTTTCCATTTTTAAAAAGTAATGTTTTTCTAGACTTACTGGTCGTTGTTTGATATTTATCGTTTCCTTTTGTTCGTTGCAGCATTTATATATATATATATATATATATATATATATATATGCATTGTCGATTGCCTTGTAGAATGTTTCCGCATTCTCGTGCCGTATCGCACGCATATTCATTTAAATCATGAAAATGATGTCAAGTAGGCAAAATATGTTTTTTTGTAACTGTATGCTTTTTTTATCGGTAGATTATTCTTGTTCACAGTTTGAAATCGATATCTGTTCTTCGTGTGTTATCCTGGTAGATGACTATAAAGAGTTTCTCCACCAACGGCTAACATTTAGATTTACATAGGGGATGCTTTATCGGAAATATTTTATTGATCCTTTTTTATTCATTTATTTTCTCGTTTCAGTTATTACTTTTGATGATATTAAGGGAGATTTCCTTTGAAATGTACTTACTATATTGATAGAATAGGGCGCAGTCTTGGCGCACAGAATTTGATCGTTATATATAGTCACATATAGGTTCTAAATTTTTCTGTTTAACTTTTTGAGAAATTTGGCACCGTTTAACGCCACTTGATAGACGAATGAACGCTGGTAGATTTTTGATGCCTCATGTAATGCACATTTGACATTTGGATCAAATATCTTGTGAAATTTTATAGGAGGGTTTTAAGATGTGAAATTTTGTTTCACGACTCTCTCAGTTATGATGCTTTCAAGTAGAGGAACGTGGGAGCGCTTAGAATACCTTACTGTAGTATTATTTTTTCGTCATATCTTTTATGATTAATGGCTCTTTGCTTCATTAATAAATTTTAGGGGTAAATTTAATCGGGATTAAAACCGTCGAACATTTGAGAATATCATTTTGAAGAATGCATTCAATCAATGATTTCAACTTAGTGTTTATAATTGCATCTGCATTTGTTTATCAACTCTCTCCGCGAGATGCCATCCTAATAAGCTATCACATGATCAGTGATTTGTCGCTGGAAAATTAGAACTGTAATATTTTTTCTCTTCCGAAGTTTTAAATAATTTTTTCTTGCCAGTCAGTGTTCAATGCATAAAGGGGAACCCCGGGAGCTCTGTTTTTGGACGTTTCTTAAGAGCAAAATGTCCGTTTTTTTGTATGGCACGCAACTTTTGAACCCTTCATAGAAACCTTTCAAACACTAAAGCTGCACACAATTCGGTTCATAGCATTACAGGCTGAACGCTCAAAAGCGAAGTGACAAATGGAGAGCCAAAAGAATAGGAGTTCATTAGATGCGGTTTAAGGATATTATTGCGTAATATGGAAACCTCATTTTTTTCCTTATTAGTGTTTCAACGTTCATTTACAAATATGCCTTTAACACTTCGTCTTGAACGGTTTTTTTGGCGGAAGTTCTCAAGGCTACTTTGGTCTTCTATTGCCTTGGTAACGGAATGTGCTATCAGGCAGCTTTTCTATAATGGCTCATTTGAAACGTTTGCAGGGCGAATTGGTTCGGGGGTAGTGCTCCTATTAATCGGGTAGGTGTTCGATTACTGGCGACGCTTGTAGCAGCAGAACGTATATATAACAGTGAGTTAGGTGAGATTGTTAATGAAAAAAGCTTCTTCGGAAAAAATGATGTGAGGAGAGGGACGAGGAGCATTAGAAAGTGGTTTAAACCGTCGTCGAGAGATATTAGGAAGGGAGTTGTTTCCGAGATGCTTCTATATACATCGAGTCAGTCGTCTCATAGCTCGCGTCTTCATCGATTTTGCACCAATTTACATTGCAACAGCTGATGCGCCACAACCGAACTCGTTCTAACTACTGGCGGATGTCTGAAACTTGGGAAGCTCGTCCTGATTTTAAAACTGTATTCTGCTTATTCGAATTATTCAGTCAGGTGTAATCCTAGTTACCTGGAAAAACAGCGAAATTGTAACCGCGTCCAAAGGCGCTGTACATAAAAATTAAACAGTCACATTTCCACCCTGTTTGCTATGCACCTTATTCTACTATACTTTTTTACTCTCTTGAGCTGCTTGATTTTTTGACGACGTTTCTATCGTGAACATTCAATGATTAGAGCTCGACTCGGGTTCATTGATTAAATCCCAAGTGCTACTGATAGTGAAAAATTGCCTATCTCATTCAACAAGATATGTTTAAGGCATACGGCGCCATTAGGTCCGATACTGTTGTTATTCAACGAGCACAAACAGAATGAAGAACTCAATCCGGTTATAGTAATGAAATAGTTAAGTTAAACTTCCTTCTCGATTATCACATTGCAACGTACGCTAAAATTGTCATGCCCGGTTTTGAATTCGTCGAAATTCTCATTCCACAGGGCGAGTTTCTATTTCCACTGCTATTTGCTTTTTTTTTTCGCTGGCCTTAGAAAGCTAAACTTGGAAGGTAAAGCACTGATTTGTGCCATGTTTATGCTCAAGTGAACGTCCTAAACACGGGAAGAAGGAAATAAACTAGCCGTAATATACGACGAAAACATTATTACTTTTCCCTATTAATACTTTTCCCTAGCATTTCTGCGACCTTGCGAGATGATCGCCCAAACTGCTCTACATGCTCACTTGCAACCTGACATCGTTTGTCTTGTAGTTGAATATTTTACAGTCATCAGATTCAGGGCGCCATCAAGCGTTATAGGTACGACGACTGAGAAAGATCTTCAGTTTCTCCAAAAAAACCGTCAACAGCATTATCGAGTTCACTTAGAGGTTGCGAAAATTCGATCATGTCGGCGCTTTCAGTGATCGTTTCCCGTCAGTAACCTCATAAAACCATTAGACAACGCAAAGAAGACTGTGTGGACAATGTCTCAGAACAGTACTTGAAACAATACTCTTGGAACAATCACAGTACTGCCTTCTTAAACAGTCTGCTCTAGTAATCTATTCCCGAACGAACTCAAGTCGATGACTGATGGAATGATCAATCCGACGCTAACCGGGAGCAAAGCAGGTTTAACAGTCGAGCAACTACCTTCTTGAGCTACCTTTTGAGCCATGTACTAATTGTGCAGTTAGTGCTTCTGATACTCCATTCTTATGTTCTTACGGTGGATTATAACTCTATCGATCATCACTATGTTGTGGATCATAACTATGTCGTCTTTCTGTTATTTATGTAAAATTGGTGTGAACTACATATGAATGAGTCGAAGAGCGTTTAAGGTGCTGTCGACCGTAGAAATAAGAAATTTGGACAACTTCATTTTATTAGGTGGTGCTTTAGATGCCTGAATAGATATAAATATATGCAGGATGCGCACTACTGAGAACACAGTCTTGTTTCGTTTCCAGATTTATTCTAAGTGCCCACTTGTTGATCTTGCAATTGTCTTAGTATCTTAGTAAACTTTGAAAACCGATTCGTTGTGTTTCGACTCGAGTAGTCGACGTGCGATGATGCATGATTTTTTCTTAGTTCTCGCGTTCGATAAGTCGATTTAATTTCTGCTTGAACTCTTATAACCAAAGAAACCTTCTTTGCATGATAGTATTCCATATTGTGCTCTTGCATCAAGTTTTAATGGGAGCTCATGAACAAATACAACAGAGTATTTTTGGACATCTGAGCCAAAAAAAAGAATTTCAGTATGGGATTTGTAGGGCCGATCAGTTTGATTGAAAGATAAATGGGCTATAGGCATGTTTATCTTTTTGTTAACAGTTTATAAAGGCTGTTGCTGTAAAGGGCAAACTTGCAAAAAGCATATCGTATCAGTTTGTGGGCAAACCTTTAATTCTTTTTTGTTTTTTTTTTTTTTCAAAGTGACTCCGCTAAGCTTTTCTCATTAGGTTTTCTAACGATTATTTAGGAGTAGCAGTAAATTTTCTAAGTTGTTGTTTTCATAGGCTCGCTAACTCCTGATCGTCGTCGTTCAAGTGGGGCAGGTAACGTTCGCGAACAACTCGCTACCAATCAGGGCTCGGTTTTCTATTCCTCTCCTCGTTCTGCAGCTTCATTCATCGGATTGGCAATGTCTGCCGTTTCATCAACTTTTTCCAATCAAATGCAGTCACCTGGTGAGATTTATTTGAAGCTCTAATCGCTTCGCATTGTTTTTATCCGGCTATATGCTCATTCTTTCCACATTGAACTGGAGAATTTTTAATTTTCACTTCTCCTAATTTTTCCTAGTCGCAGCCAAATCGGAGATATGACGTTAATGAAAGGCTTTTATTCTTCAGCTAGGATCCACATATCTTTATGTCTCGGTCACCATTTATAGTTTTAAAGTTTGTCAGTTACAGAAACGTTTAGACCGTTCGACGAACGTATATTCATTCTATCGGTAGTATCGTGATTGAATTTCGATCCAAAAACCCTGCAACAACTGCGGAACCGAAAATGTACGGAAAACAGAGGTTATACGTAAAATACGATTTCACCATAACATAATAAACTGGAAATTTATTCTAACTTGTTTACAGGAATACCACCAGTAGCGGCAATCGCCCCGCAAACTGCCGCACAAGCGCCAATGGCAACGAAGCATCGCTTAAAGGCGATACTCACCGTTGACTCGAAAACTACTGAGGCGAGATTTTTTACTCATTTTGGTTTACTCGTATTTAACCGTAAACAGGGTTGAATTACCCGGGTGAGATGGATATTCAGGCTAAGGAATCTGCCTGCCGATCTCGCGGATCAAGATTTTTTTTCTGAATCATTTTATGTCCTATTTCATTCTCACAGTTTTTTTAAATACTTCTATTCACTTGCATCTTAAGGAATGTTAAGAAAATGCGGATTGCGGATTTAGTATGCGGATTGCGGATTTAGTATGCGGATTGCGGATTTAGTACGCGGATTGCGGATTTAGTATGCGGATTGCGGATTTAGTATGCGGATTGCGGATTTAGTACGCGGGTTGCGGATTGCGGAAAACCGTTTAGCTATTGTAACTCGAAAACGGAACAAATTTTGAGTTAACGTTTCGAGCTTAAAGATTTTGTGTTTGCCGCCTAAAATTTACCATTTCCAATTCCAACTATGACTTGTTCGGTGGAGTAATGAAGAAGTGTAGTTAAAGGTTACAGCGACATAGTTTCTTTAAGACTGCAATTGGAATTGTTCCTTTAAGCGCAATGGATGTAGCGCCTTCATGCATAAAAAATTGAAGTCATGAGCTTTTTTCCAATGGTTTTTCCATGTGTTTTTTAAATGAATCGTGTGTTCCGTTCATTTTATTTCTACAGCTTTCATATTTTATGACCAATATTTATGAGCAGAACGTTCAGTAAAACCAGTTATGCCGAAACTTCCGGTTTGGCGAAATGCTATTGCACTCTGAGGGACTATTAATTTCAGTATTTAAGATTTTTATTTACATTTTGCCTTGCATAGGAAATTACGGTACGCCAAGCAGGGCAAATAAAGCTGTGTTTGCGATGCTCTATAATATTAATCTCAGCGAGAACTTAACGTCGCATTGAGAGCTCAATGGGCGGGGATAGTATCGTCTAAGGAATTCGTTGATACCAACTTTGTTTACTCAACTGTGGTAACCGCTCATTTTTGAAGCCATGGTGACCGTTGATTGAACGTTCTTCTAGATGTATGCTGATGAAAATTGATATATTTTTTTGTGAATGAGTGATTCGAAAGAATCTCTTGATAGATGCGATCAGCATAGAACATTGGAAGGTACGCATCATCTCTATGGAGGAAACTTTTCATATTTCTTTGTCTAATTGTTTATTTGCGAACGTATGTGCATTCAGCTAATGGATAGTTAAAAAGAGCATAATTTCTAATTGGCATGCTTCACTGCTGCTCTCTAAACGTTCCTGCGGTAAAGTGCCCATACACCATGACTGGCCACCCATTTCCTTAATTAGCTTGCTGTGTCAAAGTGAAGTCAGTAATATAGCAGATTCTTCATTAATCTAATATATTAGCAAACTCATATATTACGTCTGTAAATACTAACAAACTCATTTGTTATGTCTGTAAATCGTTAAATGCATAGAAAACCCCGTATGAATGGTCGATTATACGCATTTGTGTTAAGTCACCGACGACTTTTCTGAGAAATCTCGAGGAAATTTGTGCATATCTGTCGTGTTAACTAACTTATGGACGAGCAAAAATTCTGTAGCTTTCTTGATGATCGAAACATCACATGTGCTATAAAATTCGAGAGAAATTTTTTTCAACTATAGAAAATTCTTTTTGCTTCCTTAAGCGTTTTGACAAATTTTACAAAACTTTTTTTGAGAAATTTTCCAAACCGCTTTGTAGCAGTTCCACGTGTATCCGTTTGTATGGACGTACGAATATCTGTTGACATGTATATCGGTCCGGTAATTTGTAAAGGAAAGAATGTAGCTCGAATTACGAAAATTCTATATGCATAATTTGTAACAACTGGGCCATCGTCTGAACGGAATTTCATCACAATTTCTTAACTTCGCTGAAAGTTGTTAGCATTAAAGAGTACGAAATATTTAAGTATATTTTTCTGTTGGGCAGGTGATTGTTGTTCGTTCGTCGAGTCACAAGGAACGATTCTTTGATGGAAGAACTTTGTGCTTATTGTGATCAGTTAAAATATGATTTTTTTTAAAAATTATTTGCTAGCAGTTTCTGAGAACGAGTTGTCTGATGAATGTTTTTGTCAAAACTAATATGCTTTCAATCTCCGTACACCCATTGCCAGTAATTTTCGCCTGCGTAAGACGGTATATTTTTCCACGGTAGATATTTGAAGGGATATCGGGCCTACTTTTGTGGTTACGATATGATTGTGTCACCTGTTGTCAACTACTTATGCGACCAGATTTAATCGCTTACCTAAGCAAATAGGAATTCTAATTTTCTTGTAGTTGATTGCAATAATCATATTGTTTTATACTTCTTGTTTCTATGGATCTAAAACGAATTGTTTTGATCATTAAACTTATTGCAACATTAATAAGTTTTTATTATTTCTTAAATTTTTATCGATTCGATTCGATCCGATCCGACCCGATTCGATTCGTTCGATTCGATTCGATTCGATTCGATTATTCCGCATAAAACATTTGCAGCATTAATTTTCGCAAAATTATGTTGTCATCTTTCAGCTGAGCTCCATTCGAGGAAATTGCTATCGAAGTGTGCTCACTGCATTCATCTATGAATTGTTTAGTGCAATCGTGTATGAGCTATTTTAGTTTAAATTAGTAGTTTGTGAATAGCGTGGCTTGTTTTTTTTTACTCGTCATGGAACGTTTCGTCAAATGCCATGGCGCACATTTTAGTACCCATCCGCCGCTGATCACTGCGTATCATCCTCATTTTCCTCTCCTTTATCCTTCCAAAGACACATCTTATAAGATAGGGCCTTCAAATGAATCATTTTCTGCGAAGAAATAGTAGCCCAAGAGGTGTGATATTTGATGGCTTCAGGAATTGTAGGGACATATCCTTGCCTCGCACTCCAGTTCCTTTCATAGGTCCAATAACACTTCTGATAGTTGCCTTCATAGCACAGACAAAAGACGTGGTTTGGGGAGGAGCTGGTTGCCGATCTCCAACATTTCTCCGTCACAAAATTTGTTGGGTTATTTGCCGCAAACTTCTGGAAAAATCTTGAGAGCAAGTTGTTTGACAAAGGTTCGTAGGTTCTTTTTCTCCATCAAACTGTAACGAAACATCCAAGTTTCTTTCAAAGCTGGCGAATCTCGTGAACATTGAAAAGAACAATTGATATGACGGTTGACGATAAGGCTGGCTGCAGTCGAGTTTGGATTCAGTCTTCACTACGTGTGATTTGGTGACTGAGAATTCGGTTCTCAAACGAGGCTCGCCCGCGTAACATTCTACATTTCAAGCAGATTATTTTCACAATAGGGATGATTGGGCAGTGTAAGTGAATTTTACCTGCTCTTGCTCAGTTGTTAGAGCTTTTATTGGGAACAAGAGATTGCAGGCTTCAGTGCCACTAATTTTTCATTCCTCAACACGGGAATATTGAATGGGTTACAGTGCTAACCCTTGTTGAAAACTTTTTGCGCTATTTCAGATTCTAATCGCCAACGATAACGTGAAACGGGTTTTCGGTCTGCTCCACTATACGCTAATAGGTAAACGCTTAACTGAGGTCTTCTCTGCTAGCGCTGATGAAAAACTACCAGCGATTCCGTACAACGAACTCTTCGCACAAGATGGAAAGCTAAGAGCGGTTTACGGCAAAGCGGTAAGGTTTTCTCATATAGTGAATGCTATTTAAAGAGCGCTTTTTAGGTTTGGAATAGGCTTGAGAAAAAGAGAAATAAGGATTAGAAGATCTTCAATGTAATCACCGTTTTAAGAAGTTGAAAACCTCGATGATATGAGGATCCTTCACTTTTCCATGGTTCATCTAAGAATTTTTCAACGTAGCTCTTTATATTTAGTCGTTGAGAGTCTTGATTAGCCATCAACGTTTCCCATGAAAGAGAATTCGGTCTAATTAGCAAGTCCTATTGGGATTTTTCCTATGGGTATTGCTTTGGATTGCCTTACTTTGAATTCTGGTGTTTAGATGAACCATGATTCGGGAGTTTCTACAGGAACGGTAATTCATACGCATCAGTCATTTGTTTCGAGTTCGTTAGGGAATGGTTTTTCAACAACAGCAGCAGCAGGAGTATATTTAGATGAGCTGGTCACCCCCAGTAAGCAAAAGAGCTCAAACAGTCACAAGTGGTAGTCCGTTTTCTAGTTAAACTTGCAACTGCATGGAGGAAAAATGTTAAAAGCGAGAGAAGAAGAGAACATGTAGGAGAGGAAATTCAGCGAAAAAATAAACGACAAACCATTCTCATGATTACCTGAGGTCGCACTCATGTTCGAAAGTGGAACGCGGAAGGAATGATAGATGATCAACGTGTGATCATATGATCGAATGATCAACGTGCTCATGCAAATCACTCGGCAAAGCGACTTTCCGGTGATTAGACGATATGGCGTTTCTGCGATGCAACTTAGTTGTACAAAGGCAATTTGTAGATTTGCAATCACCTAAACATCTTTGAGCTTTTGCTGCTTTTTCACCGTTCATATGAGAAATATCCCTATTACCTGGATTACCTGGTCCCGCTATCAGCAACATACTGTTGCGATGGGTGAAGCCGTCTAACTTTCCGTTTCCATCTCTCTCTGTTCACGGCAAGCCGCTGCCACAGAGGTCCTTCCACTTTCCGTATCTCGTCAGCCCATCTCATTAGAAGTCGTCCTGGTGGTCGCTTGATATCATGCGGATACCATTGGTATATTTTCTTTGTCCATCTGCTGCCCAGTATGCCGGCTACATGTGCTGCCCATTGAAGTTTGTTCCTCGAGCATTCCTCATTCAGCTACTTTTGTTTCGTTGCGTATTTTATCGTTGGTTATGTGATCCCTCAGTGAGATACGCAAACATCCTATACCAACATCCTGTACACTACTATTGCAGTGTAGAATTTCCCGGTTTGCATATTGCATATCCTGCTTGTAATAAACCGTCTTCACATTTGATAGCGTTTAATGTGCCTTCTTTACCGCCTCTGCAATGAAACTATCTCCATTTTCTGTTCAGATGGACGATAGAGATGGAGTAGAAGATTCTATCTTATCATCTAAACGACGAAACGAAGTGTAACAATTTGTTTCGGTTTCCTGCACTGTTCCAGTCATTTATTACTAAACTAGTTGCGATAAAGAATTTTGTATTGAATTTTTCTTAAAAAAGCATCTTGTTCCGTCGCACTTTGTTCACTTTGTTTCTTTGTTTTTTTAAGTTGTTCATTTCTTCCTTATTCCATTGACCATGTGAAAATTTACATGTATCGGTAGCACGAATTTTGTGAGCATTTTGTTGTGATATCTTTTCTTCACAAAATTGAACTGAATAATTTTTCTAAAGTATCGCCTCTAATTAGTTATTAATTTTATTTGTTTCACAAAGAAAATTATTTCTTTTTCTAATTTCTTCCATCTTTTTTTTCCCGGCTGTTTATAAATATAGGACTGATTTTGATGAAATGTTACAAATAATATCGTTGATAGTTCGTCGAACAACAAAAAATGACAACTGACATTTTCGTTTTTCTCAAGTAAATTTTTTTTTGTATGCAATTTATAAACGACAATATCTTCATGATCAATTTCCTCGAAAACAGCACATTAAATTCTCAAGTAAACATCTTTTTTTTTTTTAAAAAAAATTTGCTACTATTGACATTTAAGCGCATTTTGCCTTTTGTGTATCGGTATGTTTGACATTTCATGCACTGCTCAACCAGATTTCATTTTGTCCAATTTCGCATGTCGCTTTTGTCAAATTAAATTCGCACTCGTTCAGAGAGGTTGACAAGCAAGTTTTTATATGCTCGAATCAATTGCAGCATTTGCTACTCGATTGCTGTCCTTTTGAATCATTTTACTGTTCGTTTATAATGTTGGAATGTTTATTAAAAGCGTTCACAATTAAATTGTTATTGAATTTAAAAAGCGCTTAGTATGATCAGAGTTCATCCTTCATACGTGTATATGTGTTTATCAGATGCAGTCGAGCGTTCCTTTAGTGCGTTTGCGAAGCATTTAACCGATACGAGGTGACATTTTCACTGCCTTTGTTATCCTAGAGAAGTAATTACCTCTTTTTTCTAAAAAAAAAACTTCATGCATTATCGGCCAGTCATGGGTTAACAGTTGAAAGGGAGTTGAAATGTTTATTTTTTTTTGCGTAGTTCTCAAAATTTGAAATTAGAAATGTGGAAATGAATGCCAAGCACATTTTGCTTAATCATCGTAGTAACTATCTTTAATTGTAGTCAGAGCAGTCCGATACATATATGTTCGAATAAAATTCCTGAGCTAGTTCTTTTCATTTCGTTGCGATATCAGCTAAGATCTATCAGAGTCCTTCGATCTTCTAGTTTTGTGCTCTACTAACGTATTGGTTGAATATTTGGTTAAATTCTTATGAACCTTTTATAAAATTGTTGCCAATCTTTCAATTCGTTTCGATACGTTTTCATTTAAGAAGGCGAAACTTCGATGTATATACAAGCGTCTGATTATCGCCGCAGTTAACTCTTCAGCTAGAGGAACGTTTCACTTTTTTTTGTCATTGTTTGTAGTTTATATCTTCTCGTATTATGTTGAATTTAAATCGCTAAAATTGTCTTTTTTAGTCTCATTTGTTCTGTTTCAACAAGTGCGGATGAGCTATGCGAAAAAAAAAAAAAAAAAGAGAGAAATCGAGCGTTCAGTTTTGTTGCTCGTTTTTAAGAAAACTTTTTCATCATCTCTTCCTACCGAAGCCTTTTGAAGTCAGTTTTCTTAATTGGGTTCCTTTCTTGTTTTTTTTTGGGGGGGGGGGGGTTATTCGCCCGAAGTGTTGATTACTTTAGTTGGCAGATAGACGAATTGTAGATTTCGCAATCGCGTTACATATTAATTATTGGTGCGATTATAAGGATACCCGATTTTAAAGTTATCATTTGTTGCCTCCTCGAGGTCAATCACGATAACGTGCTGGCAAGTGCACTCATTATGCCCAATCGATGATTTTATCCCTATTGATATTGTTCGTTTTATTGTCTCTAGCCTCTCTTCACATGCTACTATTTGATGTATAAGAAAAATCCTGACCTAATATGCCCTGCAGTGGGGAACGAGAGGGAAGGAGAGGAGAATTTACGATGACGAAAATACGGAACTATTTCCTATTAGGGAAATAGTTCACGTTATAGCGCTAGTGTGTAATGCTCGAATGAAAGCCATATAACGGTACGATATAGCAGTGACTGAATTTTTATATCACCAACGCCCATAAAAGTAGAGAGTAGGAGACAGAATGAATGTAATTTGCATGTGAGGAGTTTGATATGTACAAGTAATTGCTCTTTTTAACGAGAATCACGAGAGTTATCTATGAGCTCGATTCGCATCTTGTTGGTATTAGTTTACTCTCTTTCGCTATTGCAAAAACGATTAAAACGTCTATCGAAATCATTTCATCTTAGCGGAAAAAAAATCTCATCTTCGACCGTCGAAAAACTTATAGTCTGGCCGTTCTTTATTTCGATACCGGAATAAGTTTTTGATTATTCATGAATGCGTTGATATTTCAGGTTGACATTGTAGACGCGGCCGGCAATCGAGGTACGGTATGCGTTTGGTCGTATCCGTTAACTCACGCTGCTGCCGCTGCCAGTGAGAGAATCGTCTCGGGAAAGCAGCAGGTAAATGGTTCATATAAGTCGAAACGATTAATAGGATGAATATTTTTGAGGATCGTTTTGGTTAGTTTTCAAGTTGTGTGACATTGTCACGTGGAATGACTCGACCAATTTGCCTAACGCACTTGGGAATTAGGCGAACTATCTTGTGTTAATATCGCAAACGAGACTCATATTTTATTCATGAGAGTGTTCCAAACGAGTTGTCACCTGTACGGATCGAAGTGTCGCTATGCCAAGTTTTGTTTATTTCTGTCCTGCCTAAGAATTTTGCTTGGCTATGGAGGGTGATGTGAGGCATGTTAATGAAGCCTTACCCTTTCGAAATGAGTGTCAATCTGACTCGATGGACGTCTGCGCATTGTGGAACGGTGGAGCGTAGGTTTTCGTTGCTCGTAATAAACAACGTTATAAACAACGGGTTGGGCTGGTAAATGGAGCGTGGACGAGGAGAACGGATCCGTTGACGTAGATCGCTAATCGTCACAACAATTCGGACATTACGTCGTGATTAACAGTCTGCGAGCGCCAAGTTAGATTAGATGTTGATGGCTGAAAATTTTTTTTCATTTTTTCACCTGCTGGAACTTGAAAGGCATGTTGCTCTTCTCATTCATTGAGTGTTATGATCAGTGCAATCATAAGCGATTGCAAGAAAAACACATTGAATCAAGATGTTTCCTATTTCTGCGTTCACTGCTGAAGCAATTTGAATGTGAAGTCTTTTTAAGCGACCTAAAGCGGACTCAGTGCGGAATTTCGTTTAATTATTTGCTCAATTCTGCTTAATTATTTGCTTGATTCTGCCTAATTATTTTCTTAATCCTGTTCAGCACTTAGTAATTCATTCGTTATAAAGATTTTAATCATATTACGCATTAACTGAGTTTCTTCGTTTTTTTTTTTGTGCGCTTTGCACGCGATTTTTGCCTACCTCTGTACTGTGATCGATGTGCATAGTAATGTACCTTTGATGTTATAGTTAAGAGTGTGAACGTGTCCATACGTACGAAACACTCGTTAACTCCTCAACAATTCGTCCCTATACACATCACTCATCTACTTAATCTGTTCACCTTAACAATGTAAACCCTACTCACTTATGCAGTAGCTATATTATGTTTGGCCATTGCACACACATGCGAATGGCCAGAAAAACAAAAAGCTTTAACGTTAGTTAAACTGGGCACAAATCAGGAGCATGTACCAGTATCACCTTATTGTTTTATTTATTCCATTAGGTTTTACAAATCATGCTTTAAATATAGTACACGATGACATTTCATGAAAAGATATTTTGATCATGCAATTTGGACACTCTATCTTAAATTATTACTGCGGCATGCGCCAAAAATTAAGCTCGGCATTCAAAACCTTTGGAAATCTATGCTTGCAGAAGTGGTTTTTCGATACTTGCTGTGTGCTTCTCGCTACTCTTATGACGCTTTTATGGAATTTAGTCGAGGAAACACCAAAATGTGTCGTCATCTCACCGAAATGTCACAGCTTCTTTTATCATTTAATTTTCGTTTCTCAGAAAGGCTGAGAAATGTTCAAGTTGAGAGTGCATAAAGAAAGACAAATGCCTGAACATTTCTCGTCGTTATGACGTGGGAATTAGCATTTTCGAGATCAAAAAAGAAGCCACCAAGAAAGCCTTCGTCCTTTTTGTAGACATCACCATTGTAGGTTATGGATTTTTTTTTGGTCTTTTGGAAAATTTGTTCAATCGTGCCTTCTGTTGCAGTCATTTCAGCAGAGAGAACTCGAACGACGTTCTTATCATTTTAGTTCTGTTTTTCCGCCTCTCAGTTGAATTCGCTTTGACAAGCAGAAGTCCTAGATGATGTTGTAGTGATCAACTGGGCTTTCTGAAAGTGGGTATGATCGTGGTGGAAGGTCAAAAGCAAAACGGCTGCCGCCATCCGTTTGATTGGGAGGAAGATAAAATGAAATAAGCACAGTTCACTTCGCATACTTCTATATGAGATCGGATGAATGGGATCGAAAATAGTGGAAGCCTCAGTCAGAGGAAAATTAGGGCGCAGCATAGCAGAATAATAGGCGGCGTTTTTTGAAGATGAGTTGTTACTTCTCTTGCAGGCTTATCGAAAAGTCGTTTTTTTCCCTAATAATCACTTTTCTTCTGCTTTGACATTTCTTTTCACCATATTTAGTCTCAGTTCGTAAAGAGAAAGAGAACTAGTAAAAGCGTAAAAATAATTTATGCTAGAGAAATTTTCATGCGCCTCTTGTTGTTCCCGTTCAACTCATTTATCTGTGTAACTCTTTTGGCTTTTGCTAGCATGTGTTTGAGCATAGCTAACAAGTGAAATTGAGTTAGACTAAAAAGGTATATCGAATATCGAACAATGTTAAGAGTGTAAAAGCCTGGCGGCTGTGATATTTCAGTTTAACATATACAATGTTATCCAATCCCGCTCCCCTCACCTTTAATTTGCGACAATTTGCGACAATCGTATGGGTTCGGGGATGCTTCTAGTGATTGTGGGCTTCATTCATCGGCTAATATGAGTAGGGCTTTTTCTTAAAAATTTGGGTTGACTTTTAATTTATCAACTTGAGTCAATTTCATTATCATTTTCCCTTAGTCCCTTTTAAATGGTTTTGAACATTTTTTATTGGAGTCCTTTTCCCAGTAGAAATCGGTCTTCTGTGAGTGTAGCAATTGTGATATGCGCGCGCCTATTCCAATGGGGAACAGAAGTGGGACGCAGAAGGGGAATACTGATCATCCATCGATCATTTAAATGCTGGTAATTTAAGTGCAGTATTTATAAGTTTGCTGTTTTGAAATCTAGCGAATTTCAATTCTTCCCTCCCGCTTAACTATTATTATCCGAAGCTTGGATACCGTTTACTTCGAAATTCGCAAACTTTACTTCTTCCATGCTTATTTGTTGAGAATGACCGTTGCTATTATTTGCCTCTATTCTTTTCTCCTCGTCTTTCCTGGAAGATGTTTTCGTTTAGTCATCCATGGCGCTGACTTTAAGTTTTTGACGAACTGTTGTTCATATGGTCACTGTGATTTCAACGAGTAAATTTTGTGTTCCAACCCAAAGCAATAGATGCTTTTGTAGGCAGCCAATTTATGACTTGAATTCATCAGATTTGAGGAAGAGAAGATATATGAGGGAAGACCAAATATAAAAAGATCCGATGAAATGTCATAAGCCCATAGTTCCAATTTTGAGAGTCTTATAGTGACAATGTCTAAATGCTTTGAGTGTTCAGTTGGCCATTCTTTTGGCTGCTAATTATTTTGACGATCTCTTTCTTTCGTCCTTCTCTCTTGATTTATGCCTCAGTTGTTCAAAAAGAGCTATATTCATTCGTGATGAATGAAAAAAAGAACATCATAAAATCTTAACCCTATCCTTAGGTGCTTTTAATTTTGGCGAAATTGAAAATGAGTGCATATTCGAGGATGAAAGGGAGGCATTTTTAGAGAATTTATAATGTTACCATCGTAACAAAGGCCAAATTAATTCATTTAAGTTGGACTAGACTGGATTATAATTTAATGCTTTCAAAAGACTTTACTTAAAGCGAAATTACCTCCTTCCCTTCCCACTTCATTTTTCTTTTTCCTTCTTTGATTTACTTTTCATGATAAGTCATTTGAATGGTTTCTCAACCTCGTATTAAAGCATATCGCAGCGTAACGTTGTTCGCTCGGTATATACATTTTTCATGCACAAAGAACAAGTAAATGAAAAGGGAGTTTTGCTATTGATTGCGATTATTTTTCCTGTTCATAAGCCTCCGCTTTGATTATTGAAAACTATGTTAATATTTACTTTTTGCCTTCTGTATTTTCTAAACATTGCACTGCATCGTGGCAACTTGGTCGTCGTCAAGCAACCGAACCTTGTTTCTAGAATTTTCTTTTGAAAAATATACTACTCTTGTTGCTGACGAAAAATGCTTGCTCAACTTTGTTGACAATTGCTAATATCAGTTGCGCAGCATTTCTTTTTTAAGCGAGAATAGATTAGCGTTGACGAACTGTCACATTGGGCCTTATAGGAAGGTGGTGTTTACATCAGTTGTGAGGTCTTTTTTTGCTTGCACAATAGATATAAAGCCGAGTTTCTGTTGACCTAGTGAGGCAGTTCCGGCTATTTTGCGCAGCCCTTCAGCGAATCTTAGAAGCCTTTCTGTGTAAGCGATGATGGAAGGGAATGGGGGGAGGGGGTGGGGGAGAGGCTATCACCTGTAACACCTGTCCTCAGTATCTATCCCAAAATGGCTGTGCGCATTCATTTGTTTGCTTTCGGCTGCTGCAAATTGGTTGGTTCAGTTGCACTGTGAGACAGAAAACTACGGATTCTTCATTCTCGTGCTTATCATCTACGCCGTCCTCCGCTATGAGCCTTTTGCTTTTTCCTCATCACAAGGGAACATACTTCAAGATCTTCTTAGTCTTCCATGTCTAAAGAGCAGTATATGTGAAGTACGTTTCTTTTAAAACAGATGAGCTTATCATCTCCTCTTGGAGGTGACATTTGCACTTTGCAGCCCGAATTCCAGTTCAGGTCACAACTTGTTTTGGAAAGAATTTGACGTACGACAATGTGGAAATCCAGAAATGGAAAAAGCCGAGAAAATGACGAGCTTGCAGAGCGAAATAGCTGGAAGTGAAGCAGGAAGCCAAGTTCGGAAATAGCCGCTTAGCAATCTAATCTGTTTACAGCAATTACGTGCATAAAAGCTCATTTACAGATGTTGGTGCGAGCACCATCTGCAATACTTTCTCCAACGCGGCGCATCGGTGATACGCTAAACTATCGAGCTGGTAACATCACTACACCCTCTCATCGGTTAGTGAGGTTTTCGAAAGCTTTCATCCGAAGCAGATTGTTATCTTCTCTATTCAACAAGATACGTAGGCTTTTTCTGCCCTATAACTAGCAAATTTAATGCAGTTGGGGCTTCGATCACTAAAATTCTCTCAATTAGTGTAGGTTATATGGGAAACTGCTGATCGGTACTTCGATGTCTCCACTCATAAAGAAGAACGCTTATGAAGGATGGATGCAAAAATTTTCATACAGACTTATGTGCATATTTTTTAAATGGGCCCGAAATCTTCCATAGGATTTGTGCTTTTGTATATGCTTTTTTTTTTCGAACGATTACGAGAGGAAAAAATTCATTCTGTTTGGAAACAAATGATTATCTGATTAGGAAGTTCTTTTTCAGTTTATTGTTTTACGAGAAATGAGCGACATTGAATTCTATATTGCCAGCACCTTTTAGTGAGCGATCAGTGCGAAAATCGCTAAATATTTCTTTTAATTTCATATTTCTTGTATGGTTTTTTTTGCATCATCTGGTCAATTTCTTTTTCTTTTTTTTTCGAATTCACTCTTTTGCAGCATTCTCTTCGAAAATATTTTGTTCTGAAAAGTTTTTTTTTCGGGTTTTTTTTCTACTTAAATCGATCATCGGTTTGTCGAGTGTTTGTGGTTTTAATAATTCCGTTTCGCTAGTCATTTGCTTTTACGCTTTAAAGACCGACTTTTATTTCCTGTAATTCCATTATTTTAATTACATTCTTAAGCTGCTTTTATGTTCGTGTTTTTTTACCTACGCGTAACACCTCATCATTTTATTTCTGTACGTTTACTGCGAATATGTAAAAGAAATAACTTTGGGCACAATTAAATAAACAGCAGTTTCATGTAGCTTATAGGTAACTTAACCTTTTTGGTTTTTATTTTTTTCTTTGTTTTCTTTTACAACTATGATGGTTTTATGGCTTTATTTATTCGCGTTTATGGGCATTTAAATGAGCAACAAATTAAAGACTCATTCAACCTTCACGATTTTCATTTGTAACCATTGGAGGCTGTTTAGATATGCGCTTGTCTGTGTTGGCAAATTAGATTCGTTTTTGCATTTGCTAGTAATCCGAATGCGCCAAATCGATGCTTAAATCGCATTGAGTGTATTCAACATCCAGAAGCGTTCGTTACTGCCAACGTAGCTCGTTCTGTCTATACTATACTATTGTTATGAACTCTTATCTATTGCCCATAAGTATTTTTGAAGGAGATCATATCGTTTTCTACAAAATATTATATTTAGCAAACGTGATTAACGATGAAAAATCCAGTATTTAGAAATACTGAAATATTTCGTCGCTTAAAGATTTTTGGATAATGATTTGCAGAGGAAGTTTTGGATTGAGCATTGGGAACTCTTCTACTGGTTTGCTATGTATAGTTTTTATAAGGTAAATACAAAATTCTCTGAAAACTTCTGCTCAGTAAGCAGTTCCGGCTATGAACGAATGATCGACTATGAAACGACTATGAAACTGAATTGTTTCATAGTCGTTTAGATGTTCAATATTTTGTTGGTTGAAGACACGAGGGACCATCTCGTATTCGGCTAGGCGTGAATGGAGGTTGTGAGAGGTAGGGTGGGGGAGAGGGGACAGAGTATCTCGTTTCGAGTTGTTTATTTTGAGCTGGTTAGTCGACTTTAAGTAATTCACGGAAGACTTGAGGAGATTGTGTAGAAATTCAGTGTTTGCTTTTGTTTTTCAAGAATCTATTATAACTCGTTCTCTTGCCCTTTCGCTTTTTAACTATTTTTCTTCCATTTACGTAAGAGGAAGCATAAGGGGCTACAGTTATTTCTCGCCAAATTTTTTTAAAGTTCCGTCAAGCTGAAATGCGGCATCCGGCGTAACTGGTCGAATATCGCCTCTATTAGGTTGTCATGCTCTGCATACTGCGTGAACGGGAACCGTACATTATTCTTCTCGAGCCACATTGTGTGTTTGTAATGAACGGAATTGATGATCTCTGACTAATGATGCTCTGACGTCAGTGTTCCTGTAGGGAAAAACGCCATCTGGTCGGAGTCACAACAGCCCTTTCTCCCTTCCTCCTCCCCCCT
>JPKZ01001924.1:276727-298782 GCA_000803305.1 Toxocara canis
ACCCGCAATCCCCCATGCTCCGTTCTCCACCTGAATTTTTTTAAATTTATGCGCTGACGTGCCCGATCTACCTCTTTTCTCTATCCACCGTCATGTTCACTTTGAAAAACGCGATCAATACTTCTACTTTTTGGTCTCGCTCTTATTTGACTGTAGTCTTTATATCGACATATGAAAAGTGCGTAGCATAAATTAACTAAGTGAGAATTTGTGCTCATTGAACGATGCTTTTCGAATATGTACTTCCACTAAAATCATAGTCATCATTTTGTGCAATTTCATTAACCTTTTTAGCAATCATCACTAATGAGGTCCTCAAAATATACACCTCCTTAGATGGCCATTTGATCTCCTTTAATTGCGTTCATTAGAACTCAATCAAATTCAATGGATAGTTTCTATTGTAAAATTATCGTTACGTTGTTATAATACTTTTTGACCAAATCAGTGTAAGTAGTAAATAGTAACGACAGTGATTAGCGTTTATTAGTCTTTAATGGCCTCGCTTTCAGAAGCAGTATCCTAAACAGCATCTTGCGTATTTAATTAGTATTAGCAGCATTAACTGCAGCACTCATTAAAGCAGCTGCATAAGCGGTTATATAACTTTGTGAAGCGATTTCTATTCGAGTGAGTAATGCAGTTGACCTTCAGTATTTCAATCATCTTCATCGGGTTCTATTTCGATGAACCTGTCTGGATGGGAATTGCCTTTTTATGACATATTCGTTTGTCTGTTTTATCGTAATGGTCAAGATTAATTCGTTAGAATGTAAAATGATTCAATGGTTTCCTGGAAACGAGAACGAGGCAATTTTAATGAACGAGTAAGCCATAGAGGTCTGCTTCGTCTTCAATTTTTCGAAAATTTTACATAGGCCTTCCAATTGTGGAATATTATCTTCTTTTGCGATTTAATACAGCTCCACAAGTGGTCTTTTTGGGGAGAAGGTATTGCGAGAGTCTTTAAAATGTTAGTTTTTTTTATCACGTGATCGCCATAGCATTGATTGGCATGCCCTTGCGCTCATATCATCGTTGTTGAGGCTTAATTTTGGTAAAAGGAGTTGGTAGGGTTACGGCAAGCCGCGTAATGGGGAATGAGAGATTTCATTGGAGAGTTTGTTTCGCATTGTGCATATTTAGCCAGATCTCAGGCGTTCTTGAATTATTTGCCGCGCTTATGTATGAGTGCATCGTGTTTGCGTGAGCAATGCTTTAAGAGGAGCAGATGCTATGTATTTTCAAATTAGGTCGCTCTAATGAAATATTTTTTTTCCGTTCAATCGTTCGGGGACGGACATTAGTGCTTCTAGCGAGACTGAGCAATTAGCCATGCTATAATAGATAGCATTCCTATACTTGTCTTTGTTGGACTAATGCATTATATTCTCTCTCTCACCCCTCCCCTTCCCTCCCCTCATCATTCAGTCGATTTGACCCTTCATCATCCAGTTATCTTTTTTATCAAAATCTATTTATAAAATGTTAATAAAATCGTCCAAGTAAGCTTTTCTTATCGTTTCATCGAATTTTTTTTAATGACTGTATTGGGCAATTTTTTAATTCAAAAACAGACTGACCCCGTGCACTGACTGCCGAAATTCTTCATTAAATGCGATTAAATAAACAGAAGATCGACGAGAATATGACATATGGAATTGGCCAATGAAGGCTGTCATTGTTGTGTTAGTGGTGGATGTGGGTTGTATGGCTATTTACTTTGTGCATCGATATATATGGCCGGAGGTGACATGTGATTCGCTTACATTTACTGACCCCTTATATACCAACGTACGGTATGACACTGTGTTCGGTTCCCCTCATACGGCCGTCGCTCATTAGCAGTAGATACATCGTTCGTTATGTAAGTATCACGTTCCCAGTGACTCCTCTTTTGCTGTCATTTTATCACTTAGCCCATCGAGCAGTTCCACCATAAATGTATAAATGTGTTCAGACGTTTGCGCTGCGGCACTACTAAGCTGTCATTATTACATTATTGCGCGAGTGTCCCGTAGCGTAAATATTTTGTCGCAAACGTCTCTTGTATTTGCATCAACTCGGAAGTACTCCACGGCAAAGTTGAACATGTGCTCTTTTACGTTGTTTCGACTCGCTGCCTCCACTTGTATCATATCTCATTATCTCGCGATTCTCATATAAGGAAGTTTATTTTTCAGAGTCGAATGCATAGAACTGCGCTTCCATCGGAAGGCCCAAATTTAAAAAATGATTTTTCGTATAGCCTGTTGTTCTTTATCTCTCGTTAGGCTTTTTTTTAAATCTGAAAATTTTTCGATCGATGTTTCTGCAATGCCTAAAATATTTTTATAGGTGAAAAATTTTTCTGCTAGATAAGCCTCGTCCTTCTTTGCTAAAAGTACTCTCTGAAACTTTAAACTTCCTTCGCTCCAAACGTCTTCTCGAATATTTTCATGGCAATATTTGTGCAGTTGTTTCTCTCTGTCTGCCAGACGTGTTTTTACTCTTCCTATGCTGGTATATCGTCAGCATTATAGTCAAGTGGTGAAAACAGCTAGACAGACACGCTTTGTTGCATTGACGTTGCGCGCAACGGCCATCGTCAGTGGTGTTGCGTTGCTATCCACTGTCATAGTTCATTTTCCTTTACCATACTACTGCATAGTGTAGAACGATGGGTATAATGTGTTGTGTTTTGTTGAATTTTCAGAGCACTGTAGTTTAGAATGGTTTAAAAAATCCAAGCAAACTTTTCGCCCCAGAAACTGCCGGGTTTGGCGAATTTTGTTGATGCTCTAATATGTTGTGATTGATCACAGTATATTGCACTAAATATTCAGGGTGTTAAATTAAGCGGTATAGAGTAGTGAGTATACCACAGTTGGCAACGTCAAGTGCTCTTGCTCGCATGGTTTCGTTGTGAGGATAGGTAGTGATCATTGAATGAGGGACAACAATACGCTTACATGACGAAAGACGAAACACCTGATAGGAAGTGGATGGACGAGCTCACAGAACATCGAGTAATCTGAGGGGAGAAATTTCAGCAATCTTCGACAAGGAGCTTTTTAAACTGTTCGCTTTAGACAAACATCTCTTCTGAGGACAACAAACATTCTTCACAATATTCTGACAGCCGTAGTGTTCATCCATAGGGACGCTTTTGCAACGAATCATGCGTGGTCAACGGCGAGAAGTCAATTTAGGGGACAACGTCATTTTCTTGCTCGCTTAGCTGCCATTCGCTAGCTATTTAGCTCGTCATGCTTCTTCTCATTGTTGACTTATGTTTGGCTAAATTTGGTCAACATCACTAGTTGTATAATTGGTTCAGATAAAATCGGATGCTTTCAACCGCCCTGCTCATTTAACGACATGTTTCGAATTCCTGGTTTCCGTGCATTAGGCTTAAACGTCCATTAGATCTTTATTATTGCATTTACGTGGTTTTCAAAGATGCTTCTTTTTTTTTCCATCACGAGACATGGAATTTCATCTTTTACCTGATATCTGGTTTTTTGGCGACATGTGACCGAAAAAAAAAACAGTGTATTTGTTGCTCATGAATGTCGACGTCGAACCAATTCAAGTCCACTTTCGGATAAAAACACAAACAAAGAGACTGCGTTAGAACCGAAAAATATCTCTATAATTGCGGATGGGTTGAAGGGGGTAGCGGGAGGGCGAAGAACCGATGAAATTTTTGGTCCCGCTAGCGAAGTCAGTGGATTTATAGAAAAACAAATGCATTTTAACAAAAAATAAAAATTTTCTCGCTACTGAACATAAAATTTCATCAGTTAATTTGGGAAAATTTTTCCGAATATTTGTCAGCGCATTTTCATATTGAAGCATACATAGGTTTGTAACAAAAACAACTAAGGCAATTGTTGCCCCGAAATCTTAAGAGGAATATAATTGCATTCTCGAGTGAGCTATTGTAACGAATCGTTAATTTGCGCATTTCGCATTCGTATCGTCGGCTTGCTAATGATGATCAATTGTGCATGTGTATAAAAGGCATATGGGCATGCACGTCTGTCGCGTTTTTCTAAAGAGAGTTCTGTCGTTCGCCTATTACATACTGAAGGTTGTTGATGCGATCATACGTTTTATTTATTTTCAAATAAGCAAGCCTAGATTAAGTCGAGTGAACGTTGTGGAAAAAAGAAGCTTGGATATTTCAAACGAGTTGAGCAGAGTTTTATTACTAGGTAGTTTTTTAATCAATAACGTAAAACTTTTCATGGTTAAGTTCGATTTGATCGCTTGAGATAGATAGACAGTAACAAAATAGGTCTTGAACATGATCAAAACGAAAGACATGTGCAAACGTTAAGGGAGCATCGTTTTGGTTTTTTTTTTTTTAAATTGTTTTGTTTGTTCGTTGTATCTTGAGCAATATAGAGCAGCTGGGGGTACAAACCATGTGCATCTTTTAAGTTAAATGAGCGGAGAAGGGAAGAGGTGAAGTTAAAGACTGTCATATCGTCGGCGTATAAGAAAAGTAAATTCATGTTTCTTACGTAGTAAAGCCTTTGGTTTATGAATTTCGTGACAGGCATTTTTAATGCGAATTTAATGAGTTTATGAAAAATTTAATGGATTTATGAAAAAAGCATGAGACATTTTTAATGAACGCATAGCACCCGTAACTGTATATCGGGGAACATTTCTACTGTATGCCGAAAATATTTCGTAGAATCTTTGATGAATGTCTTCAGCAGTAAAGCTGGAAATTAGAAGTACATGGTATTCGTTTTTCGTTTCTATCGCTTGTAAGAAGAAATAAGCGACGCTGTGAAAATGTTTAAGATGAAGCCGCATAAAGAGTTCATCATTTGAACGGAAATGTTTAATAAGCTGATATATCTTGAAATTAACAGCAGGATTTTATTGCTTTTCTGGTGAATTCTTTGCCAGCTTGAAACAAATTTTTTCATTGAACTTAAATTGTTTGACGGCTTATATTGTGCTATGATTTTTTTTCGTTTCGTCTTGAGGGTGGAGCTCATGAGCACATGATGATACTAGCGTGTACGCTTTGCTCTTTTAACGTTCCTGGTAAGTGACAGTTTAAGGTTAAGGTAATGCCAACATTACCGCCTGTCAAAAGTTCTTTTATGATGTTTAAGTAGTTGTATTGTTTGTGTTATTTCTTTAAATGACTAGCCGTTTTTTTTTGTTGTTGTCGTTCTCAATCGCAAGTAGCAAAGAATACAATAAGTAGTGCACAATATGGAAATTATCCTATAAGATGGGAGGAAAATTTTTCAAAATTATGACTTGTTAATTACATTTGCATTTAATAAGACATTTGTGAGAGATTTTTACAACAATAGCTTATATATTTGAGTACAGTAATCGTTTGCACATATTCGGCTTCATCATCGACGACTCAAATTATGCTAAACAATATTTTCGAATGATCACAAAAATAGATCAGTTACAGAAAGCAAAAGCAAAAAGAACAGCTTTGCATAGTGGTATGTGCAGTTTAAATATTGACTATCGCCACAATTGAAATAGAAGCGGCTTTTTTTAAAGCTCTTTTTTTTTTTTTAAATTTGGTTCGACGCGTCATTTTGATATTTGCTGTTTGTGTCGTCAGCTTACATGAAGATGCGATCGTCTGTCTACTGGAAGTTCCGTGTTCGTTTTGCGTTCGATTACAAAGTCCACGAGGAGAAAAAACAATGATAGTTTCTGCACCTGCAATCAGCTTTATAAACTTTAACAGCTCTGCGCACTAATTAATAAGTTGAGAAATCAACTGATTTTTTTTTTCATTTTTCCTAAACATTCCGATGCTTGCAATGGATAATTTCATAAATTATTGTCCCCTGAAGTGAATAGTTTTCACTAATGTTCGCATACTTAGTAATGCAGTACATTCCATTGTTCATTGGGCTCTAAGATGACGAGATGATCGTTTCTGTGCTTCACCGAATTCGTCGAATGAATTGAGCTGAAGTGAAATTTCTATTGTTTTGCAATCCATTTCCTTAGTCTCGATTCATAGTTGTCGGAACCTATCAGCGTCAAAAGGTCACTAAAGTTGTGTAACGAGATTTGGTGGACATATAGATGACTACAAACATTACTGCATGCTTGTCAGAAATGAAGTTACTCTGATATTTCGAGGAAATCTTTAATTGCTATCAAGCACTAAAAGGTTTATTGGGAATCTGAACCTTGTCAAGTGCCATTGGAGCTCTCCTAATAGTATTTTTCGATGTGGATGATTAATGATTCACTTTACTCAATGGAGCAATAGTAACCGTAAATTTGAAAAATTTCGAACCATATTTGAGTTCTTTCCCCNCAAGTATACGTGAACCATTTAAAAAATGATGCGCGCGCACTGTGTGGTGAAGAAAGTAGCTTTTTTTTTTAAATTTGTTTTCTTGCATTTAATCGTGTTGAGATTTGATGAGTGTCGACGGGAACAAGAAGAAGACGCATAGTGAAGTAACAGAAACAGATAGGTGGATACCAATATGCTTCACTGGATTTTTTTTCATGCTTGAAAGAACTTCATGAGAAGTTTGCATGATTAATCGTAAAGCTCTTAGACGTTTTATTTCCTGATCGTAGCTATCATACGCTGACAATTATTAAAGGTTTATTTTCAAGTTAAATTTCTGAATGAGAAGGACGTTAGAAAATGAAATGCGTTTCGCCTTTATGTGAAGATATAGCTACTAAAATGTCAGCACATTTGGATATTTTTGCCGTTGAGCGCATTTGCTGGTTAACTCAAAAGAATGTTTACGGCGTTGCATACGAGCCAGAATTTTATTTTCGGAGAGCATGTTTATGTGCGCACAACTGCATTGATTTTCCTCTCGTCTACGGCTGGCAATGTTGTTGTGTCTGAGCCTCAATTTGAACATTCGTTTCGTTCATCAGCACTCGTCTCACCACCTCCTCGGACACATTAACATTTCCCTTTCCTTTTCGTACGAATGCTTCTGCTTTTTCTTATGAGTTGCAAAACGGGATGCAAAAGCAGCCATAATTTCATCTATTCCCGTACGAATGCAGCAGACAACAATACCCATGCATGATTGTTTTGACCAGTTTGGGAACGCCTGGTGGTCACGCTTGCTGGCGATCCATGAGGCAAGCGGCCAGGAATCGAACCGTCTTTCCGCATATGAATCGAGAGCTCTACCACTCAGCTACTGCCCACCCTTTCTTACGAATTATGCACGCAAAAAAAACGCACATAAACATAGTCAGTGGAAACTATTTCGTCCATCGCGTGCTTGTCGAATTCGCATCTCCATTATATGCGTTAGTTTGCTCGAATTCAGAACTGGTTCTTGACGCTCAACCAAAATCGCAAATCATATTTCTGCTGCAAAAACGTCAATTGATTCCTGGATTTAATCGACCGTTCTTTTCTCCCATTGTTCTGCCTACAGTTAATGGAGTGTTGCTGCTCATTCGATGTTCCCATAATATTGGGAAAATATTTTTATGGTGTTTGCCAGTTTGTTCGAATAGTGGCAAAAATTATCGTTGTTTTAGAAGTTAGTTAAAGTTAAGTTGATTGAAGTTAGTTGAAGTTGAAGTTAATTTACAAGAGAAGTTATCGTTGCAGAAATGAAACAAGGAAAATACGGATAGGTGGTCACTAAGATCGAGATATGGCGAAACTCCCGATACCCAGCGTTCAAAATCATGCCCAGGAAGGGGGCTTTTTCCTGGCTTTTTCCTGCCGTTGAACGTAAACTTCACAATGACAGTATATCCCTTTTCGAAGAGCAAGTATTTGCTAAAAGGATTTGAGATAATTGTTGCCGTCACCAGTCCCCTTCTGTTTGTGGACGTGTTGCGAAAATACTTTTGAGCCCAATCAATTGATCGTCTTATTCTTGTTCTACTCCGTTTTTTTTCTTTCTTTTTTGTTCTTTTTCTCTCTTTTTCACACTGTCTTTTTCAAGCTGCTTACTCTGAGCAAGCCCGAAACTCATCGAAACTGAGATGTGATTTCTTATTATTGTCCCGCTTCTTCTCTCGCTCACTCCCAGTTGAAGGATAGGGGAGAAAACGGGGCCATATTAGATTGATCGGTGCTTGCAGTGCAAGCAGCCAGTTCGCTTTCTTATTTCAAGATCTCCATGTTGAGTGCATATTTCAAGATCTCCATGCTGACAGCAGAACCGTCAGTAGATAATATCGTAGAACATATGAATTTTTAAAAAAGAAAGCACGAATAATGTTACTGAGAAGGTGAAAATCAAAAATGATGAAAGCATTGCGCGAAAACAAATATGAACTCATACATGCCTTGCTTGTAAAACGCCTCGCACCCAACTGTGACTCATAGGTGTGTCAGGAACTTGTAAGGACTAGGGATCGAGCCAAGCTTTATAATAGGGATTGGATTGCGGGTGTTTTGCACGATCTGCAGTTATTCATTTCCTGGGAAAACGGCTTCATAAATTAATAGCATCATTGCTAAAGCATTAACCGCACTACGTGGGACAAAGTATCTCGCAGCATTTTCTGATGAGGGAGCTATGTCGAAGGAGAGTGTTACTGTATAACTTCTGGCCATCTAATCGGCCAAAATCGGCCAGTTTCTCTGAGTACAATCTTTGGGACGTTTTGAGTTTCTCGTTGACGTGCACTGCACCTATTTTTCAGCTGCCGGCTTTGCTTGCTTTGTAATGCGCATTTCGGAACTGCCTTTTTCGATAGCTTCCACTCTGCAGCAATGATTTATACGTTCGCCAAAGAAGTTCACAAAATAATCGTCGCTCATTTTTTGAACTGTTATAGTTTTCGTTCGCAATCGGCACTCCGTAACGTACACTCTGTGAGTGTGTCGTCATTGCATGTGTCGTCACTATTTCGCAATACTTTGTGGAAGAGTGACAGACGTGAAAGATGAAGCTTTAAGTTTCAACATTTCGAAAATCCCAGTTACGCCCACATTGTTGCGAAATATCTCACTATCCCGAACCCTTAGCAACAGCATCTTGCAAACTGCTGAAGTTTACGCTTTTATTTAGATACCTGTCGTTAGCATTTGTAATGTTTTGCGCGTCTAGTATGAGTCATACGATGCTTTTGTGCAAACACCTCATCCATCGTAGCCGTTGAGGTGGTGGGCTTCATATGAAGTGCTTCGCTGTATTTTTTGAATTCGAATAGAACGCCACACTGAACGCTTATATCGAAGATCACTCGTCGCGTTTCGCTATCATAGGGTGGTAGTTTGTTTAAAATAGTACTCTTCATTATCCGTTCAAAATGCTGTTTAGTTCACCAAGCCGACGCTCCTATTGGCTTAACTTTGCGTTCATCTTGATTCATCTGTTCTTTTTTTTTTTTTAAGCACATAGCACTTGTTTATGCCTCTTGAATGCTTTCCGAATGCATTTTTCATTTGCGTTTAGTAGAGCATTCTGTACTCTGGAGACGATGAATGTGCGAATGCGCTACAATCGGTTGCCAATCATCAGATCTATATATCTTTCCATTCTGGCCATTGGCTATATATATGTCCATTTGGCCATTGGCCATGTCCATTTGGCCAGCTGCCCATCAGATCTATATATATGTATATATATATATATATATATATATATATATATACATATGTACATGCATATATATATATATGTCCATTTCGATATATGTCCATTTTGAGGAACTAAAAGGTGGCAGCATCCAATAAATGGAGCTGCGCGAATTTTTTTGCCTGCTTCGCACTTTTTTTTTGAAATATGTAACAATTACAGAGGGTCGCCAACACAGTAAGCCAATGATCATGAGCAGGAGAACTCAGCATGCATGATCTGTGAGAGTAATGCGATTGTGAATTCCAATTGGTTAAAAGATTAATGGAAGTCATGTTTACAGATATGGATGCTTCATGTGTAATTCATGTTTATGAGTGCTGCAATGATGTTTGTCTGAGCGCTTCTTGGTGCCGTAAGCCGTGATCGAAGTAGTGCATAATCGAAAATGTGAACGTTGAAAACATTGTAGTGTCATCCACAGGCGCTCTAATTGTTCAAAATGCACACACTTGTGAACACTTTGCTCCATTGCACAAAGCCAAATATCTACGTATTGCTGATTCATTAATACCATTGTGCGATACCCTTAATTGATATGGCCGCGAGTATTGGCTCTAATCTTTGTTAAGAAAGTGATAAGGTTGTTGCATGAAAAGTTGACGGCATTTGTTGCTCGCTTCTTTAAGTCAATCCTGTAGACGAGTAATTGTTCGGGGCAATCGTACAGTTCACTTTGGCATGTATGAGTTGCGATCTGTTTGTATTTCTCCAACGGTGGCTTCATATATCGAAATATAAGTAAGGAGCACCGGTATTCACAACTACTAGACGAAATCAGATCTGGCAAAGGTAATTTGGTTGATTTGGCTGCTGTCGCTTGCTATTCGCAGTTTCTGAGGCATATTAAAGCGCAGATGTCGGCTCGAAGTGACATTCATGTTCCCACATGAGCAAACAGCTGACGAAAGAAGCGTAGGATAGAACGAGAGGGCTGAATTGGTTTAGGCGACTGCGGGATGTTCTTATGTATGCGTGCGTGTGTGTGTGCGTGTGTGTATGTGTGTGTGTGTGTGTATGCGTTTGTGCCAGTCAGCTGGCATATGTCGTGCGTCTATGTCACTATTCGGACAGCACACACTACACACTCAGTTTCATGTCGCCTTTGGCCGCTGTCAGCCCATTTTTTTTCCGTTCGTACTTCCTACTCGTTTTTCACCGAACCGACGTTGTTATGATGCTATCTCCGCCGCGCACATTAAGTGATGCTGTTGACCTCCGACGAAAACACCACAACCATAAAACTGACGCGTCCTTATCCTGAAAAGTTATTTTTACTTCCTGATCTTTCTCTTTCTTGGATTTTATGTTATATGTTCCTAGAGTGAATTAGTTCTATTGGTGAATTGTATTGGTGAATTAGAAACGCAGAAATTCTGCACTTCTATGCGTTTTGTGTTTGAGGATAATTGATCAAGTTAAATGATCATCTTTAACGGTTTTTTTTCGAAAGGAAAGCGATCGGATCCGTAAGTTGCGATCAAGGTGATAATGATTCGAAAGGCGACTAAATCGCAGTGAGGATTTACCTGTATTTCGTTCCTGAAACAATGTGTCAGCTGCGTGAGTGTATCCTGAAATGTGAAATTCTCGGGTAATTTTTAGTTTTTCGATTTTTACGAAATTAAACCCTTTCGGGAAATTGCACCATATTTGTTCTTGTTCGATTTTCTTCTGTTTTACGCACATCTTTAGTGATGAGTTAGCTAGCTGCTATTAGCAGCACTAAAATTATGCAACAGTCCATAGTGCTTACAGGCCGAGCACAAGAGTATTTTCTAATGGTGTTTTTTTGTAATCGAATGGAGACCTTCGATCTAATAGAGAATGAATGGCGCAAATATGCACCTACCAAAATTGTTTCCTTTGCAATTGATTGAAATTGTCTTGCTAAAGAAAAACATTCATAGTCTTTTTTTTTTGCTTTTCAAATTCGTCACTAAATATTCGAAATGAACATGTTTACGTGACGTTCTAAATGCGTATTTTCCGCTGCAGGCGTTATCTGTAATCATTCGTTCCGATGCTCTTTCGGCATACTCGCCAATGCACTTCCTCGTCTATTCCGAGTTGTTTTCACTCGCATACCGCGGATAGGGCGTACTGAGAAGCTTTATATGCACAAAGCAAAAGCTTTTTCTTTCTAAACGGAAGTCGACTAGGGCAGCTTTCATACGTTCTGCACCAGCTTCGAAAGGTTTCGTAACGAAATGAAATTCATCTTCGTTCACCTGTAAACTAACACTTCGGGAACTAAAAGCGCCATTAAAGTGAAATGAGCTCATCGAATTTTTCGATGTTTCGTTCTGAAGTTAACTAGAATTCCAACGAACAAATTAAGGTAGTATGAAGTTGTCGATACGTTTTTCACAATAGTATTTTGGTTTTTTCCTCCTACGTGTTTTTTTTGGTTTTCTTAAATGTTAACTTACTTTTCGTTATCATTTTTTACTTATAGGTGTGAAAAACTGTAGATTGTAATTTAATGAGAAACATTGCATCACTGTTGTCTTATCACCTCACTCTGTTGAAAATGATGCTAAAGAATGACAATTATTACAGTAGAGCGATATACATGTGGAGGAGGCAGAATTTTCATTTTTTAAAAAATATTTTAAAGTTGTTCCTTTATTCAAAATAGGTTTTTCTTTGTTCTCGTGGATGACAAGTTGAGACTATTCGTTTTGTCGACGCCTTATAGTGTTCGGATTACGTTCTGACGGGATCCGTTTTATTGCAGAGCGCTGTTCATCGAAAGAAAGACAACAATAAAGCGACGAAACGCTTTTATATTGATTTCAGTGTTCAAATAATGTCTAGACATTAATGGTGGTAGCGAACGGGTCATTAAGCGTATAGTATCCGAAAAGTGGGACATCAAGGAGCCAACTAAGTTGAATTTAAGTTTAATTCGAGCAGAAACGTGTGCAAAACGCCATTTGTAGCTGTAATGATAAGGTGCAATTCATATGGTCAGTATTGTTCTAATTCCTTCATCGAATGTCGGGTCGACGTCATCTATGCTCACGCATTGATCGCGTAAAGTATCCTAGGCCGGGCAGGAGGGCGAAATGGTTGCGACACCCTGGATCACAAATTAGTCCTTTAGCGAGTCGCTAAATTTCAAATTGTAAGGCGTGCCAATTAAAAGAATTTATTGTCTCTCTCTCCTCTCTCTCGCTCGTAAAGAAAAATACATATTTTTGAAGACTCAGATTATTTGCCAACTGATTTGGAGTTTGGTCGCTCCGGCATAGTTCAAGCAAATTTCCCAAAAATCTTTTGATATCCCTTTTCAAAAATTTTTACCAATCTATTGTTCAAGTGCTTTATGCAGCTGTATCGCTTGCGACACAAATATAACCGAATCATTCCCTTACCTCAGGCGAGTCTTAATTGCCAATGATCCTTTATGTTTTTCGTGCTGTGGACGGTTTTGCATCACTTTCATCTAGCCGATGTTAGCTTGTTGATGTTGCATACGCTCACTGTACTTGTACAACTTCGGTGCTATTGTTTATTGCTTAGAAATTCTAATGCCGAATTGTTTTGCACATTTCCGTTCATCTCATTAACGTTGTCATCGTTGTAAATTTTTCAGCGCTAAGCTGGTTTACGCCAACTGTACCTTATCACATCCTTATAAATTGTTTTTCACTTCAGTACTTGCCATATCACATGACACTTCATTTATACTCTTGATGTGCACGTGAATACCACACGTTCGTGTGGTCACACTTTTGTTTCTTCGAGGACTTTCTTGCTTTCACCCATCAGCTTGTTGATAATTCGTTGTAGACTCAGCTGTTCAGTGCATTACGCATACGTGTCTCATAGCAGACGCTGTGTTCAATTTTTTATTGGACGCACTCATCTGGTTGAGTTTTCATCGGTATCGCAAGGCGATTTTTTTCTTTCACTTGTTTACAGTTGTACTGTGACTGTAACTTTTGATTAGGAGATCGGTAAGGTAAATTAGATGATTGTAAGTAAGAATGATTTTAGAGGTGTCATGATTAAATAGACATTTAAGTAATGGGTAGGATTAGTCTTTATGGACGTAGAGTTAGTCGAATGCTTAGAGCGAGGACAAGCGCTTAGCATTAGCTGACACCTTTCAGTCATACGATTCGTCATTAGTAAATCGAAACCGATAGCAAGCTCCTATCACATGAGACTGCGTTTTTTATCAGCGTCTTTCATGCAGTCACAAGCGTTCAATGCTTTAAGCTGTAGTAACTTTTCGCAGTCATAATTTCATTGATTGCTTTCTTTTTGTGGATGCTATTTCGCAATCGAAAGTGACAACAATCTAAATCAGGCATAAACGACTCTTCCTCACCTGATCAATGGTTGCCGGCCACGGAGCGATTTCATAATCTGATAGCTAATTTTCATCATTTTCAAATGCCTAATGACTCCTGTTTTCACCAACATACGACATCATGCATAATTATTTTAGTTACGTGAGTGTTCGAGAAAAGTTGTTAGGAAGGCCGTTTTCGATCACAGCAGTCGTTTAAAGGGAGCGCGATTTAAGAGAGTGAATAGGAAACGAACAATCGATGTAGAAACGATCCCAGTGTTCCATTGTGCAATATTTGTTGATATTTCGCTGAACTGCCAACCAGTTTCAAGTATTTAAAACTCTCATGCTTATTTAAGTTTTCGCCTGATCGATATTCTTTGGCATGATTGACGATAAAATTCTGTGAAATTTTAATTTTTCCCTCATCTCTTTCTTTCTTCCCATTGTTTTTTTTTTCACCATTATGTGACGTTCGCATGGAGATCAGCAGCGGTTACCCCGCTTTCTTCTTGTCTGCTAAACGTGTAATGTTAGCTCAAGTGTAGTACTGTACGCTAACCGCTTGCAACGTATAGGTTTCTTCGGTAATGTGCACATGGAGCGGTGCTTTTACGAGTTGGATGTCATTTACAAAAATTTCTGTGGTAACGTTAATTTCTTCCAAAATATCCTCATCAAGGAGCGGGCAAGTAGCTCAGTGATAGAGCTTCCTTCTCATGCGGGGAGACCTAGGTTAGATTCCCGGCTGCTTCCCGACGGATCGCCAGCAGGCTGATCACCAGGCGTTCCGAAACTGGTCAAAACAAGCATGCCTGAGTATGGTTGTCAGCTGCATCCGTACGGGAATCGATGAAATTACAGCTGCCTTTGTATCCCTTTGTATCCTCATCAAGAGCAGTTCAATTTTTCAGTATCATCGATAGCATTCATAGTCGTTTTGCGAGTGGTCGCGTTCTCTGTTCACCTTTCATAACTTTGTTTTTCACATGCTAAATCTTTGGAAGATCTTTTATTGAAGCATATAGATAGATGTCCCGGAAAGTGTGCGTTAACTGCGCAGTACGAATCTTTAACACTCGACACACCGCTCCATTTACGAAACAATATTTTATGATTGGCGTCATTGTACAGTTGTAGTGTTCGTACTATTATGGCTCTCGCGTTGTGTTTACGATTGTTGTTGTATTCCTCTTCATTTCCATGAGTGTTGTTTTTCTCTTGTCGATGACCTTAGATAGCTAAATATAGATTACTGCCATTGTGTAAGGGATTCTGAGCTGCGGACGCGATAAGGCGTCATCTATTTTGTTGAATTTATCTAATATGCTTAAATGTACTTGTGATTGAGGAAGTACTGATGGGTACCTACTTGTTTATGTAATACAATCTGTCTTTCTATGCGAAGCTTGTAATCAGCAAAGCATGTATCAACAATTTGTGCAAAAAATAGAGGAAGTGATTGTGATCTGTGTTATCAGACAACATCCTGTCGTATCTATCTAATCATCTCCTCTGCAGCCACACCAACTAAATGGTTGAACGAGATTTTTATTGGAGTTTTGAAATTTGATAACTGATACAGACGTTTGAAACTGCATATAACCGATTTTAGGTGTTGCTTCCGATTTGAAATGTGTTTCAGCTTCGTTAGCAGAATTTGTTGCTCGCCACGAAAGTTGAGTTACATGTCCTTCAAGCTCTAGAGGACGGACAACATGCGCATTATTTTTGTGTGTGTATGTGTGTATTGATATGTCCGTACCCTTGTTTATCCATCTCGTTCTGCTTGCGCACTTCCGCACGTTCATTTGTGCACATTTCTCTTTTTTTTTTTTTTAAATTAACAGTTCGTTAACCTCATAGAGTATTCAAGGTGTTTCGCAGCCTTTCAAAATTACTTTACAGCGCAACATATGTTATTATTGGTTTTTATCCCTTTTCCACGTTCTTCCTCACTTTTTAAACCCTTAGTTTTTCTTATTATTGCACCTCTGTTCAGTTTTTTGTTTGCATGTTCAAATAAACGTTCCGCTCCTTTGACCTTAACTTTTTTTGAAAATTTCTTTTGTATGAAATCTTTTTTCATTCACATCGAGTCCCTTATTGGTCAACTGTCCCTCTTCTTTTTTTCCCCTAATTTTTTATCTAGCCTCTTTTGAGGGTACCATACCATTGGGGAATGCGTATGGGGTGGCACTGATATTGTTTTAAGGGTATATGCTTAACTCCCTATATTTTGCACAATAACTTCTACTGCTCATTTCATAGTACAGTTTGTTCAGTGAGCGAATTTCTTATTTGTTTGGAATATATGTAATGAAACTTTATAGTCGTTCATTGTTGATATTGTCCTTCTCATATGGCACATCTTCGATTATCTTTGCTGTTTTCACATCCGTTTTAGGAGAGATGCGGTTCTTACATGAGCTTACCCATTCCTTTTACCTATTTTTGCTTCTGTCAACGCTTTCTCCCTCTTATTTCTTTATGGAAAAGGAGAAGGAGGTCATAAGTCGTACTCCGACTTGAGGCTGAGATAATAAACGACTCATAAAAAGTTGAAAAAAATAGTGTCAAATGGAAGAAGTGAAAAAATCGATGAAAAAGAAAACGAAAATAAGACCGAAATATCATTGCAATTGATCAATTCCTGAAATTAGAAACGGGCGTGCTCGTCTAGGTTGTCGACGTGAGTTTGTATAATAATTTTGTTTGTTGATGGTACATTCAGCTGCGTAGAGTGAGTTAAGCTTATCGAACTTGGTAAATACAGTTTTGGAGTTGGTCATTGACATTGTATGCTGAAGCGCAATCCACATGTGGTGATCCTTACTCTGTTTATATGGTAGAACGTTTTCATTTAAACACACAGCTTCCAGTATTGAACTGGGTGATCACTCATATAACACACCATTTTTCTTTGTTTCATGTTGCGAAATACATTCATTATATTGAACGCATACCTGCTGTACTAATTGCATAGCGAATTTTTAAAACAGTCGCGTTTGCAGGGAGCATTTTGTTTTTGTTACTTTTTAATTTCGTATTGCTTGCGATATGCACTTTTTTGCATAAGCTTGGCACGTAAGAAGCTGCTTTCTATCTCGTATTCATTCGTTATCATAAGTCGGCGAACATATGCCTGGTTGAGAGAGTTGGCATCGATCTAGATTTATCGCAGTGCGGGAGATAGGATTAGCGTAGACTGCAGAAACGCGCAGAAGGTGGATGGAAGGTTGATGGATTAGTGGCAGAAGATAAGCATACGGGTACTTAGAAAGCCAGCGCAGTATCCGCTTTATGGACTTGTTATAACGGCTAGTTAGACGAGCTAATGAACTTACAATTTGTTAAGGAGCCTATACGGAATTCGCTGAAAATCCAACCAATATTTTCGTCAGTTTGCATGTTCGGTTACCGTATAGTTATAGTTCGGTTAGTGGTCTGCCGTATCGTTGAATCGTATGTGAGTTTTTCTGAATACTGAGAGATTCTAAGAAAACTTCTGAAAATACTACTTCCGATGTTGAAGAAACACCGGCGAATGAAACAAGTAGAAATCATCGTTTCAAGAGATAATATCTGCGCATTGCAAAATCCTATTTGTTTTTGGCGGTCAAAATATTTCTGAACATATTATTGTTCTATAGTTTTCTAAATGTTCTATCGCTTTTACTTCATAGTTTTGCAGTAGAGCGTGCTTAAGTTCATTTGATATCAGTGTTTTTACTAATCATTGCCTCTTACTCTTAACTAATTGCATGGTAGTTGATGTTTACTATTCTCTAGTTGCGGCTTTATCATTTCATCGGATTACTGCTTAACTTAATAATCGTTTCATGCCCGCTACATTACTGTAAAAAGCACAAGTATTACAAATGCGTTTCATAGGTTTTTAGCTGTATATTTCAACTTTTTTTCAGTTGGCTTGAAAACGTTATCATGTGCTTAATGATCGAACTCACAATTCGATTCATATGTGACCATTGTTTATTCGATAGTATTCATTAGAAGCTAGCTGGAGAAACGTCTTCTTCATAAAACAGGAAAGAATTCGGTTGTGACATATTTTATTCGATCATATGGAATCATCGTGTTTGTAGTTTTAATGGTTTTTTATACTCCAAATGGAGAACGATTGCTAGCTGTGGTAATTTATGCATGATTGGTTATTCATATTGCACATGCTAACACAATTTCCTTAGAAAGTTCTTCTCTAGATGCGCTCACCGTTTATCATATCTTGCCGGGTGACCGAGAGGTCAAAGTCGTGGTTGTTCTGCTGTTAAGCGGAAGCCATTAACTGTTGATAATGACACGTCATCTTGCTAGCTTGATGTTTTTGTTTGTCCGCGGGCTTCCGATTCTCACGATATGCTTTGTAGCGTGAAGGGACTAGTTCGAAAATTTATGCTCGTTGAAGGAAGTTCAAGAGAACAATGGGTCGTGGGTGTCTCTATAGTCTCTTAATGAGTTCAATCGAATCATCGCTAATCTAGGAGTGAAATTAACCAACATAGGGTCATGCGCAGTTGTGGTTTGAACTCAGCAAATTAAGCAGGCTAATTCGGGACTAACCTATCAGCTTTTTAATTTGGAATAAATAGGAGGCCATTATTTCGGTTGTGTTTGTAAGCTTTTTTTTTTGATTCAAAACCCGCCATAATTTGCACAAGCTATTTATAGAGCACACATTTTTTCGAATAACCATCGAAGGCAATTTTGCGCAATGAGTATCATTTCGTTGTTTGATACATACGAAAACATTTGCTTGCAGCCACTATAGCACTTCGCAAATCCTCCTTTGTGAACGTCTGTTGCGTTGTAGGCCTTATTAATCTGAAAGGTTTTTTTTCTTGTGTCAGATGTGCGGTTATGCAGGCTTCATGCTATCGTTCAGCTTCTCATTTTCATTCGACCATATAACCTTGATGCCAATCCTGTTTACTCGCCAAAAACTGTAATCGGATTTATACGTTTTTAAATTTTGCGGAGATATCCTCCCGGTCAGTGGTAGAAAAAAAGTGGTTGTTCTCGGTTGTTGAAATCACAATATTTTTCTGAAAGTGGTTATATTACTTGCCACAGCGATAAACATTCCAACTGTATAGTTGCGGATTGCGGCAGCATTAGTGGTTTGTCTCCTTATTTCGCCATTTTTACGACAAATCTCAATTGAGATCTCAGCTAACGTCTTAAGTTTTGCTTCTTTGCCAACTTCCTTTGTATGGTGAGGGAACAATATCTTATTGGTTGTCCATTCAATCGTGTGAAAGCGCCTTTATGCGTTTATATGAGCGTGAATTGCACTGTTTGTTTGTGCTGTTAATCATATTCGAATGATCGAAGTTCTATTCCACCACAATTCGAGAACGATCACCAATCAAGTAATATCGCTACAAATATTTCATGCAGAAGCGTTCGCAGTTCAACAAACTCTTTGTGGATCATTTTTGAAGTTTTTATATAATTCGATGCAAACATGCTGATTGTGGTCATAGTTAGAAAAGTTTTAAAAAAAATGTTTGCTAGAATGCAGCATTGCGTTGTTGCAATATGATAAAATAGCACTATCAAAAAATTTCACTTTTTAACACTTTAAAAAAACGAATCAGATGTTTTCCATAAATTATGTGAATTTCATGAAATCATGTGGTATTCGAAATGATCAATTAAATATAACAGAGGGGGGGTGGGGGTAGAAAGGGGGGGGGTCAAGGGTACGAATTGGAGAATTGTACCCGTTAGTTCTAATGATCGCAAGTACTTCGCTTTTCAACCATCTTGACATTGCATTTGACCATCAAGGGTTAGCTATGCGGAAACCATTTTTTTTTTCAGACGGTAGAAAACTATCATAAGGAAATAAATGATACAATAGATTCCAACTAGCGTTTGCAGATCCGACTTTGAATTATTTATTGAATAAGCTGATGAGCTTATGACTGAGAGCGTCTTAGAAAGAGCGTCTTAGAAAATATTTACGCTAATGACTATATAACCAGCACATGATTCATTAATGATCCTGACCGTTATCATTCATAGTTAGCCTTAGAACGTTTAGCAAACTGAATTGCGCTTTCATATGTTCCAGAGGTACAGCTTCGACGAGTTTTATCGCAATTTTTTTTTATCAGTTGAATTTTATTCACCTTATTGTCACTTCTCATTTTGTTTTTCTTTCTTTTTGGAACATCTTTGTGATTGGAACGCATTCCATATTTCAGTTTGGTGAGCACATCATTCCGTGAATTCCATTTAGCTCGCTGATTTACCACTTTTTTTTCCTTAAATTACAAGTTTTTCTTATAGTGTCATGTTTGCAGTTCGCGGTCAAGGGTACGAATTGGAGAATTGTACCCGTTAGTTCTAATGATCGCAAGTACTTCGCTTTTCAACCATCTTGACATTGCATTTGACCATCAAGGGTTAGCTATGCGGAAACCATTTTTTTTTTCAGACGGTAGAAAACTATCATAAGGAAATAAATGATACAATAGATTCCAACTAGCGTTTGCAGATCCGACTTTGAATTATTTATTGAATAAGCTGATGAGCTTATGACTGAGAGCGTCTTAGAAAGAGCGTCTTAGAAAATATTTACGCTAATGACTATATAACCAGCACATGATTCATTAATGATCCTGACCGTTATCATTCATAGTTAGCCTTAGAACGTTTAGCAAACTGAATTGCGCTTTCATATGTTCCAGAGGTACAGCTTCGACGAGTTTTATCGCAATTTTTTTTTATCAGTTGAATTTTATTCACCTTATTGTCACTTCTCATTTTGTTTTTCTTTCTTTTTGGAACATCTTTGTGATTGGAACGCATTCCATATTTCAGTTTGGTGAGCACATCATTCCGTGAATTCCATTTAGCTCGCTGATTTACCACTTTTTTTTCCTTAAATTACAAGTTTTTCTTATAGTGTCATGTTTGCAGTTCGCTATTCACTGTCGTAAAGTGGCATAAGCATCATATTGCTTTCTTCGTTCATCATTTTAGTTTTATGCAACGGAATGCTAAAGACAGGTAGCATCTAACTTTCAGCTCTTGACGTTTACTTTTTCTCTTCGCATCTCGAGCACAACGAACATCGGCATTGTTATAGTTCGGTTTTTTTCTTCTCATTCGGAGTGCTTTTGGAGAGTAATAGTAGTAGTAGTAAAGAAGAACTGTAAACTACGTCTGTACGTCTATCATCGGCTACTCGTTTTAATTCCTGTTTTTAATTACAATTCGCCACACACACACACATCGGAACTTTGCGTGCGTTATAGCTTATTTCGTAAGAAACTCCGTTATGGGGTCTTTGTGTATTCGTCGTTCCAGTGAGACTACTCTGTTTTTTTTCTCGTTTTTCTGTCACTATTTTTTCCTTGCTGAACGCTTTCTGCTCCGAATTTTTGAAAAAAACTGCTCCGAAATGCAAGGGTGTAAATGAAACAAAACCATCGACTATGGTTTTCTCTCATTTACACCCTTGCAACGTTTTGAAGCTTAAACCCTTGTCACTTTTGCCGTTTCAAGTTCCACTTCGTTGCTTCGTTGCCGGGCGAGAGTCGTTCCAGTTGGCATGGACACTTCTGTTGAACCCTCAACGTTTACTTGTCTGAAAACTGTCGCTTTAGTTGCGTTTTATTTTTTTCCAAATTTCATCCAATTACTTCTTGTTACGTTTTTTTCGGTTTTTTTTTTTGGCATAAACTGCATGTCTTGTTTTCTTACGTACTGCAAATGCATGATAGCTAAGGTACTTCTGTGCGCTCAACAATGAGATTATAGCCTTTAAAAGCAGCTGATAGCGCTGTTTTGAGATGTGTAAGAAATAATTATCGTTGTTCGCTGAATCGTAGAGTATACTTTCTTTCTGCAGCAGTATATTTTATGCGCTATAAGACGATGCTTTTTATGTTCTGCATAATCCACCTATCATTTCATGCTTACGGGTCACGATGCGTTGTAACGACATATAATGAGATTTTGAAATGACGAAAGTATTTTTATGTTTTCGCTGCTAATTAATTCAGTGGTTTCCCTACATTATTTTTTGGTCGTAGAAAAAGCCTGACCTGAAGGCAAGCGCCACCGCTCCAGTTGCTGCTTTAATGAAACGGAGTGGACGCTGTATGCAGCTCCTGGCCCCCATCGCGCCGCTCGTT